>CM033363.1:16066572-16666572 GCA_019395295.1 Osmanthus fragrans | reverse complement strand
GGGCCAGTGGTAGTGGAAATAGAGCGGGTTATTGAAGATGATAGTGTTCTCTTTTTTTCTTATTACTAGTAGAGATCGTGCGTTGCACGATAATTATTATAATTTTACAAGTGATTTTGTTAAAAACGATAAATGATTTTGGAATATCAAAATATTTAACTATTTATACTATTAATATATTTTATATTATTAACAATACGAAGGTATATTGTATGAAAGTCATTAATAGACAAACCCAAAAATATATTCATATGTATATTTGAAAACAATCCCCCCCACTCCATGTAAGCAAACAGAGAGTTCGAAAAAGATAAGTATGACAATCTTAAACGACCTCACCTCTTTAAGAAGAGTAATAACTTCATTACAGAACAAACCAATTGTAATTTCAATTATAAGGGCAATACTTCAATGTCTATCACAAGACGTAAAATCCAATATGATAAGATAAAAAAAATTTAAAGAAAATGAGTTGTATGTAGTAAGACCCTATCAAATCAAAGATCAATTTCATGTTAAGCTCAATGGATGCAACCACGTGATTAACATGGTTAAAATGGGGCTCCGGCTAACCCTCTGAGAGGCTCATCTGTGGTAAATGCACTTGCAATTTTTAAAAATTAAATTTACATGAAATCATCAAGAAGAAATTGATGACAATCAGTAAAAATAAAATATACTAAAAACTGGTAAAAAGAGACAAGTGAATGGGAAGCTGAAAAGGGAAGTTTTTTAATGTATTTCTCTAAGAGAGACATGAGAGATAGGAAGGGGATCAATGAAAAATCATAAAAGAACGATGAAATCATAAAAGTCAATGACATCTTTGAAATGTCAAACTATTGAAATCTCTTTACTTTTACTATAGAATAAATTAGAGAAATATACCTTCCATGAGTTTGATGCCATCATAACTTCCAAATCATTCATAATAAAAAGAATGTGTACAAATCTCATAAAAGGAGCTAAATGTCCTGAAAGCCTGCCATATAACTTCAACAAATTTATGTGCCTTACATTTTACTATCTTGATAATCAATCCGTGCAAAATGAATAGAATCAAATCTCAATTATAGAAAAAAAAAAGCAAATAATAAATGAAAGATGAATCAAGAAAAAAAATTAAATATATAAATGTAAAAACATAAATGTAAAAACATAAAGTATTTGTCTTTACATTATCTCATTAGTTTGCGGTGCTAAACCAAACTTTGTCCATAGAGAACTTTATGATATTTTGTAGAATTAAATTTGATACGTCTTTATCATTTTCAAAATGAATATGAAACATATGATTGTTTCGAGACCTTTCAGTGTTAAAGATTGATGCTCAATAATGTCGTGTCACAAAATAATGATTATTCATAATATAAAATAATAGTTCCAAGTAAAGTTTCAATTGACAGTCTGGTAATGAATAATAAGACCTTGTTTCAGCCCCATTTTGATAAGAGAATGTATTTTGAATTAGTAGATTGATGGAGAATGTGTGATTAAAAATTAAGAAAAAAATTTGAAGTTGCGTGTAATATTATTTTTATTTCTAAATTTCTAAAAAAACTGAATCCACAAAATTCACAGGAGTTAAAATTTTATGTAAAAAAATTATTGTATATCTAGAACGATACAGTAAAAGAGAACCACCATACCTTCGATTCATAGCAAAAATCTATATTTACTTACAAAAAAAATCTTGTTTCGATAATTCTTTCGATATTAAAATTATGACATTAGCATGACATCATTGATGATGTGTTATGAATAGTAACTAACTTTCAACATAAAATTAAAGAAAACTTTAACTATAGTAGGATAAAGGGGAAATGAATGATGAAGAAAGGAAAAAAGGATCGAAAGTGCACAAAAAGTTAATTTTGGGGGATTGAAGTGTACAAGTTTTAAAAGTTAAAGGACCTATGGTTGCAATTTTTAATGGCGTAATCGAAAGAAAAGTTAAAATTTAAGGATTAAAATGTTCGAAATAAAAGTTGAAGGACTGGAAGCGCAATTACCGAGAACTTAGTTGTAATATATAAAAGAGAATGCTTATTTTTTAGTGCTGTATGATATCATCAATATGTCAAATATAGAATATATATAGATATAAATGTATAGATATAGATATAGATATAGATTTCATTTGCATTTTACTACTTAATTTATTTATTTTCTATTTTGTAGGTGTCTAACGCCAAAATATCAAATTGGAAGAGAAAACGGATGAAGAAATGAAATATAGATTTTCATTTGCATTTTTACTATTTAATTTAGTTATTTTCTATTTTGTAGGTATCTAACGCCAAAATATCAAATTGGAGGAGAAAATGGATGAATAAATGAAAAATGACCAAAAGTGCACAAAATTTAACTTGAGGACTGAAGTGTATAAGTGTCAAAAGTTGAAGAATTTAGGATTGCAATTTTTGAAGGACGTGATCGAAAGAAAAGTCAAAATTGGGGATTAAAGTATATAAGTGTCAAAAGTTGAAGAACCTATGGTTGCAATTTTCGAAGGACGTGACCGAAAGAAAAATCAAAATTCGAGGACTAAAATGTTTGGGATGAAAGTTGAAGGACTGAAAACGCAATTATCCCGAGAATTTAGCTGCAAGAAAAAATGAAATGAAAAAAAAAATAAAATAAAAGATGTTGTATAACATCATCGATAGGTAATGATGATGCAATATGAATATGAACAAACATTCTCTTTTATATATATTATATAGATATAGATTTTCATTTGCATTTTACTACTTAATTTAGTTATTTTATATTTTGTAGGTGCCTAATGCCAAAATATCAAATTGGAGGAGAAAACGGATGAAAAAATGAAAAATGACCAAAAATGCACAAAAATTTAACTTTGGGGACTGAAGTGTATAAGTGTCAAAAGTTGAAGGACCTAGGGTTACAATTTTTGAAAGACGTGATCGAAAGAAAAGTCAAAACTCGAGGACTAAAATGTTTGAGATGAAAGTTGAAGGACTGAAAGAGCAATTACCCCAAGAATTTAGCTACAAGAAAAAAAATAAAAGATATTGTATGACATCATCAATAGGTCATGATGATACAATGTGAATACGAACAAACCTTCATTTTTATATATTACTAGTGAGATGCACGTGCCATAGTGTAGTTGGATATATAATAGTATAGACATAAAAACAATTATTTGCGTTAAGCATTTGCTAACACATATCTTGAAAAATCAACAAGAGTCATTAATTACTAATGAATAAATTTAACTATAATGTTAGGTAAACAGATGGTACATTTCAAGTTATAGTTGAAGTTCAAAACATGTCGCCTCCAACGAAACTGAAGTACATAAAATGCTTGATTGGATGAAGTGAGATGGAAGATTAGAAGGAAAAATGTTTTAAGAAATTTAAATCTCAAAATGGATATTGTTTCTCATATGATAGCAAACAATAAAGAGTAGAGGTTATATGAGAACTGGAATATGCATTTTTCATTTGGGTTCTTTATCCTACGAAAATCTATCAAAATCTCAATATCAATTGTAAAGGTTTGGGAGTCCATCTTAAAAGGTCAATCTTATTAAGAGGAGTAACTCAAATCCTTTATAAATTGATATATGTTTACGTTTTTAATCGATATGAGATTATATTCCTTAACACACCACCTCAATATGATAGTTCGTTTGAGTAGACCAATATTGAAATCCATGTGCCCATGTTTTTTAGTCTTACAAGGATCGAATCGCTTGTTGGAGTTTAATGGGTCCTGATGCCATGTGTTAGGTTTGGGGGTCCTTCTTAAAAAGTCAACGTTATCAAGAGGAGTAGCTCAAATCTTTTATAAATTGGTCTATATTTACATCTTTTATCGATGTAGGATTATATCCTTTAACACCAATTGCTAACTGATTGGTTTGCCCTAAAATTATTTCGATTAAAGGAAATTGACAACTTTTCGAGATTTTATTTTGAAAATAATATCTTAGACATTGAAATAAAGTCTATGCAGTAGAAACCTCTTGCATTGCTTCCATGGGTAACCATTTGCGTAGCATCTCTATGCATCAAGACATTCTGTATATTTAGAAAGTAGAGTTTTCCAATTATAAATTTCACAAATTCATATCAATAGAAGTCATACCACCAGACTCTCTAAATAATCCAATAATATTTTTTCTTCTACAGCCAAGATGCGTTCAACCTCCTCTATTGTGGTGATATTATACAAAGCAAGGTCTATTATCTTGTTCACCCAATTAATTATAGTATCTCTACAACATAAATCATGAAGACGAGCAATTAGTCTAATATAACATTCAGTTCTAACAACACACACGAACTCATAAATTGAATACAATTTAAATAATTCATTATATTTTTAAAAAGTATTAGTTTCTAACATTTTATAGAACTGTTAGATGCAGAAACTAAACAAATAAGATTAAAAAAAAAGTTACTACCATCAGAAGGAGTAATCTAGTATTTCAAATTATGATCGACATTTTTCTAACATTTAGTTCACCCTAAATTCTTACCGTAGTTCTATCCCTAAATGTACACAATCTAAATCAAATTATCCATGAAATAAAACCATGTTTATTCATTCATCTTCGTGCATGAATGAGATGTGCGTCAGAGGAGAAGTGCTAAAATTTTGAGTAATACAACGAGAAGAATGAGAATGAAATGCCAAATGGAAGACAAAATTCCATAACAAGAATGAAAAAATGTGAGAATTATTGGTAAATGGAAGACAATACATTGCTTGCCAAATAGAAAACGAAGACAAACGTATGGCTATGAAGAAAATTGAATAATTTGAATTTCTAATACGCATTTCCTTTCTCACATGCAACGAAAAGAAATGACACTTATATCCCTTCTCAGTTCTCACGTGCAAAGAAAAGAAGGAGAATGTCAGTAAATAATAATATAATTTAATAATGACAAGTGCAAATAAGTCAAAGAAATGAAAATAAACAAAGAAAAGAAAAGAGGGAAGAAAAGAAAAGAACACAGTCGGTAGTGGTAGCAAACGAGCTGAACGGTTCGTTGACTCGTAAAAAAAAGCCACGAATGACTCAAGCTCATAAAAAAAAGGCCGAGCACGGGTTGTGTCCAACGAGCCGAGCTTGTGAGACTCGTGGTTTGAGCTCATGGGCTCGTCAAAAAATTTAAAATTTTTTTAACAAAAAGACTTTTGAAAAGTTGCCAAAAAAAAAAAAAAAAAAAAAAAAAAGCTCGTAGGTCGAGCTGAGCTCGCCCACAAGAACGGGCCGAGTAGAAGCTCGACTCATTTTATAACGAGCCACGAGCCGGTTCGATCCATTGCCACCGTTACGACTCGGCCCATTATCACCTCTACAACTCGACTAATCAGCTGGCTCAAAAATGGCTCGGCTTATGAATAGTACCTTGCAACTCCCTCTTTTATTTATGTAGAATAGGATATATATATATATATATTTTCATTTGCATTTTACTACTTAATTTAGTTATTTTCTATTTTGTAGGTGTCTAATGTCAAAATATCAAATTGAAGGAGAAAACGGATGAAAAAAGAAAAAATAGCCAAAAGTGCACAAAAATTTAACTCGGGGGATTGAAGTGTATAAGTGTCAAAAGTTGAAGGACGTGATCGAAAAAAAGTCAAAATTCGAGAATTAAAATGTTTGAGATGAAAATTGAAGGATTGAAAGCACAATTACCCTGAGAACTTAGCTGCAAGAAAAAATGAAATGAAAAAAAAAAAATATTGTATGACATTATCAATAAGTCATGATGATGCAAAATGAATAGGAACAAATCTTCCTCTTTTACATATTGTATAGACAATGATATAAGTGAGAGTATAATGGCGTTTTTAACACAAAATTTTACTTTTAACCGAGACAATCATTCTTATCCATTTGAACAAGAACCCTCTGACGGTAACTAGTTGAAAATTCAGACACTCTAGAAAGTTACTACTAACAATGTTTCACTTGTTCTGAAATAGACGTGGTATGTTATGCATCTTTATTCTCTTTTAAATTACACTCGAAACTATAAGTCAACTGTGTTTGTGGATGGTCTTGCAACTCAAATCTTATTCCGTGAACGTGTCAATTTCAAACATTATCATCTTCTATCTTATTAGTTATAACATTTTATTAAAATCACACCACGATTTTATTATTTACAACACGTTTTAATTGCAATGGAGGTTTACCAATTTTTTCTAATTTTTTACACTTGTGTCTGCCACTTTTTTTTCCTCGTAGTCTTATCCTTAACATTCAATTAATCAGGATATCTTGTCTTTGATGGTGATTTCGATCCAAATATTTTGCTAACATGTATTGAAACGAGGGACACATATTTGGTACAAGTTTTTTTATTTTTTGTTTATCTTGCTTATTTAGCCCATGTTTAACGGAAATTAAAATTAAAATTTTATTAAGTCAAAGTCAATAATTATTTTTACACATATTTCATAGAATACATAACTTTTCAACAACACATTTCATCTCCTTTTATCAAAATCTACTAAAAAATTGATTTTAATCCCCACCAAACAGGGGCTTAAAAATGCGAGAAACGAATAAATATTTTTTCTACTCTCCTAACAAATTCTTTTGAGGAAAACTGTCGGCAAGATGTGCAAATTAATAAAAATGTTGGGGAAAGGAATGTGACAAAATAAAAGTTAGGAATATAAGTACAAAATTTTAAAACATACATTGCAAATAAAATATGCTGCAGTTAACAATAATTAGCCATTCCACAAACACGATTGTATGTCCCTTTGTCATCGTTACTCTTAGACTTCTAGTATACCGGGGGATGTATCCACCTTTTTCTCTTCAATTCTCGTGACAAAGCTGACCAAGTGAAGTGCATAGGTTCCTTTTAGAGATGGATGCGAGTACAAAATTCTTGTTCGACAATCACTAAAATGATTTTATTTTCTTGGAAAAAAATAAATTTTTGAAGAACGTGTGATTAAAAAGTAGAAATTTTTTTTGAATTTATGTGCAAAATATTTTATTGTGAGAATATGTGGTTAAAAATGATTTTGTGAAAAAAAAAATAGAGTTGTTTTAATGGTCGTCATACATGGGCAAAATAAGCTCTTTAGTGAAGTAGAAAACAAGCATTGTGTACAAACGTGACAATATTATGGAGCAACGAAATTCATTGCTTCAAGTATTAGTGACAAAATCTATTTCATAACAAGCCATAAGTGGAATGAAATTGCCCGAGAAAGAACTATCACAATAGTAAAAATGTAATCTTTCTTTCCCACCCTAGCTGAAGCTGTTCGCAATTAGTTGGAAACTTGGAGTATACTTGGTATACTGTATTAGACAATACTCGACAATAGAATAGACAAAAGTCTAAGCTCCTTTTCTCATTTAATCCTATCCAAGTTCATTGCGGTCCAACAAACCAAACATTCCATTACAAGGATCACTGGGAGTGTCTGGAAATGGGTTTGAATGCTAACCCAGGTTAGATTTCCGGTTTATACTGGCTGCTGCAATATTGAAAACTATTCTCCCCAATACAACAATTACAACAATTCCAGGACAAAATCAGCAGCTAGTGTAGCTAATAAATCTGCAAATACTCAGCACCAATTCCAAGTAGTCTATTAATATGCATGTATGTCATCAGACAATAATCAGAATCTAACATTTAACAGAGTTGCTAAATCAGATACTTTTCCAGTTACTATATTACAACAGCACGTGCTTTTCCATCTGCCGTTACCAAACATTACACTAGAATGTCAAGTTCACCGACGAAGACTTCAAAATGATACCTTGCGGCCAAAAGATGTATTTGATTTGTAATGTATCTCAAGTCTTATCTGACTTTATGAGGAGAAAAGATAAAGATACATGCATTAAAAAAAAAGATAATATCATTCCCTTTTTTAACTCCTGAGTATGATTCAGCAAAACTAGTAAATCAAACAAGATCAACAGGCTCAGAAGTTAATATAGTATGCTTCCCTTACGTTGAACTATCTATGACAGTTAAGCTTCTTTCTACACAAGAAATTCTTCCCAGCAAGGGAATTTAAAAACAATGGTGAAATCATGGTACTTTCCTCTACTAGCAAAAGCATATATCAATTTTCCCACTCAATCATGATTCTCTTCTGTCATTACTGTATATTCAAGATTTCAGCCAAATGAATGGATGATATGGTATCATTTTTTAATCAACAAAAGATAAAACCAACTCGCCATTGACAGATTTTCCCAGATGTCTTCTCTACTCAAAGATTAACTGCTGATCCTTGCTAAAATATTAGAATAAACTTGAACTTTTCATTTGTCCCCTTCAAGATAGACTTCTCCCTAGGAAAACTATGCCTTCACACGTTTTTCCTCCATACTATCTCTCTCTGTTTCCACTACACATTTCAACCCCCATTTTGCACTCCATATGATGCTCCTCTCATTAACTTAAGATGGAAACCAATAGTCGCTAATTTTGGTTACTGGAAATATTTGGCGGGAATGAAATGTATATACAGGTGTATAACATTTTGCATTGTACCTTATTCAAGAATGAATAATGATGTTTTTAGCCTTTCATGTGTCAAGCAAGAAAGAAATTCCTCTTTATATGAATCCAAAAGAACTGTAGCAATAAGGACTGAAATGAAACTTACAAATCTGCAACAGTTAAGGGCACCAAATCCAGATTGCTCATTCATCCACAATGCTCCAAATCATCCTAAAATGACAAACAATTGACCATCAATTTAAGGATTAGATCACATATTTCAACGGGACAAAACATCGGTTATAGAAGACATCTGAGAATACAGACCAGAATATTGACAAGGCTAGAATTATCACAAGATATCCAAGCTTGTACAACCTTCGCTTCTTCTCCCAGTGAAGCTGGTTGAAGATCTCAGTTACATCGACCAGATGATGCCGCTCAGAATATCTGATCATATGTCAGATCAGTTCTTGGTTCACACATCCAGAGATCAAAATTCCAAAACATGGTGCATGAAAATTGCAAAAACTAGCAGTTACATCCTCTGTGAATTATGCACATCACATTCTCTATCCAGAGTGCAATTTATGTGGACAGACACAGACTTTTATGGACCTCGAGCTGTGTTTGGCTAAGCTTTATATCGAAACATGTTTTGATATTTATTTTTCTTATAAGTAAATAAAAAAAAAAAGTTGTATGTTTTGAAGTATTATTACCTTAGTGTCAACATATGTAACTTATCTCCAACTTTGAAGAAGTTCTTTGTTTTACTTATTTATTTACAAGTGAATTTGCTTGTTAGTAAATTTTGATGCTTAACCAAACATGCTCCTCATTTAGCATATAGTTTGGGACAAATATCACTACCAAGTTAATTTGTTATCCAAGTAACATATAAGGCTAAAAAAAGGTTAGAGGAGTTTAGACCATGAAATCAGTAGCTGGCATCAGTTTGAACAATTGGAGACAGACACCTCCTGACAAATTAGTTTGTACAGAATAAAAACAAGCTACTCATCCGTCTAATCAAGGAATAGATCCGAAAAAGATCTTGACATGCATACTAGTAGTCCATCACGTTCTAATTATATTGCAATAAATAAATAAAATAAAATTTACTCCCCCTAAAAATTGTAGTGCAAGGAAATAGCTATAGAAGACGGTAAAATAAATGTAGCACATGATTGTCAAGAGATAACAGTGTTAGATGTGACAAACAGAGAAAGATGCAATGGACAACCATTGTCCAGTACATTACAGCCTGCACTCATCAATAAGGTCAATTAGTTCAAGCAAGAAATGAAGGTTTAACATATATTTTCTGCCCTTAGCTCATATAGTGCTTGATAGAGTATTATCCCTCTAAACAAAGTATTATAAAAATGGGAATTGTGAATGCCATCCACATCAAACTACGGTATGCACCATCTGCAAATACTTCATAAACAATCGACTTCACTCACCTTCGCTGAAATGGAAAAGTAACAAAACTAACAATATTCTGATCCTTGTTACATCCAAACATGGCTGCTTGATCCTTTCAAATTTATATATTTTTACCATTGATAAAATTTTGGATATTGTAGTTGCTATGTAGGCAACAATCAGGAGAAAAAAACTTACAATTTTGCATTATAACATGAGGATGGAACACACAGCAAAAACACAACCCAGTGCCCTGTAATAAGGTGGAGGAAGCACAGTACTCCTTCAGTAATGTATTCAGGCAAAACAACCTTATTTATTTCAGATGCTGAATCATAAGGATTGATATAATCATATTCAAGATCAGCCAAGCACATAAGCTGCAATGAAGTAATTTTCAGAGTTAGATTCACCTAAAAATATGAAAAATCTCATAATTTAATAAACGTAAAAATACGTAATTAATTAACCCACTAAAAGAGGAAAAAAAAAAAACATTGATTAACCGATTAAGCCAAAGATAAATGGAGAATTGATAAATATGAAAAGAAAACAGCAAAGCCCAGTACAAATTGCACGTCACGGCATAATATATCTTACATATTGAACAAAGAAAAACTTATTCTGAAACTAACTCTGAACTTTCTTATTTCTAACTTCAAAGTTTAACCCATCAAAAAATCTACTGATTTTAAAGCATAGTTATTTTCTTATAAGTAAACTATTTAAGCATAGGCAAACATGACTAATATCATTAATTCCTTTTTTCCTTATCAAATCAATCCAAACAAAATTTCAGCATAAAAAAAAATATAATCTACAGCCAACTCTATTATCAATTTCATTTTTCCCCATTTCTTATCAAAAGGTTAAACGGGTAGCCCGTAATTACTCCATGCAGTTTCAAAATTTCACCAAATCCAATTCAATTTAACTCCGTGAAACAGAAAAAAACAAAGTGCATACTACAAATTGCAAGTATATTATACATCGACAGAAAAAAAAAAAAAAAAAAACCCTCAAATAACAGTTTATCTTTACCTGGTAAAGGAGAATACCAAGAATAGCTATGAGGAGAAAGAATGATATTAGCCACGCAAATAGATCCCCCATAGCTCAGATCTACAAGAACTAATTAATTGTTTGCTTATTAATTTCATTTGTACTCTGACTAACTTTTAATTAATGGAAAAAATTAATTTAAATATGCTTTTATATATTTTTAAAATTTATCTTTAAAGTAAAAGTTATTTGTTTATTCTTAAGATACCTAACTTACTTTTCAGTTTTAATTAATTGATAAATTTATTTATTTTAAATCTTACAATTTTTTTAATACTCTAATAAATTTTAAGTAAGAATTATTTATTTTGAGAGTGACTCCTGAAATAGGTATATTCTTATTTTAAGTTTAATTAATTAAAAAATTATTTATATTAGTAAAGCATTCTTTGTGTTGTCAAAAACATGTTCCAATGTTTCAATCATGCGCTTGGTAGACAATAACGTTCATCTTTTTGTTCTGATTAATATTTCAATTGGGAAGAGTTCTTTAATAAAGACTATCAATTAGAATGACAACAAGATCCGATGGAACCTAGGATTCTTCCATCCCTGTCTAGGTAGGGATTTTTGGGAGAAGGACGGTATATTTTGTCATTCTTATGTGCCACCTTTAAAATTGTTCCTTTTGGTAGGTTGGGGACTCGGATACTATCTGCATGAAAGGTTAGGGACACCACTATTATATTCCATAAATACAAAATTATGTGTTAAATGAAAATGCAATTGTCTTTTTAAATAATCCTAACATTTATTATTTATATAATTTATTTTCAGCTAACTCCACTTGTATTTAGGAAATATGGTTATAATTGAATAAACAAAAATATAAAAATTCCATTAGTCAATGTAAACTGGTTGGTGAATAGTTGCACGATATATTATTTATCTACATGTATACCAGGGAATTGCTTGGTGAATAGTTGCACTAGATTTGATTTCGAAAAGAATGAAAGTCCTTAAAAACTTAAAAGGGTACGAGTATCAAATTTATGACATTTGTTTAACTGAACTTCTAAAATTACAACATACCACTAAATGTGGACGAAACAAAGAGATCAAAAACTTCACTATGGTAAATTGTTCATCCCCCATCTATCCTAACATACCATCAACTCGTTGCAATTAGTGCTCGATCCAAATAGAATGAAAAAAATCTTTTAAGGGGGGATGTCAAATTTGTGGCAACAATACTTCAAGTTAAATAGACATACTGGAACATGCGCTGGACAATTAGACATGACCTCAAAAAAAGAGGAATCAAAACCATCATATACAATTCTCGGGAGTCGGGAACATTATAAACCACCTACTGAATTGTTTTAACTAACAATCGCTCCCAAGAAGAATGAAAAAATCTTGGAAAAGGGGGGAATCAAATTTCTGGCAACAGTATTCCAACTATCCATGTTTGATTCAACTTAAAGATTGACAGTAAAACACATGAACATTCACAAGACAACTATGCAAATGTAAGTATATACACTCCTTCAATGAGAGACGTACAATTAATCACAAAGCAGATCAATATAAAGAAACCTACCCCGCCTAGTCAAAGATAGTTGGAAGTGTTTTTTCTTCAGCGGGAGGCCAGCTTATTATTCTACCCACGTCTATCCAAGCAAGTTGACAAGGTGTTATCATATTTTCTTATCTTTCCCTCCAGAGTACGTTTTCTTGAACCATGGTATCCACACTGATGTTGTCTTCTGGTACTGTCTATATGCATCAGCCCTGTAATCTTTTTCCAGCATTCTCTTCTCCACAAGAATAGTCACATATGCTAAGCACGTACTGTTAATAAGGGCACCAATAAAACTCCAGCCACAATCCAAATTCCAGGCGAAGATAAACAGTCCCCACCACCATAGCTGCTCCCCGAAATAGTTTGGATGTCTCGAGTACTGCCATAGGCCTTTGTCAAGATTGGGCACCATCGGTTGGCCAAGCTGTTTCAGTTCATTATTTCTAGTAACGAAAGTGTGAAGCTGTGTGTCGGCATAATAAGCGATGACAATGCCGGCCAAGCATATTACGGCAGCAACGGCATCCCAGATATTTAAGTCCTTGTTCTTTGAATGGACAACATAGAGGGGGATGCATATTCCCATCAGAAAAACCTGCCAAGTAGCGACGCACATGTTGCAACGAAACATTTGAAAAGTTTTAAATCTTCACATAGTCCTGGTTTTATCAGTCATAATTTTCAGTTTTAAGCTTAATTTCAGATTTAAAATCAATTATAACTTCCTGTATAATACTATAGTTCCAATAGTAACTCTCATGTATTATATTATATGTCAGTCTGGTTATTACAATGTATAGAAATGAGGGTGTAGCAATCTTTTGACACGTAAACACTACACTCGACATTATATGATTACTCCAGAAAGTAAAAATATACACACTCAATTATATTCTAGGTTTACTATATATTATTATCTTGCATTTCGGCTAGTGGGAAATGGCTTGTTCAGTACCCCTCTCTAGTTGTGCACATAATAAGAGAATCTGCCATGAGTTAAAGGAATCTTTTCTTTTCAATACAGTAGTACTGCAAGAAGGGAGGCCACTACGACACGACAATGTTCAACATGAGTCTCCAAAGGCCTGTTTTTCTCATCTAAAATTTTATTTATAAATATTTGATTACATTATTTTGTTCTTCGGATTTCACCATGTAGAGCTATTTACACGTTTCTACACTAATCACTAGTTTACTCGACAATAAAAAGAGAGAATCTGTTCAATCGTGAGCATATATGGCTAAGCTTAAATGTCAGTAAAAGAGAGAATCAAACATTACACACAAAAAAGGGTTCACGTGTCTATTTGATGGAGGAATTGGACGGAACGGAAAGGGTCATTTTCGAAATGATTGATTGAAATGCGGATGCAAAAGCAAAATTTGAAACGATGGGAATGAATAATTATCGCAATGAGGGTAGACGATAGGGACGCTTTTTACCAATTGGCCTTTGACAAAGAAAATTATTTATTTCTTATTTACTTATAAGTAATTTAAGCTAAGCCAAATATGCACTATGTAGTTCAGACATTTTATCAAACAGTTTACATCCATAATAGCTGTAGAACATTCAGATAAAAGGAACAACCTTATACCTGCTGAGAGAGGTAAACGGCAAAGAAAGAAACCCACCACCAGTTTTTGCCATATTGCCGCCGCATATCGGTAAATCTCCAGTCTTCCCGAGCACCCCACTGCCACTCTTCCCGGCGGAAGTAGTTATGAGTAAGCCTAATGCTCCAGATCCAAGTCAAAAATATCACCAGACTCGACCTTAAAAGATTGTATTCTGCCAATGGATGAGTCGCAAAGTAATGCACCAGCAACAATGGGATGACCGTCCAATACAGATCTATCATCTGCACTCAATGTTAAAGGTCAATGAAAATTTATAATCAATGTTGGGCTACTCCACTATACAGAATTCATCTTTTAAGATGGAACTCAGTATCAGAGCTCAAAAGGAAATTCTCAACCTATGTAATACTCAAATCAACAGACAAATACAAAAATTCTCAAATCCAGCCGCCAGGGGAATCAGGAACATACTAAAGCGTAAAATTCCAAAGCATTTAAATATGAAAATAATAATCCATATAAAGGCTTGAGCTATTAAACCAGATTAACATGGAATCCACTGAATCCCCAAAATCAGTAAGATTAAAATTATTAAAAATTGATACACAAGATTTAAAAGCTTAACTACCCACCCAATGACTCGACTGGAAAAGCCCAATTATCCAGAAAGAAAGATTGACATTGAGGAAAAAGAGGGCGTTAGCCAATAGGAGAGGGTGTTGATAGCACCAAATCCACAAAGGCGAGAGAGAATTCACTTCGCCTGCAGCAGCAATAAGAGGATGATCGCGGAATTGGCCGAGGAAAGAGAGGTAGAAGAGAATGGAAGGAAGAGGAACCAGAAATGCTATTACAGCATTACGGATATTCACTGCCATGAATCAAGCTGCTGCTTCTTCTTCTCGATAGTTTTATACGTATTTAACTATCTTTACTTGCATTTGATTTGTGTAATATATATAGAGACCGCGGGGTTTGGGTGCGTGCATACGTGTGAGTGGAGTGGTTTCGGAACCATTTTGAAAAGAATTAGTCTATATGTACATAATAATGTATATAATAAATTATACTTTCCTCACATGGAGTAGGATTCACACATAATTCAATATTCGTGAGTCCTCCTCCATGTGAGGGAGATATAGTCTATTATGTACATCATGAGATGTACATGTAAATTAACCCTTTTTAAAAAGAGCATATTAATTGTTTGATTAAAAAATTGTTCCCCATGAGTGGCTAAACCTTCGTAATAAGTTTGTGTTTGATGGCGATTAAAATTAAATTTTAATAATTTTTAATAAAAATAATGCAATATATGATTAAAAAGTTGTGTGTCAATAAAATACGTAATTAAAATGTTAATTTTAATCTCAAGAGGGGCTAAGTAAAGTTATTTGCTTATCGAATTTATGCAAAATAGATTATAAAATTTAAAATAATTCTTATTCTACTGTTAAAATGAGAACTTATATTTCATTTCGATTAATAAAAATAGCTTATTGCTTTCTCTCTTCGATAAAAGTGACTAGCACACTTGACACTTGATTGTACTTCAAATCTTTTTTTGAAATGCTAAGTCCCGGACACTTTAAGAGTTTAAGTTTTGATATTCAGAAATCTTGGTTCTCGAGTTTCTTTAAATAGATGCTTGATTGCACTACCAATAGTCTAGTTGGGCATGATCCGATTTAAATCGATTTTAACGAGAATCAAATTGGACCCAAAATTTTCGAGTATTTAATAAGTGAAATCGCTGTGTCCAAATTTAATTACGGAATCGTTCGGGTTCGGTTCTAATTCTAAGTTCTGTACTATAATTAATTTTTTAAATATTTACAAAGTTACATTAATTCTACTAATGACATGTTCAATCTGAGTTCTTACAAAATAGCGTAATCCAATTTTATGTGCTTTGCGTCTCTTTTTGCCGAGTTTTTCATAATTTTGATTGTTAAAATCACTGGAAGAGAAAGATAGCGAACTCATAATAATTAAGAGAGGCACTGTCGAATTTCAATTCGATTTCTTCAGAACGGTAGAAACGACACTACGGTAGAATAATAAATTTGGATTAAACTTATATCAGTTTGGACTGAAAATTAGAAATAGAAAAATCATTTTTTTGGGTTTGAACTAAATTAACTATTTAGCAAATTCATTTAAAAATAATAATTTGGCTTATTTAAAATAAATAAATTAAAAAATTAGGAAGATTCGATTTTTATTTGGTTCTTAATCTAGAACCGAAAATTGAACCGAACCCTTTAGTTTTCGATTCAAATACATGTTCGGGTATTTAATTTAAGAAGAACCGCTCGGTTCGGTTCAATCCGATTCGAGTTCGATTTGGTTCAGTTCAATTCGAAAGTTTTGCCCAATCCGAACCAATAATAGCAAGCAAAAAAGTTTTGAATCCCTAGTAATAAACATTTAAAGAAGAGATAAGTTCTCGAACACATTGATAGTTCATGACAGTCCTTCTTGGACTCACACCTTCTACTTTTGAGATTAAAAAGCAGTATTTGAACATGTTTAAATAAATTTTTTAAAATATTTTATCTGACTAAAAGAACTTTTAGATAAAAATTGATCATATTATATATATAAAGTAACTTCCTTAAAAACATATATATATATATATATATATATATATATCATCTATGAGAATTAACAGCAAAAGTAGAAGTGCTGTAACCCTAGAGAGAAAGCTCGCTATGAGATGGACGGCTAAAGGTCAGAGATCAACCAAGGGTCACACATCAGTATCTCTTCAGTTTATGTCATGTAACCATTATTTTGAACATCAAATCAAATAATAATAAAATTTAAAAACATTATTGCAATGATTATGTTAATTCTAAGTAGCCGCACATAATCAAATCAATTAAAGCTAAAAGCTACTTATTTTTCTTAGTTTAAAGAATGAAATAATTAGTAATCATGCTTACAACATCTTAAGGATGTTTAACAATCACATCTTAAGAGTTGATCGAACATTTACAATTAAAAGTGATGGACATAATTATAAAATACGAACAACAACGTAATACTTTATCAAGCGAATAACTTTTTTCAATTAAACCAAAGCATACCTCTCAAGATCAAAATGATTATCCATACCCATTAGGCGCACGGCCATCCCTAACCGTGACCTATAATCAGTATGCTTAGCCAATATGACAATGATAGTAACATAGCTGTGAATGTCAAACGAGCCCAGGACATCAATTCTCACATTCTTCCCTCAATATCCAAGCAGTTACATGCTGGTTCTGGAAAAAATCACATATAACGTAATAAGAACAATTAAAGGAAGAACTGCATGACAAGGGTGTCGGTTGGATTGGGGCACGGAGAGCTAATGGATTGGACGTTGCAGATTTTTTGATTTATTTTTCTATTTTCTTTCTCGGTTAAGATTTAAGTATTGATATTTATCATCATGATGATTGATAAGTGTATTTATACACTAATTTGGACCAAAAAATATAGATATTTAATGGTTCTTTTAAGCAATTATAGTCTAATTTATTGTATATTTCTTTTACTAGGTAAAACTCGATTATTTGAAGTAGAATTGAAAGAAATAAGCAAAAAAGGGCAAAAAAATGACGAAGTACAAAGTTTGAGTATCAAATTGTAAAAATCCAATGGTTGATTCGGACCACATGACGATACTTTGAAGGATTGCTAGGAGTTAATTGGATGCAATTAGAAGTAAAAAATGAATGGAATATGAAAAGAATATTACCATAAATTGATTTTCAATCACACAATATACTTGTCAAATTGTTAGTTGAAAATTGAGACTCATTTTTGACATAGTAAACAGTCGAATTGGAAAAATTATACTTCTAGAAAAGTTGTAGCCTTTTGAGTTATATTTCTAAATCACTTTTAATCACCTCAATATGATATAGAGAGAGAAAGTTACTAACTGCGGTGCAGAAACAAAAAATCCGCTCACGAGGGCAACTTTCCTCATTCGATTAGAACTCTTTTGAAAACTAATTTGGACGTGATTTCAACCAATTTTCGACTCCTACAAATACCTGGGGGTGTCTGGTACAGATTTTAGGCCATTTTCCCATTGATTTTTTGCCCGTTAAGGTGCAATTCTTGACCATTTATCTCACATAATGGTCCCCACCTCCTGTCAAGTAATGGTCAAAAAAGAGTTTTGGGTGGGGGAAAAATCCCCACCAGATAGCCCTCTAACAACAGAATACATACAAATGACATCTTCTACACCTCTCATATACATATTATATTTCAATATTCATTAATTATTATGAGAAAAATTCATAGTTTTTGAGAGAATTGTAGTTGAATTCCAAGAATTCAATCAAGTAATGATTTAAATTTGATTTTTGGGCAAAGTAGAGAAGACACGAGTAGAGATTCATCAAGAAACCATTGAAGAGACTCAAAATTTCAAAATTCATCTTCACCTTCTCAATTTATCAAAAATTCGGGTTATGTATTTTCACTTAAATGTGATTTCTTGTAATTTAAATATGCTATACTAGTTTTACACATAGCTACAGTGACATGAACCCTTGTTATGATATTTTTAATTAATTATTCGGATTTTAATTTGGTTTAATTTGTGGATGTTTATTATTGATTCTATCGTTATTTTCAATTGTTTGATCACCAATTGAATTGTTAGTAGATTTTATTGTTATCGAGAAAGACAGTAGGATTTAAATACAATATAACAAATATTGTAGGATTCGATAGATAATAGAGATATACCTCTATGTTTTATATGATTTTAATAGGTGTTTTAGCACTTGTTAATACATTTATCGTGTATGTATCTTTCATCAAGAAGTAGAAGGATCACATGAGGAGAATATATATTATCGCTATCGAGAGAGACTTTCATTTATATTAGTAACATTGACTAACATGAATGATTTCAAATTATCACTTTAATTGTTACACTAAAAATGGAATAATAAGGAGAATTCGACATTTTAGCAATGCATCTCACGTATTTAAATACACATTTACTTGCTTTCACTAGTTTAATTAATAAACTAGGGATTAGTTACAAAAATTACAACAACTTGTTTGCTATTCGATTAAATTTGCAATTAATTTTAACTTGACCAAATACATAGTCATTGTGAGTTTAACGCTCTATTTACTACTTTATTACTAGTTCATGATCTCGTTCACTTACGAAAAATCAAATGATCAAAATTTTTGGCGTCATTGCCAGAGACTATTGTATTTAATTAGTTTTTATTAGTTTTAGCTTTAATTTGAATTTTTTTTATTGTTTATTTAGTTAATTTCAATTATTAGAAAAAATATTACAATGTTTCTATTTTTCCTTTTCAGGACTTTTTATGAAAAATCCGAGAACCGGAGATCTTACTCAGTTTGATTCAGAGATTGAACGCATATTTAGATCTCGAAGAAGATAACAATTGAAAGCACAACAAAAATAGAAAGAGGAATACATGGCAGGAAGGTAACTTGAATCCTATTGCCATCGAGGCAAATTTGGAGGCAGTACCTCTAACACATAGTTGCAGTGGATGAGAATGTAAGACTCATCGGTTGTGGAAAGTTAATCCAGTATTGTTTATCCGACGTTTGGCCAGGCAAACTTCCACCCGAGGACTGATGTTATCAACACGTTCCAAAACACGCTACTATTGTGGATTAACATTCTTTTACAAATTTTATATGCAAGACAAGTTGACTTTATTTGTTTATATTCTATGCACACGTCTCTTGTTAAGTCAATTGTTAACATTCGACACATTAAAATTACCTTAAAAATAAAGCAGTCCAATATGCATTTGCAAAAGATTAATATTAAGAAAAGAATGGACTTACAACTGTTATTCGAAATGAAATATAGGAGAGATTGGATGAAGGGGTTTGCAAATTGATGACTAAAAGGGAGGAAAAAGAAAAAAGAAAAAAGAAAGAAACAAATTAAGTCAGTAAATACTATGCACCTCATAAATATGTAAACTAATGTGTACATCATTTATATAATATAAGTAACATTACTCTTTTTAAATTAAGGAAGAAATTGAATATTTGGTGATGGATAAAATTTGAGAATAATTTAATTTTAACTTGTCTGCATTCACACTTTTCTGTCCCTAGTCCTTACCTTGAAGATGGGTGTCTCTTGTACCGGAGCGTGCTTCGTCAATATCAAATCTTTTATGTTATCCCTTGTTTGGCTCCCCATTACAATGAGAAATTTGGATAAAATATATTTTGGAATAGTAATTTTTTAGAGAATGTGTGATTAAAAAAAATTAATTTTTTTTTTATTTACGTGTAATATTATTTTATTGAAAAATGTGTGATTAAAAAGAAGAAAGAGACGAATGTATTAACATTTTAATGGGAGCCAAAGAAATAATAAAAAAAAATTTCCCAGTTTGAGCGGCCCTTTTTTTTTTCAAAAGTCAGTTTTTCGTTAAACTCATTTTCAATCATATAAGCTCTCAATAAATAATTTTACATGTAAATTCAATATCTTTTTTTTTTACTCTTTTATCACACATTTTTTAAAAAAAATCACTATTACAATATCTATTTTCTCCGAATAGAGGGGGCTCAAATACAACATATATTTGCTATGTAAATTTTAAAATTTTCATTTTTTTTGTTACGTGATTAGTGTAATGATTAAAATGAATCACCTTGATTCAATAGTTTGTGATTTGATTTATTTTTTCATGATAATAATTGTGTTTTTTCACCAATTATAAAATATTTTTTGAAAAAACAATTTATTTTTTCGTCTTATATGTTTAACTTGTTTTTTTATAATTGCATCTTCAAATACAATCAATCTATAATATTTATTATCTTATTTCTAATAATATATTTATGTTTCAATATAAGAGTTAGAAATACTTTAAAATATATATAATTTTTTAAAATATAATTATGGTATGTTGCACTCAAATGTGAAATGAAGCCAATCCCACACTCAAGAATGCACTAAGATTACGCGAGTGATATATGAGTAAGACGCGAATGGATCAAAAGTTAAAACTAACTAGCAATGTATACAGCCGACCTGTATTTGACAAAACTTTAAAAAATCAACAAGGAAAAATCGTTGAAGTATCTATCATAAATAAAAAAGATCAAAAATATTTTGTAACTAGATATTTCATTTTTAAGATATGAGAAACTTATAATAGTTGAACAAAAGTTCATAAATGCATATCTATAAAAAATGATCTGGTGAAAAATATATGAAACATAAAATATAATCAATCTCTCTATTGTCAGTTTAAAGGAAATGAAACTATAAAATGTCAATGAAAGTATGAGTTTTAAAAGTACATTGTAATAATTTTTAGATTTTTATTTTGATTCGTGTAGAATGAGAATGAAAAATATAGTCATTATGAATCCCACACAAGAGATAGAAAGTAAAAAATAATAACTGAATGTGATTGATAACAATCATATTTTTCATTTTTATGCAGGAAAAATGGGTACTAAACGGACCTTAAAGATATGTTATGTCCCACTAAATCACATTTTTGTCTCCATCCTTACAACTATTAGAGGGAAAATGGCGTGTTAATCAATTGAAGGTTGGGTTTACACTCTCTGGAATGTGTTTGGTGCAATGCACACATTAGAAGTTCACGAAATAGTGCAACTCGGTTTGAAACCTTCGATTCAATTGTTTAAAAAAAAAAATTATCATAAAATTTTCAAAATTATGGACTTTTAATATAAAAAATTAAAATTAATTAAGAATTGAATCAAGCTAATCTTTATAAATTCCTAATTAACTGGAGCTTTCATTTGACACAATTTATAAATTAATTATAAAAGGACAAACATCTTTTTAATCATATATTTCAGTAGACCTAAAATTACACTGCATTTACCCAACATTCATTTTTATGAATATTATATAAATTAACTCCCAAAAGGAGGGATAAAGTTCTCCAAGACCCTGTTTGACACTGCAACATTTTTTTATAAAAGTTGGAAAATCAATTTCATTTCCTACTTTTGACCCGTTTGATAGTACTTTTTTTTTTTTCCATAGAATTTGTTTTTTATTTTTTCTCCACACGTGCACATTTTCCTTATTTTTGTGGAATTGATTTTCCCACCTTTTAGGTGATTTTTTTGGCAATATAAACAAATTATATCCTCAATTGTAAAAAAAATTATCCCTTTAATTAATAATTTTCATGTGAAACAAAACCAAATGAATCCAATTTTTTTTGGCAATTCAAACAAATTTTATCCCCAATTATAAGAGAATTTTATCTCTTTAATTGACAATTTTCATGAAAAACAAAGCAAAGTGAATACCTAAAGATAGAAAATTTCAACATTCTTCAAGTGAAAAATTATATCAATCAAACAAAATTAATTTACAACTCTCAGTAAAATAAGTTCTAGGCAATTCAATTTTCTGCAATTCCAAAAATTTTCTAATTTTTTTGGTAATCCAAACAAATTTTATCCCCCAATTATAAGAAATTCTAGCACCTTAATTGACAATTTTCATGAAAAACAAAGTCAACACCAAAAAATAGAAAATTTCAACATTTTTTAGGTGAAAATTATACCAATCAAACACAATTAATTTACAATTCCTAGTAAAATAAATGTTAGATAATTTAATTCTATGTAATTCATTTTCCTTCCATCTTTGAATCAAACGGACTCTAAATTAAAGAATATAACATATAAAAAATTTACACAGATTATTGACCATTGTCCATTTTTGCTTCACCAAACTAATGGCGCTTATCCATATAAAATTAGATTTAGCCTCTATTTGATATCTATTTTTTTCTCTATTCTTTTCAATCACACATTTTTCAATAAAATAATATTACACGCAAACTCAAAATTTTTCTTTAATTTTTAACTACACATTCTTCATCAATCAACTATTCAAAAATATATTTTCTCCCCCAAAAATGACTATCAAACAGGGCTTAAAAATTAAAAATTTTGTTTTGATAAGAGTGACTTCCTAAGTAAATTCAACATTTTATTGAAATTTTAATTACTATTCATGAAAGATCGTTATCAGGCCAATTTATATTATATAAATATTAGATCTTGATTATCAATAAAATATAAACAATAATTTTGATTCTTTCTATTCTTTTCACTTTTTATTATCTTTTGCTTATACCGCATTTGACTTTATAAAATAAAAATAGATTTTCACATGGGAATAAACATTGTAACTTTAAATCTTGCCAAACATGTTTTAGAAGATTTCATTAATGACCATTGAACTTTAGTTCCCATTTAATGGCCATTATTTGGGTAAAATAATATTTTGAATAATAATTTTTAGAAGAAGGTGTAGCTTGAAAGTAGTGAAAATTTTGGATTTTCGTGTAAAATATTTTTATTGTGTGAATATTTAATTAAAAATAAGTACGTATAAAAAGAATTTGCAAATAATGATTATCAGGGACTTGATTTGTTTCAAAATTATTAGGATTTATTGAATTAGAGCGGGGAAAAAGGTGTTTTGAAATAATATTTTTTGAGAATTTGTAGTTAAGAAATAAGTAAATGATTTTAATTTATGTGTAAAATTATTTTATTGAAAAAATATATAGTTGAAAATGAGTTTTGATAAAATGGGAACAAAGGGCTTCACTAAAAATCTTGAATTGCAGTCGAACGCTTAGATTATCAGCGCGGGAATAATCCATTCTACAACCCGCTGACCCGTCTAAAACCCCTTCCCGAAGGTTTCCATTGCAATCCTTCCAAATTTCTATCGAAATGGCTCGAAACAAGGTAAATTATCAGACTGAATTTATTTCCACATTCAACTATCAAATAGTTTCATTCTTACCGGGCATAATTGTGTAAGTTATTACATTATCTTTCGTTTTTTATTATTTGTTCTCTTTTTATTTCCTGAATTTTCGCTACTTAACTGTTTATTCTCCGTTTCAATTGATAATTGCTAGCCTTGAGTTATTCTGTACGTGTGTTGTCTTGGATGTGTGTCGTCGTTACACTGTAATATTGAAATGGAGCAAAATAAGAAATAAAGATGTAATTTGAGCTGGGTTTTAGGTGATTGAATTTTAAAATTGGTAATTAAAGTGAATTTATTCGTGTAATTTTCCCCCTCCTGATAGTACATTTTATACACAACAGGAAGGTTTAGTTTTAGTGCTTGATGTTGGTCCAACAATGCACGTTGTTCTACCAGAAGTCGAAAAAGTTTGCTCAATGTTAGTGCAAAAGAAGGTCTGTTATCTTTTCTAATTTGGAAATCTTTTTGCCACCAACTTCTCTGTTTAATATACTGTGGGTTCAGGCATTGTAATATTTATTCTAAACTTCTAATATCCCCTTTTCATGTTTATGCAGATGATATTCAGCAAGAATGATGAAGTAGGTCTTGTCGTATTTGGAACCAAAGGTATTTCTGAGTGTTTGAATTAGAGTGTGATGCTAGATGAGGATTATTTTGGGGGTTAGTCTTAACATTTTCTTGATAAGTCGTCAAATTTTTGCCACTAAGAGAAGGTTCTCTCATACTACGAGATCACTTGCAACATGGTCACAGCATCAAACATGTCAACTTATAATCCTGAAAACTCTTAAAAATTTATAACAGTTTGTCACTAAGAAGTAAGAATTAGAGTGGAACATGTATGTGTGTGTATCAAGAGTTATTTATCTGTTGCAACTTTATCATTTGACAGGTTTCTGTACCATAATTTGATTATGACAGTGTTTGGTGCTCTAGAAATTCATGTACTTTTGATGTTTCTGAATTATGACATTATTATTATTATTATCTTATATGCTTCTATTTGACAAGAAAGCTAACGAATATTCCATGATTGGATTTTTCAGATACTAATAATGAGTTGACAAATGAAGTGGGTGGATATGAACATGTGATGGTATTGCGGGATATAAAAGTTGTGGACGGAAACCTTGTTGAAGCTTTGCAGCAGCTTCCTCGTGGGTCTATACATGGTGACTGTATCCAACATGTACATGTAATTATGGTGCCTGGATTTGGTCCGTAGATTTCAGTTTGATTTTTCCCTCCAGCAACATGCAAGAGCCCTCCCCCCACAGAATTTGTTATTTTGATTTCTTTCTTACATCAATATATTTGCTTCTCTTATGGTCTAAACACACATCTTAGGATCAGAATGTAATCAATCCTCTACTAACTGGAAATACAATCTCGTCTTTCCCCCTCTCCCTTCTTCTCCTGTCTTTTATAGAACTCAACTTTTAATATATAGGTATTTGCTTCTATAGTATGGAAGAGCTTTCCACTTTTATATGTTTTCCATAGCATGAACCTTTGTGCCTTAACTTTCTTGATAGTTATTGATGCTGTTGTTGTTGGGATGGATATGCTAATTAAGAAGTATGGGCAAACTAACAAGGGAAAGAAACGACTGTGTCTTTTAACAAATGCCGCTTCTCCTACCAAAGATCCATATGATGGAACAAAGGAGGATCAGGTGAACACCATTGCTGAGCAGATGAGGGCTCATGGCATGAAAATGGACTGTATAGTTGTTAGAATAACACAAGATTTGGATGTGGATAAGAAAATTCTGGAAGAGAATGATTACCTGTTGAATGCATTTTCATATAAATCTTTGACGAAAACCGTTCATGTTGACAGTCCAACTTCATTATTAGGTGCGCTCAGAACTCGGAACATATTTCCAGTGACCATATACAGGGGTGATTTTGAGATGAGCTCCAAAATGAAGATCAAGGTGAGGCTCCAGGAAATGGTGTCAGATTAAGCTATATCATGCACTTAGCACTGAGAAGCTCATGTTTGATTTTTTTTCTTTGTTTGCATCACTCTTATTCTCTTTCTTTATGCAATTTTTTATGATTTATTTTGTATCGACTTTTGAGTAGTTTAACGAGTTGATATAGAAATTCTCATAAAATGTACAGCTTGAAGATTATGCGATTTAGAGCTTCCCTAACCGATAGGTTATAGGTACTTTCTGACTATTTCTTGTTTCTTGTGCATGGAAGTTTCTATGGGTTATGAACCCATATGTGATCACTGATCAACAACAAAACCCTATTATAAACTATCACTTCGTTCCAGACAATTTTATAATTTACATTTTGCCTTTCAAGGACTGCTGGATGGAGCAGTCATTGTATGCTGATTTTTTAGTATCTGCTTGATATATGCATTAAACTGTGATTCAATATTTATTGTTTAGAATCTGCTCGATGTATGCATTCCACTGTAAGTCAATATTGAATTTTTTGTTTCACTTGTCTCGTGTGCAGGACTTGTTAATGTGTTATTGTCATCATTTTCTTGTTTTTAACTTTGGTTTGCTATTAGGTATGGGTCTACAAGAAAACATCTGAAGAAAAATTTCCCACCTTGAAAAAGTATTCTGACAAAGCACCTCCAACAGATAACTATGCCACTCATGAGATCAAGGTTGATTATGAATACAAAAGTGTTGAAGATCCTAATAAATCTGTTCCACCAGAACAAAGGATCAAAGGTTACCGCTATGGACCTCAAGTAGTTCCTATATCATCTGCGGAATTGGAAGCATTCAAGTTCAAACCAGAGAAAAGTGTGAAACTTCTGGGTTTTACAGATGCTTCAAATATAATGCGGTAAAACCTAGCTGCTTTTAGTTGCATCCATATGATTTTTGTGTTAGTTAATTTTGATTGATTATTGAACACAATTTCATGGTCTGCTTTTTTTCTGTCCATCCTTCATCTGCTCAAAGGCACTATTATATGAGAGATGTCAACATTTTTATTGCTGAACCTGGCAACACAAAGGCTGTTGTTGCAGTTTCAGCTTTAGCAAGGGCATTGAAAGAAATGAACAAAGTAGCTATTGTCCGTTGTGTATGGAGACAAGGACAGGGGAATGTTGTTGTAGGTGTCCTAACTCCTAATGTATCTGACAAACATAACATTGTAAGTTATGACGAGTGAATTTGCAGCATTTTGTTTCTGCCTTTTAGCACGTGGATTTATATTCACTCTGTCAAATTTGACGTTCTTTTTTATGTTGGGGCAGCCAGATTCATTTTACTTCAATGTTCTTCCATTTGCGGAGGATATCAGGGAGTTTCAGTTTCCATCTTTCAGCAACTTGCCTTCATCAATGGAGCCAAATGAAAAACAGCAAGAGGCAGTGGATAAACTGGTCCAGATGCTTGATCTTGCACCAACTGGCAAAGAGGTTTTGCAACCCGATCTCACACCTAATCCTGTTCTGGAGGTACTTGTCAATGTCATTTTCATACATTTAATGTTGCGACTCACTAAATTGTTCATCTAAAATTACTTTAGCTCTTGTTTGATTCTCATTTTTTGCAAAATACATTTTTTTCTGTCTTCTTTTCAACCACACATTTTTCAATAAAATAAAATTACACGTAAACCCAAAAAATTTCCTTATTTTTTTTAACCACTCATTCTCCATCATTCTACTATTTCAAAACGTATTCTTAGCAAAAAAATGGGGCTCATACAGGCGCTTAGTTAAACAAAATCTTAGTTGCCACTGCTTTTCTCAAACCACATTTCTGTAGATTCTCCTTCGATTAAGCCACAATGCTTGGGTTTATTATTATTATTTTTTCATAGAAATATTGGAAACATTGCATAGTTTGTACTGCAACGCCACTTCCTGCAGCAAAAACACTTAAACTTGGAGGTGAATCCTGAAAGGCTCCTGTTCTGAAAAACAAAACAATGCCTTGTTAGCTATTTGAATGAGAATTTTCTACTAATGATGTTTCTGATTTGTGCTTCACAGATTACTTTCTTCAGTATTTGTTTTTTTTCCTCATTATTATTATTATTTTTTCAATAAATAATTTGGTCTACATGTCAGCGATTTTATCACTGCCTTGAAGTGAAATCTAAGCAACAAGATGCAGCTGTCCCTCCACTTGATGAAACCCTCAGGAAGATAACAGAGCCTGATCCTGAACTTATTTCTCATAATAAAGCTGTTATAGATGAATTTTATAGATGCTTCGAACTCAAAGAGAATCCGAAGGTTATTTTGGCCGCTCATCATACAATTTTATATGCTACCAAATTCTATAGAAGTACTGGTTTTTTCTTACTCAGTATATTCTGCAGCTGAAGAAGTCGTCTCGAAGATTATTAAAAGAGAAACCAACTGGATCAAATGAGGAAGGAGTTGGCGACGGTGCTGATGTGCAAGCAATTGATGCCATTGAATACACATCCGGTGTCAAAGTTGAGAACATAGGGGATTTGGATCCTGTACAAGATTTTGAAGCCATGATGTCTCGCAGAGATAGTACAGAATGGGTTATTAAAGCAATTCAAGATATGAAAAATAAGATTTTTGATATTGTGGAGAACTCCTTTGAAGGAGACACGTACCATAAAGCACTAGAATGTTTAGTAGCTCTCCGCAAGGGTTGCATTCTAGAGCAAGTGAGTTTTCTTTCTTGCTTTGTATGCCCCCAGGAAATTCCCAAGACACTAAAAGCCTACATATAAATGATGCTTCAGTTTTTTACATATTTTGTTTGGTTTAACATATGACTAGATAATCAGTACTTCATGTTTATTGGTTTGTAACTTCTCTATCTTGAATATTTCTTCATGCCTGTTGGCCCCTCCTTCCCCAATGTTATTTTACGTCTCTTGTTGAGTGCACAACATTATAGTAGGAAGAACAGTGGAATGTTGTTTTCGGAGTTATTAATGATGAAGTTCTTATGTGTTATTCTCTAAAAATTTCTGTCATTGTCAAATTAGAGTTGCATTGATAGAAATATGTCTTGACTGTATTTTTTTTTATCCTTGTGATTAAGCACAATTTCAACTATATATTGGTTCCTATCTGAGAATTTGGTTAGCTATGAAAAACAAATTGCTAAAATTCAAGAGAATTTCCCCCAAATTGGCATGAGAATAAACTGGTTAGCTATACCTATAAGAAACAAATCGCTGAAATTTCAGGTGACATTTTTTCCAAATTGGCGTGAGAAATATGTGTTCTGAACTTGTAGTGTATAACTATGTTGACTCTTTTTCCAGTCAGCTTGAAACAGCTGTCAAATATTTGGAGTTCTTCCTTGAACAGGAACCCAAACATTTCAATGATTTCCTGTGCCATCTTGTCAAATTCTGCCAAGAGAAAGACCTCAAAAGCTTCTGTGAATATCTTGCGTCACATGAAATTACACTGATAAGCAAGAAAGAAGCCCCTGACAGGTCTGTTCTTATTACAATTGTGTCATGCAATTCTTCATTCTATTCAACTTTTACTTATTTTCACCTCGTACTTTTAGAAAAAATGCTTATTGTTGGTACATATATCCTGGCTATCCAAACAGTGAAATTTCCGAGGATGATGCCAAAAGCTTTATAGTTAAAGGGGAGCCAAAAGCTGAGCAAGGATTGTAAGAATTGACCCGGTGGCCTCTAGTTTTGGCATGGGGACGAGAAATGCACTCATATGTTTTGATGATTTATTCTCTACTCCAATCTTTGATACGGAAAAGGTTAAACTCGAATCACGTCAGACATTGGATTTGGAACTTTTTCGTTTTGAAAAATTGCATAAATTATTCACGCTTACTCTTTCAAAGAGTCTTTTATTTCTTGGAGGGTGTAGACTTGCAGTACCATGTAAATTGTGTAATGCTGTTGTCTGGAAGAAATGCTTCATTTGTCAATTCTCACTGTGAGTGTTAGAACGTTCTTATGGGTCGTTACAATGTAAAAAACAACAGGTAGACTCACATTTAGAAGGTCCGGCTCATACATGGGACAGAAGGGAAGCTTGAGCTTGTACATTCCTCTAGCACAAGTATTTTTAGCCCTTACGAAACTCATTACTTAAAATTTTTATCAATTTTCCGATCATGGATTTTGCCAGTTTTATCAAAAATTTATTAAAAAATTGTGTCTTAGCAAAAATAAACAAGTATTTTAATATCCATTGTATGTACAAACCAAAATGGATCAATATAAAGGTTAGGGTTTTCTAAATTGACAGGGCTACGTATGTCATGTTCATCTAGAAGGCGCATGTTGTGCCCCTTCATTGGCAAGGTGTCTGTACGTGGTCTTGTTTGTGTTGTAGGGTTTGAAAGGTTATTTGTAGGTTGTATGTACGATTTAAAAGTCAGAATGGATCATTATAGTTATTTACTCCAATCACTTTGATTTATAGTGCGAGTTAACTTTTTCCTCGAGATGATCATTGAGACATTATCATGCAATTGAACACCTAAGTCTACAAATCTTATCAATATTATGTTTGGGGGGGGGGGGGGGGGGGGGTGGATGATAGAAATGTTCCACTTATGGGTACGTTTGGGAATATGTACTACTTTTTTGATTTGGGACTAAATGTGTTTTTTAGAGTATATGAAGATTTAATGTTTTTTTTTTTTTTTCGCAGGGTACTAAATTTACAATGTAGAATTAAGAATTCTAGTGAAAATTGGCATGTAAGCCCCTGTTTGATAGATTTTATTTTATTTTTTTATTTTTTTTCTTTTTTTTGGAAATAATAAGTTTTTGAGTAGTAAGCCCTTGTTTGTTTCCCATTATTTTTAAAATATATTTTTTACTCTTCTTTTTAATCACACATTTTTCAATAAAATAATATTACACAAATTCAAAACTTTTTTTTTTAACCATATATTCTCCATTAATCTACTATTTCAAAATGCGTTCTTAAATAAAAATGGGGCTCAAACATGCTTTAAATTTTGGGAGAATGTATGGTTAAAAAGTAAGGAAAAATTTTAAGTTTACATGGAGAATATTTTGTGGTGAGAATGTGATTGAAAATGAGTATGAGAAAAAAAAAATGAAAAAGAATGGTTATCTAACTAGGGCTAAATCCTGAGCGTAAAAACTTAATCCAGGGGCAATGTGAATCTAGAATTACAGAAATAGATTTTCAAACAAAGATCAACTATTTCATTGATACACGAAATCTTAGCGGTTTATATAAAACCTTTTCTCAAGAGGAGTACGAGTGAAATTGAACAAACAATGTTGAATTAAAAGTACCTTCATTCCATACAAATGTGAAATAGTATAAAGTTGGGCTTGCCCACATCAACCCGCACCCCCCACACACAAGAACAACGTCGAAGAGGGGGATAATTGGGGTAATACTAATTTTACCATCAAGAATGCATGGTTGTACTTGTAGCTATAAGCTATTAAGGTGAGACTATACTAGGATGTTTACAAGTTCATATATACTTGTTGACCAACATAAGTAATCCCTTTTGTAAAGTCTCGATCAGAAAACTCTTTCATGGGTTTAGATAGGTAACATGTTCTTCTAATCCTAGTTTTTTTTTTTTCTCGATTTCAAAGACAAAAAGCCGCACATCATAGCCATCAAAGGTAGACATATATATAAACAAGTCATGTTATTTACAAACGACAGCCAATTCAACTTCATATACTGACCATGATATAAGTGGAATGTTCTCCCCAACTGCTTGATTCCTATGCATGTACCTCAAAATCAATAAATAAACGATGAATTAAGATTTCAACATGTTTGATTAAGCTTAAAAATACGTAAAAGTTAATATCAAATAAATTTTGTTTGAAATTATGTTAAGACGTGTTATTGTTTGTTACTTCTATGTGACAAATATTGCTTGTTTTGAAAGTGTATATTCCACTACAATCAAAATAAAGTAATTTTCTTGTTTTCAGTTTGATCAGTTAAATATTTACTTATTTTAGAACTTAAATTATTTTATAAGTTGAATTTTTAAGCTTTAGCCTAATATTGCACAATATTAAACATGGACATCAGTAAAATCTTGAGATGCTTAAGTTTTAAAATTACAAGATATGGAAAAAAATATATACCCCATCGATGGTGGGATGATGAGTTGTTCGCTAATTTCGAAACGATGCCGCAAGTGCACGGGTCGGGGAACAAGTAGTAAAAGCGGACCTTTTAAGTCCGGATATCGATCCCTCGAAGAGTGTTGTTTTCAATTACTAGTATACTTGTTTCAATTTTACGAAATAAACACACACAATTAAAAACTTGAATTTAAAGATTAAAAACTATGAAAACACTAATTTTAATTTAAAAAAGATTACTTAAAATTTTGAAAAGAAGGAAGATTTGATTTGAAAAGGATGTTGGAATTTATGATTTCATTTAACCGTTATTTCATTAATATCAAGCCAAATACGCGCTAATACAAATTACCAAAATGATCAGTCAGACCCGATTTTCCAATTTTAAATTAATATCCTCTTTCGAGCAATATTAACCCTAATCAATTAAATTATACCACATATTTCTATGTCGATACAAAATTAATCAATTGCATTAAATTTTTGTGAAAATACTCAACGGGTCACCTAGGGTAGGTATATATTTCTATATACCTAAACGCGTATAATCGGAACCATACAAACCCAGGGAATTGATTATTTCGGTCTAATATGTGCAATTATTTTTCAATAACTACACATCCACCTAACCACAATATCTATGGATATCAAATAAATATTGCAAGTTTAAACATAATAATCAAAACACCAATATTTTGATAACAAATGTATTTATCAACTCAAAACATGATATTAATGAAAATAGGGTTAAACTAATACATAAATTCCAACAATAACTAGTTAGTTCATCATTCTACAAAATAAACAAGAGATTATATATTACAAAACATTACAAACAATGGAAATATGATTGAAGAACACAAAAACTAAAGATATAACCCTTGTAAATGGATTTTGCACTTCTTCAAAACATTTCTCCAAATATTCTTTGTGTAATCTCTTGTTTTCCACCTTTTCCTTCAACAAATTAACCTACAAAACACAAAACAAATTAAAACAAAATCAAAATGAAAGAGAGAGAGAGATTTTCGAGAGAGAGAGGGAGAGAAAATGAGAGAGAAGTGTGTGCAAATGTGTGTGCAAATAAGGACCAAAGTGGTATATATCAAGGGTGGAAATAATAGAATATTAATATATCTTAGATATTATAGGATATTTCGTGAGATAGCCAAAATATCCAACATTAAAATAAGCCAAAAATAATACAAAAGTTTGACCAAAAAAATCGTGCAAGAAAATTAAACCGCCATTGAAATTTAACTCTATGCGGCCGCATAGTTCAATCCTATGCGGTCGCATAGACAAATGAAGATAATAAGTTGACGTCTCTGATTAACCTGTGCGGCCGCATGGTTAAAACCCATGCGGTCGCATGTTTTAAAGTGATTTTGCAGCTCAGGTCCTTCAGCCTTCTGGTCTAGTGCAATGCAGTCCTTCAACTTTGATTTAGTGCAATTAAGTCCTCATACTTTGACTTTCATTACATTTTAGCCCTTCCTTAATTTCACTTCAAGTCCTTCATCTTTTAGACTTTTGCACTTAAGTCTCCAACTTCACAACTTTGTTCCTTTTTAGTCCCTTTTCTTCTCTATTTGGTCGTTTTACTTCCCAACAGGGTTTTAGCCTACAAAAGTACAAAATACACAATTATGCATAGAAATTAACTCAATTCTATCAATAATAAATTAGAAAAAGTGTCAAATAAGTGTGTAAAAACACACTTATCATGAGTCTCCGCTTATCGAAAATACTCCTGATTTGTCCGTATAACAAAAAATAAAAAATCAACTTCAATATGCCAAATGTGTCAGTTTTTTAAGTATGTTTGAATAGTGTTCATAAATAGTTTGAATTATAAATAGATAGAAATATTTTTGAATCTGTTGAATTGTGTGGATAGAAAAGGAAATTGAGTGTTTGCAAATGGAAGTTAAACATAGGCAAAATGTAACAATTTTATATTTAATTTGTGAATAAAGCTCTTTGTACAGAAGAGGTTGACATCCATTTACATACGCGTGGGTCTCGTATGAATAAAAAAGTTCAAACAAATAAATAGACTCCTCATTGTGAGTATTTCGTCAATATCTTTTATACAAATAGCAGGATTGTTAATTTGGTCATGTCAAATCGTTAATGTCAGGCCCGTCTAGCTCAGTTGGTAGAGCGCAAGGCTCTTAACCTTGTGGTCGTGGGTTCGAGCCCCACGGTGGGCGTTTCTACTTATTTTGCCTTTTTTTGCACCTTTTCTACCTTTACCGATTTACACGCTTCAATTTCATTCCACAGCTTTTCGTTTCCTAATTCAACTTTCACAAGACACCAATATGAAATTTTCAACTATTTTCTTCTACGTCGAGAACAATATTTTGCAATTTAATGACATTTCAATCAAATCTATTAAGAGCTCGTTTAACATGACTTTAAAAAAGTCAAAACGAGATTTTGAAATCCAAAAATTGCTTTTTAAACCCATTTTGCTAATTTTACAAAAAAAATAAAAATGCTTCCATTAATTAGAAAGAGTTTTTAAGGAAAATTGATATTTCTTTAAAAGTATTTTCGGAATAAAAAGCTATTTTAAAATTAATTTTCAAACAAAAATTTAAGTAGCTTCTTTCAAGAACTATTCTACAAAAGGTAAAACAAAAACAAAAGCAATAATCATGCCAAACAAACCCTAAGATATTTGGACGTGTCATTCGACAGTTGCATTCCAAGCTCGACAAGTCCTAGATTTCCCACATTCTGGACAAATTGTGTTAAACAAACTTGCACCTCTAACCGTATTGGCGTACATAAACCCAAGTTTTAAAATATTTTTTTTTTGGAGTATGGCATGCTTTTATTTTAAGCAACCAAAGCAAGCGTAAAATGATGCGAGCTTTTTTTCCGAGCCGAGTTGAACCGAACTTTTGTTCGACCAAAATATTAGGGCTCAATCCAACTCAAACCGGGCCGAGCCGATTTTTTTTTTTTCCCTTAAAAGGCAGCATTTTGCTGCTTTTAAAAATGCTGCCTTTTTATGCTGTCCTTCCTTTTTTTTTTACAAGCCGGCGACGGGCTCAGCCCAACACCCCAAAATGGGACTCAGCTCAAACTTTTTTCTGACCGAGTATTTGACCAAGTTTCACGGTGACAAATTATTAGAGGTTCAAGGTAGTGACCTATTACAATAACATGTCGCTCTCATGTAATCAAATCTTCAGCACTCTGAGCATACCAAACTTGACATAAAAATTTCTAAAAGAAAATACACTTATAATGGTTATGCATTCAAGGAAAAGCCCTATTCCGACCACATCCTCGTACAACACAATTCTTGTTAGAAACGACTGAAGGTTAAGCTTGCGAGCTGTGTTGAGTTCAAAAAAACTATGAAGCTATCATATGACATACTGCCATATGGAGACACTTTCTTCCAAGCCATGGTTCACTGCAGTGCAATCGTAAATTTTCTCATGAGGGATGAAGCGGAGGTGCTGCCCACAGCTTTACTTTCTTGTCAACGCTGGCCGTGGCTAAAATTGACGATTGCCTATTTTCTGTTCAAAGAGCGTGTGAATCGTAAGCAATTTTTTATGCAAATAGATACTTCAGGGAGGTATACAAATACAAGTAGCCTAGTGTTGAATTTGTTAGAGACTATTTTTTATGACGGTTGCTTGGCACCTGCATTTGCCTGTTTCATTCAACAAGGAACAAATGCCATCGCACCCCAACCACAAAAAGAGAGAAGAAAAACAACAAAATTCTTAATGTGGTCTGGGGCGCCGCCTGCGGCCCAAGAAACTATGAAGTTTCTAGAGTAATAAATCAGGAAACAGTATTGCTGAAATACAGAAGCAAGAGTCAGGAAATGTTACTCCTGAAATTCATTAAAAAAGATTTACCTATTGGAATGGTTGTAGGTGCCCATGCCAAGTCTGTAATCTCACCTGCATGATACATTGCTTGCATTATATAATTGCAGAAGAATTTCACATGATCATAATCTGAAGGTCAATGCTGAAGAATCAAAATTGATTGTCAGAAACTAAATTATGATTGTATAATCACAATGTTGGACAAGATTAGCCCATAACTGTTATAGGTCATTCGTCTTATCTGCTAAAGCAGATCAAACAGATTTATATTCTATAAAATTCCAAGAGTAGTGAAGGCAAACAGTTGTGCAGTATAATATTTTTTGGCAGCCTTGGATAACAAAATTCGAGGTGAACCATTTTGCGCATATGACAAATTGTTGCTCTGCACTCCGTCTGCTCAAGGAGCAAAACCTCCATTTTCTATAACAAATATTCATATATAGAAACTTCACTCTTATAACCAGCATAAAGATGATTTCAGAAGTGAAAATATATCTCTGACAAATACAAAACCAGATGGAACCATTTTTTTCCCCCTTTCTTTATTGAAGCTGGAAAATGAGCTAAGGTAGAACTTGGTTCCATCAAAACTAGTTCATTTGCAATCAAACACATACCAGGAGGAGACAACTAAACTAGTGCTATTCAAAATTCTGAAACTTCAAAAGGGGCAGAATATGATAACTAGTGATGCATCTACAGATTTTACAACACTAGTGGTACAAATGTACACTACTACCCGGATTTTTGGATGAAACTCATTCACAGACCAAACACAAAAATAAATACAACTCTAGTTAGCATCATGATATTAACTAGATTCCAAACTCTACTATAGCGTGCCATATAGTGATGTGTCATGAAGATAGTAAAGCTTTTATACAGCAAAGAATCAATACTGTCTCCAGAATTTCATTTCTTCATTTAAAGATATAAAAAGGTTATGGTTGAAGTAGTTGTTATCAGGGATGACTAAGTTAACCATGAAGTTCCGGATTGATAATTTCAATTAAAAAAAAGAATCTAGATGTAGCCCAAAAGGTATATAAACGCATAAAGAGGAAAAAAAAATAAAGGTTGGAACTCTTGAAAATAGGCTTACCATCGTGGGCCTTGTCAGCCGTGTCCAAAACCTGCCCCGTCTCGGCACATAACCACTGCAGTGTTGAACCATGAGTTGCTGCCAATATCTTTCCATCAGGGGAAAGACAGAGACGATCATAGTGTAAAGTCGTGCCATTTGAATCAGAGAGTGGAATGGGCAACACCTTCAAAGTCTTTGAGTCCTCATCTAGATGATATCGAACTTCAAGAAAATGGATAAAGAAGATTACCACAATGTATAATGTAATAATTCTAGTCACATAGAAAGCAGAAAAAAAGGAAAATTTAGGAAGACGCCATTGACTTCTGAAGGGCATCTCTTTCACAGTGCCCACAGAGAACTAATCATAAGTACCAAGGTTTTCAAGGTAAGTTCAACTGGCAGTTTGATTGTCAGTTGGCCAGGTCATTCTTCCACTGTGTTTTTATGTTGTTTCTATCATTTCTTGATGTACTATAAAATCTTACAGAGACAAATTTATGGGCTTTTAACGCAGGACATTTTGGAAACGATCTTCACGAGGCAAACTATAATAAGTTTCTAATGAGAAAATTATGGCAGGAGTCCCCAACTTCTGGAAATCTAGAAAGCACGTCTTCAACCCTCAATTTGTAGCAAGTGGTCGATCCTTTTTATTTTTTGTGGCGTGTAGGTCCCATATACACAGTTATAATCCATTTGGATGTTAAAATGTCAAATTACTAGACCCTTACTTTGAATCAATAACAAGCAAAGGAAAAGAGGAAAATAACCAAAAATTCTCCTTTTCAAAGCTTTAGCTTCAATGGAAAAATAACTTAATAACAGTACAGAAGAGAGCTACTCATACCATTGATATTCCATATTCTTATCGAACCATCCTTGGATGCAGTGATGATTTGTTCCGAATTTGGAGAAAAGCACAGCCAAGTCACCGCACTCTGAACATCAGAAATATCAAATAAACAAAAGAGAAAAATTCAGCAGCGTGCACATATTCAAGGCTTCGGGCCATAAAAGTCACGGACAGGATAAAAAATGACAAGGTGCAGCAAGAGTCATTCAACTAACTTAAAGCATCATAATTCAAAATGCACTGTGTGGAACCTTGAACTGGGATCTCAAGGCAGAGCTTACTAAATCTATTCCAGTCCAACACAACTTCAGCTCTGATAAGATGCTTCCAACAATTTCCTTGAATATCAAGTATTCTTCCACTTCCATTACTAGTTAAATGTCGGTTAACACTTGAGCTTTGATAAATTATCTCTATCGAAGTTAAGATTATAAACCAAAACCCCCAAAGTGACATTCATGCAAATTCCAAAAAGTAAATAAAAGGGTCATGAATCCCCAATATGCTTAGAGGTCTAAGGATGGAAGAGACAACCTTAGCTAAAATATATTACTATGCATTATTCCACAATGTGGCTACCATCACATGCACATTTAAAATATGACTCTAACACAAGTTAGAATATGAAAGAAGTCATGGAGCATGAGCATACTCAACCTTGTGTCCTTTGAGCTGCATGACTCTGACAATCTCCTTCACTGAGCCATCTTTTGAATAGACAATTTCCCAAACCTGTCATAATAAATCTCATATAAGTAAATGGAAGTATTAAGTATATTGATTCATAACCAGATGTTAAGCTAACTTACAACAACAATGTTCAGTGTTTAAAAAAGGCAAAATTGAGTACTGAGGTGGTTTTCCTTCGTTAGATGAGGCATAAGCCTCGAGGTATTAGAGGCGTGAGCCTCACAGTGAACCAGAAAAAAATAGTCAAAAAATAAAAATAAAAATTCAAAAGTTTACAATTAAGCATGTAAGTTAATAAATCAACTGTAAAATTCCAAAAATAATAGATTAACTTGAAGTACCACTGCGAACAAGCACAGATAAATTAATAAAAACATAAAGTTGCAACTCAAACAAAAAATAATCACTCATCACTACTACTGAGACCATGTATAGAATCATTAGTCTACGCCGAAGTGATGTCTGGATCAGGAGGGAACTTGCCGTCAGGGGAGTGATGAAGTTCTAGGGTCGAAGTGTTGTTTTAGAATGCCTGTTGTATGTTTATATTGTTTGTCTATTGGAAATTACAAAGTAAATTATAAATGGCATATAAATATATAAGCAAAGAAATCGATTAGGTTTTATTAACATATAATGGGTTCTGATAATTTATGGATAATAATCAATGAAAAGGTAAATATTATTAAATTATAATAAATTCCAAAAGCTATTTAAATATATAGAAGATTTCCAATGAAGTCCACCAATGAAATATGAGAATTTTAAAGAGAAAATGGTACCCAAGGTAATTTAAGAGAGGCGGATGTCTTTAACCTCATTTTGGACCAAGAAATTCTGTCTCAGTACTATTTTCTTGCATCTCATATTGAGGCACACCTCAATAACACCTTTTAAACCATGACACGTTTCTTTTGATAGAAAACCGGGAAAAAAAAAAAAAAAAAAAAAATATTTTCAAAATAATTCCTTCAATTTTGAGAAGATGAACGAATTGTCTTTCAATGAAGGCTAGATTATTTTCCAAGCACATGCCAATATTATGTTATCGTGAAGAAATTTGAGGTTATAACTTACTTATTCTGATACCACACAACCAAGCATTTATGAGTCAATTACAAAATGTGGGAAGACGGTACAAATCCTTGTCAAAAGAAGACATAGCCCTAACAAATAAAATGGAAGGGATGGAAAATGCATTTGCACAACCCAGTAAACCATTCAAGTTCCTTCTTACAAGATAACTTTGCTTCTTATAAGCTCCGCCAATGTTCAAATGGAAAAAAAAATTAGCCACATAAACATTTTTGAATGTCAATCGTTCATGTTTTTAATGACCTTTAACCCTCCTAATTCTTCGCCTACAAGTTTCCCACACCTATTTATGGACTTCTGACACTTGTCCTTTCACGTTCGCGTCCATGCATCTCAATTACACAATTCCAATTATGACGTGAAAATGATGGTTTGATTTGAGATCTTAACTTTTCACGTCTTTACAAATAAACAAGGTTTTTGGAGTTTTAGGACATCTTCTTTCTTTCCTTTCTTCACTTGGGTTGAATTTCCTTCTCTACTTTCTTCTGTAAAAGGTAGGCAGTGATTTCAAGTTTCAGCATCTTGGACATAGCAGCCTCAGACCAAGCTTCCCACATCACAAAGCATGCGTAGATGAGGTACACCAAAATTGATCATCTTTGCGCGTCCAGAGGCACTAAACATTCAGGCTATGATGCACAAGAGCATCAGCAGTTTGGACGAGGAGAGGCCCCCAAAGCCAAGTTCACTAACTAATTTATTTAAATAGTTATGTTGCATAGGACCAGTACACATGATTGCATAATTTCAAAAAAGAGTAAAGATTTTCTTCAGAACTAAATATATATTCCAGGTTCCCAACGAAATGGAATTCTCAAAAGTATTAAGTCCATCGTGTCTCAATTTGTGCAATTTGTCCATGAAATTGAGCGATTATAAGCCTTTCTATCCAAAAAGATATTGTAATTCTTTAGTAACCGCATGTTTTAAATTCCCGTGATGGAAAATGATACACCAGAAACATGAAACATAGCACACAGAAGTATGCAGGCACGCCCAATTTACAACTTACAACCAAAAATCAAAGCCTTTAATGTGGGATTATAAATGGACACTGAATATAATGCACTTGTTGTCTAAATTAAGTGAACATGCGAAAAAAGAATGAATTTTGACCTTCACATCAGCAGTAAAAGCAGCGGCAGCAATAAAACGCCCATTTGGAGATACGGTGGCCATTGTGTTTTTGAGCTGATTTGTATCTACATTACCCAGTATCTTTCCAGTTTTTCCATGCCAAAGTATAATGTCAGTACCTGAAAAGTAACAGAAAATTCAAGAGAAAAGAAAAGTTATTGTGTTTGAAATTCTTTTTCTTTTTTTTTTTTCTTTTCTTTTCCTTGGAACAAAAGAAGGATGTGAAAAACTGAGCTAGTTCTGCCATCAGAAAATTGACACATTTCAATACCTCCAACCACAATAATAAGTGAGAGTACAAATTAATCAGGTAATAGAGGGAAATACCAAGACCACCACTACAAATAGCAACCATTACTGACTTAAAATACTGATTTTTATCCAGTACCTTTTAATTGGTTACTATCTTTGCAGTTAAAGGACTTTCGAATGATGGGAATCCACCGTAAACCAAAAACTTAACTAGGTTTGGCAGAAATAAGCGCCATGGAGCTAATTAACTAAAACATATGTTATTAACCGTAAACATCAATAGAACTGAAAGATGTTGATTCCAGCCATAGATCTACAATCAATAGATTCAAAGGTTTTAGATAATGAATACATAGTAAATGATAAAGTAGAAAACAGTAAAAAAAGGGAAATTAATGAATGGATGGATTGGTGAATCTACATAGAACAAAGGCACCTATAGTCATACTTCTGTATGATATGATCATTGCTGATTAATAACTTAATTCTGTTCATCTGGAAAAGTAAAATTTTCACAGGATCAAAAAGAAGAAAGAAAATTAAGAAAATGCTGAACCATAAGAGGTTACTATAGACATATTGACAAGATGTATACACTCTACTTTATACAAATTCATATTGAGCATAATCAAGACTTCTTAATTTCTCTTTGGAAAAATGAAAGTAACCAACAAGATTGAAAATATATCACTAAACAGATGATTCTTTAAGAAATCTTCAAATTATTTGATATAACAGGACAGAGGAAAAATATCAGAAAATACCTTCAGAACATGAAGCAATAATTGTGCTTCCATCAGCAGTGCCATAAGTTGCCTTAGCTCCTACCAAAGTGAGGACGCCCCTCTTATCGTGAACTTTATGGTGTTGCCATTTAATTTCAGGGAGTGGAAGCTTGGTCTGCTGCTTCTGTTCACCAGTTGTCTTGGGCTTTTCCTCCCCATACAAATATAAAGCTGCACCAATAAGTGTCTGGGAAGCCACTACCACAGAGGATGCGTTATCGGCAAATACCACTGCTTTAGGATGACCACCAGCAGGCACGTTAATTCTCAGAAACCTAGGTAAATTGGGAAAGATATAATCAATGGCGATAATAAAGATACATCTATAATAGTTATGTTGAGATAAGTTAGTAGAGATACGTACTTGAAACTTTTACTTGAGACATCATCCAACCTGAAAATCCTGACAACACCATCTCCACAAGCTGTACCCACAAACAATATGTTACGTACAACATAATGACATTACTTTAATGTCCGAACCTAAGATGCTAAAAGCGGGATAATACAGAACTAGAAGAAAGAGAAAGCTATAAGACCTACATTCGCATGTAATTACTATTTTTTATGTTCATTTGATTAGATTAGCATGTATAAAGGATAATAGACATAGTCATACAGCAGAAAATGATGCCAAAGCATAAAAGGTTTATAATTATAATTCCTATTATATAGCTCTTCCATAGATACATTGTTTAAAAAGGAAATCTAGACTAGAATATAATGAGACCACAGAGAAAGCTGTTTGTCAAACCACTCGGGAGGTAAGATCCACACAAAGTTAATATCAAGTATGCAAGCAAGTAGTAGAATATATCTTAACAACATCCAGCAAGCCATAGAAGCTCCAATGTATGAATGTTCCATGCAATTAGAACGCCAACATAAAGGAGGAAATCCATGAAAGTGTATATAAAGCAACCAATTAGTAGAATATATCGTTAACACCACCATTAAAAACATAAATGCTCCCTGCAGTCACAAGGCAGGCCAACACAACAATATGCATAAGAAACAACTGGTCACTCCTGTTCCGGGCTAAATTTACCATACTGTCAAACCTCATCAAGGTCATCTTGAACCGATATCAATATAAAGGAGCACCAGCTAGAGCAGGAAAATTTCTCAGTTAAAATTTATTGGTGGCATTTAAAATGCACACTTCAATAAAACCTAGCACTGTTATCCCCCAAAATGCATCACAGTTGAACAAGTCTCCTTTTCACCAAAACAGGTTTTCACTACAAGCTACAGTTTTAACAATCAGGCAATCCACGACTAACACAAGTTGTTCTCACAATTAAACCAAAAAAACCCAGGTACAAAATCCTCCTAATCACGCACCAAACTGTAAAATACAATTCTTTGACATTAACCGAAACAAAATGGGATTAAAATTTGGCTATTTACCAGTTGCCAAACTATGCCCATCTGGAGAAAAACATAGGCCTGTAACAGCATCCCCATGCCCTTTCAACGTATTCAAATCCAACGGGTGATGCTTCTTGGCCACATCCTATATTCCACATTTCACCCAAAAAAAAAAAAAGTTAACACAAATGCTATACAACCCACTACACACACGCATATAATCATATATACACATTTATCAACAAAATGAGAATAATTTTATTACTTTATCGGCAGTGTGCGAGTGAGAGTGAGATTTGGGCTGCGATTTTTTGGTGGTTGAAGGCTTTGAAAAAGGTTTCTGGTTGGGATTAAACGACTCGGGTCGGGCAATTGATTCGATTTCGGATTTACGTTTCCGGAAATAGCTTCCGAAAAACTATAAATGCGATCAAAGCTCCGATAATCACAGAAAGTAGTATAATTGGAAGAGCCGCATCCATTTTCGCTCGATTGATTTGAGGTTTTTCAGTGGTTTACGAGTTTTCAGATTAAAGCTTTGACGATCGGATTAGTCGATTTGAATTACTAAGAATTAAGGGTTCAGTTTATGGAATTACAACTGCAAGGGTCGGTCTTTCTCTCACTGTGTCACGTTCTCTCCAATTTTTCAACTGAGGTTGTTTGTGATGTAGCTTTTTTATTTTTATTACGCCCCATGGCGTCCCACCTGCTCTGCTATAGTCATGATGAATGGATAAATCGCAGATTATACTTTTAATAGTGCTGGATGGAAGGTTATTTTAAAGTTTTATTTACCAAGAACTTCATTCATATTTCAAGATTCGAACTCTCATTCGACAGTTACAAGCGAGATTAGATTTTTTCCACATTTTTCTTTCATCACTTGAAGATGTAACTTAGGGCCACTTTATGTTTAGGGGAAGCTTTAAAAGTTCCTTTCTTTTTCTTTTATTTTACTTTTTTTTTTTTTTTTTTTTTTTTTTTATCAAAAGTAAAATGAGAAAGTTGTACTGTCACCAGCTCGCCATATTTTTTTCTTGCTTCTTTCTTTTATAAAAAAAAAAAAAAATGTATATTTCTCTATATTTGTCAATCCAATTAGCAAATGAATCAAAGAGCTTGCCAGCAAGTTTGTTGTTCACATGATCAAATTGTTGCTTGACTTGTTAGTAAAACAAGTTGACGAGCAGTTCACCCCTCTTAACACACCCTACACGTATATATGATTCATTTGATTGAGTATGTCAATAAAGTAATTTTAGTCTCATTCTATCATTTTGCACTTTTTGCAAAGATTCTACTTGCACTAAAGGCAAATGTTTCCTTTGAGACTTATCAATGAACTAAGACATTAGAGTTGGTTGTTCACGAATTAAGTAACGCGAGCTCACATTTCATGATTGGTGATGAATTTTCAATATGTATCGTATATGATTCTTGTGATGCTTTTTAAAAAGAATGTGAACCTTGGTTGCCACTTTTTTTATTGGATCCTTTGTCACAAGACCCAACTTTAGTACTATTATAATTGAGTGAAATATAATTAAAATTATAAAAGGCCTGGCAACAGCAGTCTCTCGCATGAGGTGGGTCCTGCATCATTAAAAAAATTCCCAAAAATCCCCACCCCTCTTCTGTTTGTGAGAGGGCCTGTACATAGCCTGTGAGAAATGGACATATACACTCAGCTCGGTTCATATAATTATATACACCAACATGATTGAGATTGAAAAGCCCTAATTTCTCGCCTCAATGAAGCTGGCATATATTATTGGCATACAACAATAACATCCTAAAATTGTTTTATAACATCCTGCAAGAAAGATAGCGATTGCTTCAATTTGTATTTTCTTGTTGAATATAATTGTTTATATATATATATATATATATCCTCTATCTAATAATTCAAACTTTTAAACAAGTTGATTCCATGCAGTAGCCATCACTCATTTTGAAAATTGTGCATGTATCAATTCTTAATTAAACAAATGTGTCTTCTATCTATGGTGGCAACAATTGATACTAAATAGCATTGTCCTTTTGTATTTTTATCTCATTTTTCAATGGCATTGTGATGATTTTAACGTATTGAACTACAAGTCTACAATGAAGGGGCGTATGGCTATCTAGATACTAGTGATTAATATTATTATCCTTTTTAAAAATTGAATAATATTATCTATCACCAATTTATGTGGTAGTATCTCACCGATTGATTGTTCAATACGTTAAAATGAATCACAAGACATTGAATCAGGGAGATCACTCTCACCTATTGATGATCATTATCACTGATGATAGATAGCAATATTTTTTATATTTACATGAACCTGTGTCAGACATAAAAAATTGTATTCTATTCAACCTCTTTATTTGAAGATAGATTCGAAACTGTATCTTTTTCTCATTTTTATAATTTTTATTTTAAATAAGAAAATAGCAATTATCTCAAAGAAATATTTTTCCTTTCCCTTTTCTTTGCACAAATAACTCAAAATAGCTCTAGTTTCTTACTTCGTTACACTTTCCCCTATTTCCTACATAAATAAAAGAGGGAGTTCCAATTTACTGTTCATAAGCCGAAGCCAATCCAAGCCGCCGTGAATGGTCAGGTTTGCTAATTTTTTTCCCTAGGTTCATAAGCCGAAGCCGGGCCGAGTTGGCCGATCCATTTCTCTCTACAATTACGCTTTCTTTATTTTTACACACAAACTCCCATACTCGTCCATTCTTCACGCGTCTCCTTTCTTCTCTCTTCATTTCTCTCTCTCTCTCTCACTTCATCTTTTCATTTTCTCCTTGTGCAGTGGACCAAACACCTAAGCTCATTTCTTCGCCTCTTTTTTTTTTTTTTTTGGGCTTCGGTTCTATCTCTCAGTGGTAGGGACAACGAATTCCTTCTTGGTTATTGATCGATTTCTTCTTCTCTTATTCTTCTGTAGAGATCTGAGCCAACTAAGATGCATTTTTTAGTATAGTTGTTATTGCATCGATTTCTTCTTGGTTATTGTATCAATTTCTTCTTCTTTTGTATATATTGCTTTTGTTTTATGTTTTTCGATTTATGCAGCCGTCGTCTTCAATTTTCGATATTTGTTCCTCTTTTTTATTCTTTGAAAAGATCGAACCTAATGTATCTAAAGTTTGTTTCTTTGATGTTATTTTTGTATATTTTTTGTTCTATTTGTGGCATCTGTTTTTAATATAATTTGTTCGATCAGTATGATTCAGTATGATCGCAATACCGTTGCTCATTTCAAATGTTCTTGAGGTTGACAGTTCTGTTGATAAATCCATTGTTTTAGTATGCCAGATAATTTTATGCTTGATAGGCCTACTTTTCTGCTGTAATCCTTGAATGGTTTATGTTTATTTCTTTTATTAAATATGTGAAGAAAAATAGAAACGTATTTACACCAAGTTCTGTGTGCTATATAAGGAGGAGTGTAATTAATTTAGCTTATTGTTGCTCTGTTTTTCATATGTTGAGAAGTGGCATGAGTACATCATGATTAGGAATGTAATACATTGAAGATAATTGAAGTGAAAACATTTATATTTCTTTAGAGATCTGAAATTTAAAAGTTGATGCTTAGATGTTTATGCATTTTCTTCTATTTGAAATTTTGGGTGTTTCCAATCAATATTTTCTTGGGAAGGGGAGAATGATAATTTGTTTTTGTAAAACACGTGTTCATGACAATGTATACTTGAAATTCAAGAAAACAATCTATTTCTCGTCAATTATTAAGGAAGGTTGACTTTTAACCCAACTGAAATACAAAGACTAATGTTTATTATGTGAGAATGCAGAGGAAGATCAGCCTTTATTTCATATTGGCTGAAATGCAAAGAAAATTATGGCTTTCTTAATTGAAAAAGATCAAGTGTGAGAATTAGTTAAGAACTTCCTTTGTTTAGATTTGACTGCACGCTATCATGATATCCACCTTCCCATATGATGTCATTTGTTCTGTCTTTTATTTGCTTGTTTAAAAGGTAAAAAAAAAAGTTAAATTTTCATTGGTAGACTTTAGATTGAAACCCAAAAATAGGAACCAAAAGAGGCAAAGAGAACCGAGATTTGCGTTCATGACAAAGAGTGAAATTGAACATTTGGATGATGGATATAGACGGAGAAAGTACGGTCAAAAGGCTGTGAAAAACAGCCCCTTTCCTAGGTATATTCACACACGAGTATACACGCTACTTATACTTATTGTTAAAGTGTTAGGAGCTCGAATTTGTTTTTTGGTGTTTTATATTTGGGTTGGAGATTTAGGCTTTGAAGTTTATTTTTTATTTTTTTCCTTTTTTTTACTTAAATATTTACTGTTCCAATTTTTCATATCTGCTCCTGGTTATTATTTTAATCCATGTTCATAGTTCCGGTTTTAAGTTATTTTGCAAATGCTATAGATGTTCATGTTATTCTTCCATGCCGAAAGACATTGAAAATACATATAGTGGATCTCCCGACAAGTGATTTCCCTTGGCTAGATCCCAATGCAGTCATCTGTATCATATTAGTCTGAAATAGGTTGCAGTAAGTAATTCTGTAATGTTTGGCATACTAATAGGATTAGTATCTTGCACCTAGACTTCGTGTAGTCCCATGTATTGGCGCGGTTACTACAACAAATTGGGCAAAGATAGCATTGAAAATGTCGAGGGAAAATAAAGAAAGATTTGACCTGGGAAAATAAAGAAAGATATGGACCTACCTATTATTAGTAAGCTTGTGTGACCTATTTGTTCCTATTGAATTTATATTTTAACAATTTTTGTCTTCTTTTTCGTTTTGCACGATTCACGAATACAGAGAACTCAATTTAGCTTCAACATCTTTGGACGTTGAATTTGTCGTCAAAGCCCGGATGAAATTTTTTTTCCTTTTGTTTTCTCATAAACATTATGATTACCAAAAATTATTGTGTTGTACTCATTTCGAAATGAATGAACGGGGTTACTCATGGTGCCTGCGATTATTTGGTGAAACCTATCTGAATTGAGGAGCTGAGAATATATGGCAACATGTAATCAAGAGAAAAAACCTTGATTCCAATTCCCAAAACAAATCCACTGCTCAAGATAAGGGGGTACTGGGACTTCACTGGTAGGTAATCCTGATCAGAATGGGAAACTTAATAGAAAGATGAAAGATGATGAAGATGAGAGTGACGATAATGGACATGAAAATGAATACCCAGCAACACATAAAGAGCCACAAGTCGTATGGTCTATTGAGCTTCATAGGAAACTTGTTGCAGCAATGAATCAACTGGGCATTGAAAGTAACTCCTATGTCAGTACTTCGTGTTGAATATCTATTTTCATTAGAAATATCTATTCTATTCTCAAACAGACCCTTAGTGTTTTGACGTTGAATAATTTCTATTTGATTTCTTTAAATGTACATCTGACTTTTCCTTGTGGTATTGTGTTAATTTGACTTTAGTCTAAATATTTCCACTCTTCTTGCAGACACCCCTGGAGACTTCGTCTATAGATGTGGTTGTCTTTTGTTTCTCATTATAGGAATTAACTTTCCTAATTTCCTTAAGGAAGCCCATAGAGTTCTCAAATCTTAATATGAATGTCATATTATTTGTTTCCAAGTATTAAAATGTGGTATTTGGTTGCCAGTTCATGATCTTAAGTGATTACGGTTCTTTGCAGTGGGTGGCTTTTGATAGCAGAAGTGAAAAGCCGGTTCGACCCCAATACGGGAGGAGCGGACCTAAACAAGTTTGTGAAGTCAAAGGTAAAATTCTTCATGTTGGTTTAATTGAGATTGATGAGGAGTTGGTTAATGATGCTAGAAGATGTACTTGTTTTGAATTCTTAATTCATTTTTTATCATTAAATATGGATTGATCACGAATAGAAATTTTTATTGACTGTTTGAGCTTATTTATGACATGAAACTTCAGGAAATTATACTGGAATCCATTTGATCTGTTTGATTGACACGACCCTTGTTCAAATCTCTTCCTTTCAATTGACTTGCTAAAAGTAGAAGGTATTTATTGCATGCAAGACTTCTCAAACAAGATGTTTCTACTGTTTTACTTCAAGAAAAAAGTTTGTTACCTTTAAAATGTTTGGTTTAGCAATATTTATTATATTTTTGTTTCCCATTTATGGATATAATTACTACTCTCACTCTGTCCAAATCCGTGTTTGGCTAAGCTTAAATTTTGTTTTTCAATGTGTAGGCTTGCAAGTTTCTAGATGAGAAGTGGTCATCCAAATTCGTCAAACCTTTCGAAAGTAACATAAGTTTACTTTAATGTAGTTGCTGGATGTAGCCATGCGATATCTTTGAAAGTTGAAAGTAGTGTATTGAAACAAATGTTTGATGATAAATGGTAAATTTCAATGCACATCCTTAAATGATTATTACTATTCATATACAGCAATATGCTTCTATCTAAAACAAAAAATAATCTTTAATCCTTACTGCTAGTCTTACACTCTCAACTAAAATCAATAGCACTTTACTTTCTGCGCTAATAAAAACACAATAACTACAAAACTCGTGTATTGCACGAGACACAAACTAGTTGTGTAAAGAATTTTCATATTTGAATTCTACTATAACTTAACAACCAAAAAGTTTTATGTCGAACTTCAACCCCTTCGAGTTGGCCAAAGGGCAACAACCTTTGATGCCCCACATCATTTGCTCAAAGAATATCCGAGTTCGTCTTCATTCTTAAACTTGTGACAACGTTTTAAGACTATGCTAGCCCTTATGGCACTAGCAAACGGCTTGCTTGTAGTCTCAAATTTTGCTTAGGTTACCTTAGATAAAAAGTCTAGGAGGTTTCTTGACGAAATCATGCCTCCAATTGGCCTTTAATCGTCTTTTTATGGCCACCATTCTTAATGTGGATGGATTGCAGTAGTTAGTTTTCCAGATTTTTTATAGAAGGCATGGTATAACTAAGATCCTTCAAAACATGCTTGAACCTATGCTTTCCTGACATTAGGGTCCGTTTGATAGCGCATTATTTTACAATGAAAATTGGAATTCGAATTCCAACTTTCATTTTTGACTATTTTGATGGGTCAAATTTTTCATGGAAAACATTTTTCAACTTATGAAAATTTCCTTGATTTCAAGGAATTTATTTTCTCACCAATTTGGTGGGAATTGAAATTCCACCTTTTTTATTTTTTATTTTTTTTAGTCATAGAAATAAATTCTAAAATGAAGTGTAAAAAAAATTATCTATTTAATTGACAAGTTTCTTGTAAAATAAAGTTAAACTAACACCAAAAATTTTCTTTAACATATTTTTAAAATTTTTTTTGGCAATCTAAACAAATTTTGTCCCCAATGGTAAGAAACTTTATTCATTTAATGGACAATTTTCATGAAAAATAAAGTCAAACGGACACTATAAATATTATATTTTCCAGGTGAAAATTATATCAATCAAACACATTTAATTATAATTCACAGTAAAATAAATTTTAGGCAATTCAATTTTCTGTAATTTATTTTCTTTCCACCTAAATTCCATCATTCTATCAAACGAACCGTTACATTCAAATTGTGTTTCGTGTAGTAGCTTCTTTTTTGTCTAATCATTGGGTCTCCATTCCAAATACCCACACAAATGGAGTAGTGTTAGTGAAATATTTGTAAAAGTAACTTTTTAACTAAAATTTTAGAAAAAAAACATGTAAGAGTGTTTTTGATAGAGATTATTTGGGAAAAATAAATTTTAAAATAGTAATATGATGGAAAATGTGTGGTTGAAAAATAAGGAAAAGTTATTGATGTGATGAAAAATATTATTTTATTGAAGAATGTGTGGTTGAAAATGAGTAGAAGAACGAGAATGAAAATGAAAATATGGGTCAAACAGGGCCTAAATTTTCAAAAAATATATATATATTAAAAAAAATCCGTAAAAGTAACTTTGAAAGTTTTAAACATATTTGACTAAACTGTTACAAGTTATATTAAGGCTTAAGCTAATATTTTTTCAAGACTTGGTCAATCATGCTGTAATCAGAAAGCAACCTATTTGTATTTGAGATGTGTTACACGAACATGAGCCTTCATCATGCTGTTATGTGAAAACAAACTATTTACATTTGAGATGTGCTCCACGAACAAGGGCTTTTGACAGCCCCTGTGATAGATGTTTATGTGGCACCCCGCTATTGGAGGGAGCACCGGCGGGTTCGTTTAGCGTTATTGTTTGCATTTTTCCAAATATTTGACTAAACTGTTACAAGTTATATTAAGGCTTTGAGCTAATATTTTTTTAAGACTTGGCCAATCATGCTGTAATCAGAAAGCAACCTATTTGTATTTGAGATGTGTTACACGAACATGAGCCTTCATCATGCTGTTATGAGAAAAACAAACTATTTACATTTGAGATGTGCTCCACGAACAAGGGCTTTTGACAGCCCCTGTGATAGATGCCTATGTGGCACCCCGCTATTGGAGGGAGCATCGGCGGGGTCGTTTAGCGTTATTGTTTGCATTTTTCCAAAAGTTAGAATGACTTCATGTGCAGCTAGAACTTTTCTTACTCTCCTTTTTCAAAAAATAAAAAGAAGAAAGATAAATTTTTGTTCTTTCTTATAATAAATTGAAATTGTATTTTTTTTATAACCCAAAAAGTCAATAATTTCTACAAATAGATACAAAATATCTGTATATTCAGTTGAAAATTGAAATATACAAAATAAGATATATTTAGCATGCAATATTAAAAAGAATTGTATAATAAATTGTTATAAATAGAATTTCACTCACAAGCCCCTGCCCATGCAAGAAGGTTGAAAGAACACTGAAGGTCACTTATCACCATAGTTTTAACTTTATTTTAATTTGAAGCTCAGGGGATTCGGTCACAAAGACAAATTTTCTTAGACAAATTCGTCTTAATGTTATTAGGCATCATATTTTTTTAACACAAAAAGTTGTGCCAATGAAATGCAATTTTTTAACACGATTGTTACTTGTGAGTCAGGTAATCACCACTTTTATAATTTAAAGTGTTAGGTGGTAACTAACAAGGATGATTTTTATTTTTTAAATTAAAACACATCACGGGCAAAATATTTAATCATGTTCATAGACATAGAAAAATTTCGACGACTATGTTATTGATTTTCGACTTGACCTACATAATTTACACGTGATAACGCTGAAATTGCATATGACTTAGCAGGGGCGGAGGTGGGGGGACTTGCTAGGCTATAGTCCCCCCTCCGAGGCCTTTTTTTTTTTTTTGTAAAAATTGTTTTTTTTATGTGTAATTTTTTTTTTTTCACGTATTAACCTAGCTTGAAATTTTGTAGCTCAGTATTGGATCCAATCCTGACTCTGCCCTTGAACGTAAGTGAATAATCAACCTTGTTTTTAACAAATGATCTTTACCTATTTACATGTCTTTTCATGTAGGTATAGGTTGTATTTGGTAAGTTGTATAAACTTTCCACAAAATAAAAACTAGTTACTAGGTTTAAGCCGTTTAGTCCAAATAGGGGAAATTTTCTCTTAATTATATTGTTTCATTAAGGATCAATTATATAATTTTAGGAGGATTTATTTATGTCATTACATTAATAGAAAGGAAAAGCGGAATGCAAATTTAGAAGATGTCATTCGACATAACCAAACTAGGATAAAAGGTTGATATTTAATTCAAAACATTTTTTTTTTCTGGGTTTAGAATGAGCTTTACCTATTTAATTGTCTCTATATTTATTGTAGACTACTTCTAGTATGATGAATATATTTTCCCTTTAATCAACTCCCATGTCACGCCTTCTATAAATATTATGGTGTGCACAACATACTATGACTATATGATTCTTTCAAATCAAACTCATGTTACGCAATATAACTTAACTAAGCTAAGTGATATATTCTTGTAGTTCATGACAATCTCTCTCACCTCTAAAAGCAGATGTACGCGAGTTATGTGATGAACGACTGAGGATCATGGACAGAGAAGGGTCAAACATTGACAAAGAGAGAAAGGTAGGATCTTTTCTTTCTTCTGCCATTGCGAGACTTTACAGAGCTTACATGTATTGATGGCCTTTCTCTCCTATTACTGGATATCAAACTTCATCTAGGATTATGGTTACCACTCATGACAAGAGTTTTCTAGCGGGTATTCGCAAACTCGTAATTTTCATCATCGTGTTACTTGTGTAGAAATTTATTAGCTTGTGGCCATTTTCATATTATCCTCTTCCATGAAATACACAAACGTCCGTTCACACAGTCCACTTTTGATATGGCCAACGTCTTATCGATCCTATTAATGAGTTTCATTAATGATATATTGTTCTTGTGAATCTTGTTTGGTTTTACTAAAAAATTAGACTAAAATATAAGTTAAAGTCAATAATTAATTTAAACAATATATTTTATGATATCCATAATATTTTAATTACGTCTTCAGTCAAATGTTATCAAAATTAAACATTTGATTTTGGTCTAAAGCAAATGGGGGCATAATATCATTCATATGAGAAAATCCACCTCGTTGATGACCAAACTCAAAACAACCAGCTCGGAACCAGAAACTTGTGTGACTAACATGAAATTTGTCTCAAAGTTAGGTGACCTGTAATTTTCCTTCATTTTTCTTCCCTTCTGAATTTTGTTCATGGATTTCGCCATGCTCATCCCCCTCTAACTGGAGTCTATAAACCCTAACCACTTTCCCTAAATCATAAAAGTACCAAAATAAGTTATATTCCTCTAAATTACAACTGAAAATATCCCCCCTTTTATTCTTGTAAGAGTTCAAGTATTATTTGGTGACATTATTATTATGTATAGATCTGGGGCGGTGATGGCATGGAACGTATTCAAATTTTGCACGGCCTTGAGGGGCTTGGGTTCGATCATGATATTATTAGTCCTCGCGTCGTCGTTGGGGTGACGTATTACGCCGTCGTAATTACCAATTACGGCCCAGGTCTCTCTGCTGGCGGGCTTGATTCGCTGATCGCTTTTGTCGTCCTGATTTTGTTCCATTTTCTGGTAATTTCTGCTTAATTTCATCGGTAGTTGAAGAACTTCTTATTTGTCACGTGTTGGTTTGTTAGATGGATTTTGATGGTTCGCAGTTGGAAATTGAAATCCAGTTGTTATTTTGGTCATTTGGACTTCGTGTTTAGTTTTTTAAAAGTTAATGTGGCTACTAAAAGATGATGGTGATTTTCAATTATATATGGAATTTCGGTTGTTTTTGTTTGTTTTCAAGATAAAATTTTCTCAGGTATGCTAAATTTTGGAAACTAAATTATAATTAATCATCTACTTAGCTGAAAATTGGATATTTTATACTTTCCCCATTTAGCTATTACTTATTTGATGGGTATTTAATCTCTTGATCAAGAAATTTACCGCTTTCACTGTTATTAAGATCATCATAATTTGATTATTCTAGTTCTTAGTTAGAACACAATTTCAATTGAAAATAATTTGTTTTAATTATGATTATCTATTTGTTTTTTCCATCTCTTGAAATAACTGTGATTTTTTGAACTTGTGGGATTTCAAGTAATTAACTTTTAGCTCTATAATTGTAATCTGGAAATTGGGATATTGATGTATGATATACAATACGGAATGGAACTCAACAATGAGTAGTTTTGTTATTCAGCTGGTAATGCTACTATGGAGTTATTTTTCTGTGGTTTTTACGGACCCGGGTAGCATCCCACCAAACTGGAGGACAACATTAGATGAAGAAAGGGGGGACACTGACCCATTGACCTCAGCAGAATTTCCAGTGGACTCTGAGAACGGAAGAATTCGCATTTGTAGAAAGTGCAACAACTTAAAACCACCTCGGTGCCATCATTGTTCTGTTTGTGAGTTACTCCTTACATTACTCTCATGAGTATTCATGGCATTCTCTAATTACTTTTAAGAGGAACAAGTTGTTGGACTACCTTCTTAGGTGGAAGGTGCGTGCTGAAAATGGACCATCATTGTGTGTGGGTTGTCAATTGTGTTGGAGCCTTGAACTACAAGTATTTCCTTCTCTTCCTGGTACGATGACTTTAAATTTATAGGGAGTGCTATTGGCCGGTTAATTCATTTTGATGATTATGCTGGGTTCTGAACTATCATATTACAATATAAATGCTTCTTTTGCGCAATGTTGTTTTCTCCGGAATACGAGTACTTTTTGCTTCGTCCTGAAGTTTGTATCTTGTAGGAATGAGTTGTCCGTTTCTTCTTTCTTTGTGTACCTAGCATGTTAAACTCTCAGCATACCGGACCTTTAGCTTCTATGACATTGAATAACTTTGCAAGTACGAGCAAAATTTGTTCATAAGTTAAAAACTTATTAATGTGCACTACCAATCAGTTGTATCGGGCTCTTGGGGATTGAATAATGGACTGAAATAACAATATATCTGTGCTCATGATATAATGTAGTATCGTGTCAATATAAAGAATCCTTGTATGCATGTCTTGAAATGAATAACAATTGGAATACAGATTCTTTTTTACGAGCATCTGATATGTCTGATTTTTTTCAAATGAAATGACAGGCTAACGTTTGAATGAAATTTGGGGTTTTCTCCCTTTTCTTCCCTTTATAGACATCGTTTGCTTGTAAGGTCTCGTGGTTAACCCCTTCTAATGATGTCTGGGATATTTGTCCGACTCTTTGTAAATTTCTGCGCATTCAGTTTCAGAAAGGGAAAGAAATGCTATTTATTTTTTCTCTACGCATTGATTATATTCTTTTATATCTGAGGAATTTGGTAGTATTTCTTGTTGAAGCCTTGGAGCAAAATTGTAAAGGTGGCCTCTAAGTTGGCTGTGAGAGGATCACTTTTAGGTTCATTTTATGTTACCTATGCCCTTCTATTCAGTGATCATAGCTGGGTTTTAAGTTGTGGGATGTCCTAATAATATGCAATCCTATTTGCTTTAGCCCCTGTTTAAGCTCCATTCTTTAAAAATTCATTTTCAACCACATTCTCTAAAGAAAATGATTTTTACACGTGAACCCAAAACTTTTCCCTACTTTTTAACCATATTATCCACTATCACAAAACTTATTCTCCAAAAAAAATAAAAAATGGGCTCAAAGAAACCCAATGAATTCTTCCTTTTATCTGTTATTCCATTTGGCTTGCTAAAGGGCAACCTATCCCAAGTCTTTCCCTTGCTTCAGGGCAACCTATACCTTTATCATTTCAAAATTAAAATTTCCCCTCATTCATTAATCACTGTTACATTGCATAAATCTTCACATCTTGTATGTCATTTTCCTGTTCTTCATTTGCTTTTATTTCCTGATGGATGCTGTTCGAACTTACTCTGGGAGTTCCAATTATTTTGTGAGCTTGATATATAAAAACACGATAACAAAGGTATTGTATGAATTTTTGATAGTTTTTTTGCTTGCAGTTCTACACGCTCCTTGAGACTACTCTTGTGACATTATCATTACTGCCACATTTTATTGCTTTCTTTAGTGATAAAGAGATACCTGGGACTCCAGGGACCCTGGCAACTACCTTTCTTTCCTTTGGTAAGGTCAAATACTGCGTCTCCGTGTGACAACCTCCTCTCATCCCCAATACCATTTTTCCCATTCCTGTCACATTGCGTTTTATCTAGCACATGATTTCTCTATGTTTCACAGTATTGAACTTGGCATTTGCTTTGAGCGTTATGGGATTTCTGATAATGCACATATCACTGGTTGCTGCCAATACGACAACCATTGAGGTATGATACTTGTATTTAGTTTGATAATCTAATTAGGATGTAGAGTATATCCTTTGTATAGAGTTCACAAATTATCAATTTCCTAATCACCCCCGGATTATAGCCCTGGGGGACCAAATTTTGTTGTAAATCTTTGTGGTGCAGTCCAATAGAGTATGTACTCTAGGTTTATGTGGGCTTTGCCCATTTTGACTAGCAGTTTTGCTGTTAACTATCAGTTTCTTCTGTTTTCTCCTCAGAATACTCTTAATATGCCTGAGACAATTTGGGTGTAGGTAGTGCTTTATTGTATAAAGGGAGAGGGAAGAGACTGAATTGAAATGTTCTAAGTTGGTTAACCTCAGAATACTCTTAATATGCCTGAGACAATTTGGGTGTAGGTAGTGCTTTAGTGTATAAATGGGGAGGGAAGAAACTGAATTGAAATGTTCTAAGTTGGTTAAACCAGTCGAAGCCATTTATTCTTTCCTCCCAGGATACATTTCAATCGAAGTGGTTGGAGTGATGATAGCTGATGTTTTTATTGACTTGTATTCAGGCATATGAGAAGAAGACTACTCCAAAGTGGCGTTATGATCTTGGGCGGAAAAGGAACTTTGAACAGGTTGGTAAGACTTTAAATGGATAAATATGGTTTCTTTTTCTCACAGAAGTTTGCTTTAATAGTGACTGAAAGTCTATCCAGTGGTTCACAACTGAATAAATATCAAGTACTTGATATTGTTCTTGTCTATTCTTAACACTCGTTGGACTTGGGTGCCTCATAAAATAGTGAAGCATTGTTCGTGTGAATGTGTATGGTTTTACTTAGTCGAGGAAACTAAAATTCGTATGTGAATTGACAAGAGACACCATGCACACTTTAATTTACACAACATGTTCCTCTGGTTAGATTGGAAAGTGGGATTACTATATAAAGATTTCATTGAGATTATTGCTGTTGTCAAGCAAAAATCAATCCATATAATCTAATCTGGTGATATTATCTCCAAGGGAAAACATAGGGAGATGAAGAAACGTGAAAAGGAAATTGAGAAGGCACATGATGGTTGGCCCCCATCCTAATATTCATTTTCCCCCAAACTCGTTTTCTACCTCATATTTCATGGGACCCACAATTTTTTTCACTCATTTCTTTTATTTCTATTAAAAATCTAATGTTTATCCAATCCAAACATGGGCTTAATAAAAGTGATTGTTTAAAATTGAAGCAGTAAGGCTGAAGGGTAAAGAAGAAATAAAATCTGAATTCTATAATCCCCAACACATTTTATTTCCAAAATCTTGAACGTGAAGGTTTTTGGTCCGTGTTTCATGCGAGAGACTTGCTGATCTGTGCTCTTGTGACCTAGAAAAGGAATCCCAAGAGCTTTCAAGAAGATCAATATTGTTATACGATGCTGATATCTTTACATGATGTGTCTCTTAGTCTTTGGGAGAATTGACAATGCTGTTCTGATCCACGAGACGCCAAGTGTCAACTGTTAAAGTTAACTTTGTGACTTGTCTAACTGCATGTTGTTGGCTGGTGTTCAGCATCAGCTATATTTTGTCTAAACGCTCTATCCTCAATTAATTATGGTTTTGCCTATTAAAAACTTCTATATGTTCATTTATTCTCCTTTTGGCAAAGTTTATAGATGGTCAAATTTTATTTTCAACCACACATTCCAATGACCCACAAGTACTATCAACTTATTCATTGCATTCCATTGTCTCATATTGTAAACCAGATAGATCTATTGAGTGAGAGAAAGGGCATCACTCATTTATCTCTTTATAAATTCTTCCCAAACGAGACTTAGAGTTCTGATCATTTTCTCCATGTGGTGCCACATCTTGTAAATTTCTTAAGTGGCTTAATTGGTAATATATAATTGAAATAGCTGAATCAAGTTTTCTTTCGCCCTTTTTTGAGTTTCTACTCTCCAACTAATGTATCTCCTTTTGAGTATTTAGGTGTTTGGAATGGACAAGATGTACTGGTTTATTCCGGCTTACTCAGAAGAAGATTTACGGCGGATACCTGCCCTTCAGGGTCTTGAATATCCTTCAAAGCCTGACTTGGATGCCCAAGAATTCTGATGATAAATATATGGCTCCGTCTGGGCATCTTTTCACCTTACAGACTCGGAAGCTCCAAAAGACTGATAATTTTTTTCACCTTTTAGTTGATTTAATCGATTGTAACTAATTTGGGACTGGAGCACTCCATCTCCGACCTCTCTGCTGTATTATATTAATGACATATTTGGTAAAGTGATTGGCCAACAGTGGATAGTATTCAAAAATGAAAAGAAGGTAAAATTTTGATTATTATACTGTCCAATCCCGCCTAATACTGTGTTGTGCCGCACATGCGCTTGAAGAAAGAGCAAAAAACATGCTTCATGCAGAAAATTTCCGTGGATGGCATGGCAATTTCTGGCAAGATTTGTATGATTCTTTAAATTTATAGATGAATAACAGAAGTGTACTGCCGTGATCTCTCTCTCTCTCTCTCTCACACACACACACACACACACACACACACATTTTTGGTTTGTGATAATTTGGTTCAACAGGCTGACCCCTTTCTGAAATTGAATTCCTGCATTTTTGGTTCCACCTTTTGAAGCATAGATTCTTGTCATAATGAAACGAAGAAAATTTTCAAGTGGAAAATGCTATTTGTCATTGTAAGCCCTACTAGTTATTCTCTAGTGTATTTATACCATTTTACAGTGACAATATTTGCACATTGTTTAATGTCCTGGGTATGTATTTAGATTTATGAATGGTAAATATATCATTAAAAACTCAATTTTGAAATTTTGCACGACAAGAGAACAGTTGTGACTTGCGAAGATCACCTTAACGTAGAAGTGCAGATTAAAAAATCCTGTTATTCTGGAAAACTTGTACTTTTCATTCTTTTCTTCTGGCAGATTTTCTAGGACTCGTACATAAAAAAATTATGTATTTGATTAAACTTGTATGGACAAAAAATAAATTATAGACAATTGATTTGTCTAAATTTTATTTCATAAAAATTATTAATTAAATGTGTTCGATTGATTTAATTTTCAACCTACAATATATATTACTTTTTCCTAAAGTTAAATTTTTGGAAAGTGTGAATCACCTAAAAAAATAAAAACCTATGGAGAAAACGTTTTTTTCTTTTTTTGAGGAAAACATTATCACATGACCAACTTTTAAAAAATATTTTTCATGAAAAAAATACCAATTAAACATTCTAAAAGTAAGAACTTGGATGAAAAAATATCTTTCATGAAAAATAAACCAATCAAAAACTTTATATTTTTTTATGTATAAGAATGTAATCATTGCATGCCCTTAAAAAGGAAAATTTCATTCTCACTAAAGTCCACATGACAACCAAAAATACTGCACTCAGAAAAAAAGGGAAAGAGTGCATCAAGAAGAGTGACATTTCCTTTCAAGCGTACGAATCTATGCATGACAACCAAAAATACTGCACTAAAAAAAAAGGGAAAAAGTGCATCAAGAAGAGTGACATTTCCTTTCAAACGTACGAATCTATGCATCATGCAACGCCACGTTTCTTACAGATGCATCGGAGTCTAAATGGGGCAATTGCTAGCCAGGAGATTCATCAATAAATGTTTAGGTAGGATTTCCTTAAAAATTGAATCAAACGTGCTAGTCAAAAAATAATACATGTTACACTAAGGGAATACAGCCATAACTTTATATGATGCAAAATTTAAAAGAAACACTCCTTTACAAAAAAAAAAAAAAGGGCTTTTCATCCCTCCCACCCACGATTTTTTTGATATAAGTATAATTCGGTAAAGTTCTCGAACACTGCCCTATCCGTTCGTCCCCAACATTTGGAAACTTTTACAACCATATATTGCATCAAGTGACATAGTAGAAATGCTTTACCATCAGCTACAAGCCTACAACAACTGCATCTTGACCTTCTGATCAAAAATCTGATCTGGCAGCAGTGAAGGATGAAAGAAGCCCGGCAGCTTGCACAGGTAGTATGTCACCAAACCTGCCAACTTGCCCATCTGTCAGAATTGAACCCAGTCTAAGTGTGCTCTCCCCAAATTTACTGCCAACCTGAGAATGACCAAGAATTCAAAATAATTTAGGAAATAGTTTTATGACTAATCTTAGTCAACACATTTATTTAATCTAATACAAAAAAATAAAAAAAAATGGAAACAGCTCTAAGAATGAACAGTTTCTCTTATCAAATAAGTTTATGGGGCCAATAAATTCAAAAAATGGCAGACTGGGAAAGGAAAGAAATTTTGTGATTATCAAGTACTGAAGATATAATTTTATTTATTTTTTCTTTTTCCAGACAGAATTAACGGACATCGATAACTGATGGACAATACAAGAATGCGGTAGCTGAAAGTACCAAACTAACAGCACGTAAAATATGGTACAAGTTGTGATTGTAAGAAAAAGGAAATAGCAATATAGTCAAAGTAAAAGCCAGCATAAATAGAATTTTGCATCACTGCTTGACAACAAGTTCTGAAACTAATGAAGCACGAGAATAAGTGATAACTGAAGAAGAAGCCTCTTGGCAAAAAGGTGCTTAGTGCACAGAGCAAAAATGCCTTGGCGTTTTGGAGAATCACATGCTCAGACCATTATATGAAAAAATGACTCTCTGGTTCTCTTTTTTATATCCAAGGGTCTTGTTGAAATATAGAGTAAAGAGGAGCACGAAACTGCACACAGCTGATGCTTTTATGAAATAAACTTCTCCCTTCTGCTCACTAAGAAAACCAAATTTCATATTGTAATTGACTCGATGTCCTTTCTATAGATATATATTGAACTTTGTGGCAATAAAGAACTTTAAGAGGCCAGTATACAAAATATAGCTTAGATCTTTCTAATACTGAGTCCTACTGCCTTATCCTTCAATTATTGCTTGTTCACCAAGGCTACGTTTGCCACACCAGCGTAGACTGTACAAGAAATTATGCATAAAATTAGAGGAGATGGTACTAGGTAGATAGTATTATTATTAAGATGGATTGAGGTAGAAAGTAATTATAGTTTTTGAGTCAAAAGAATGTTATTTGCACTATCTTATCCGTCCTAAACTCACCTCCTCGCTTCATATTATATTATCCTGTTGGCTCAAGAAAGTACAAATTACAATTTTTTGAATTAAAAACTAAAAAATGTTATCCACCTTAATACATCCTAATACTATCTACATACTGTATATCTACTCAAATTTTATACTTAATTCATTAGAATTTAATTCAGTGTACCAAATACAACCTATACTAATATCATGAGCCCAAAATAATCATACTCGAGCCAGTTGAAATAAGTCAACAGCATAACAGACCATAAAGGATGTTACTGCCGAATTTTTTGCTTGATGAGATAGGCAGCTAATGGCGTTGAGCAAAAGATCCTTAATTATCACTAAATCATAGAAGTTTTTTCAAACAGGAGTACCTGCATAACACTATCCACACCATTTTCATAACTTTAGGCGCTTCTAAACTGGGACTTTCTAGCAAAAGTGTTGCTTCCATCTACCTGCTTTAACACTACCAACACCATTTTCATAAATTAAAAGATATTTAAACAATAACCTTTTTTTTTGAAGTGTGGCTTCTGTCTACTAGTTCTCATTGTTAGACCGCAAAATTTTACTATACTGTCCAGAACGAGCAAAATTGCAATCACTTATGACCCATCTAACACCGTCATTGCATGAGACTATGTAGACTTTTGACAGTCCAAGGAAATTTTGTGAGGGACGCCATCAGGCAACATAGAATGAGCCAAGACTATGGAATTCGCCAACAATTACAAGGTAAATAAAATTTTACCTCCATGAAAGACTTAAAAAGTGGTGCTGCCATCCCTAAACTCGAGTTCTCATCAATGTCAATCTTTCGTGACATCTCATCGTTTGTGTAACTTCCCCATGATTTTCTCAAGGACATATCATCCATAGATGTGGATAACCTGGCTGCCCCCCTCGAAGACAATGCTGGTGCACTAGATAAAACTAAATGTTTTAGAACTCATTTTCTTTGTCAAGGTGTAGAAATCATCTACAAGGAAAAGGACCATATGAACAAGATATTTGTTGTAAAGGATAGTGACATACCTGATGGGAAGATACTTGAAACGGGATACTCTAGAGCATTGCATTTATATTTGATTCAGAATTAGTGGGCAACTTCTGTACGGTATCCATATACATCCGATTAAGTTGCACAAAAAATCCAAAGACAACAGCGTGCCTAAGGTATGATTGCTTCTCATTCTCCCAAAGGTAAGGCTCGTAGCTGAAATGTGAAAATAAATCAGGATTAATAAATGAATCTAAAGAAACATGAGTATCTTTATCTTTTTTGCACCATAAAGTATTTTGGTTGAAATGGATACCATACCACGAACTATTGTTTCCCCACTAAAAAGATGAAAACCAAATAATTACTTACCAAATAATCTTGACAGCATAAATCTCAATTCCCAGTTATTTGTTTTACAATGTGCAATTCTTCCAATAAATTACTTAGCTACAATTTTTTTCAACAGGACTATTATCGATACGCAAGAAGGCCAAGCAATCCATTCAATCAACTGCTCAAAATAGACTCAAGCATTCGAAACAAAAAGTTTATTAGTAGATTCACAAACTTACGTTAGCCAGTCTATAGGATCCAGTCTTTGTGAAAGACGATTTACCAACCCATCGATACGTTCTCTGATGACTGATTTAGTTTGCCGTAAATCCTGTTTCCTTCTAAAAGAACTGTTCACCTTCGGAATTTTAGCAGACCCCTCATTTGCACTAAAAATCACCACCACAAAGAATATCAGCAGCAAATTTTAAATCCAACAAAACTTGCATAACACCTCTCTCTGACACTTGACGCCCATGAGCTTCCTCCATTGAAAAGAATTCCTCATAAATTCCAATTAACTATGCAAGTATACAATCAGAAAGAATGGAGTTATATTTTTGCGCAATTAAAAAATAATGGTGATGAATGAATCTATGAACATGATAATAAAAGCATTAATTGCTGAGAAGTTATAAAAATTCATGTATTCTTTAACCACTCTCATCTTGATACATACTGCTCAATTTCGAATATGGAAGTTTAATATAATTGCCCTAAGATAAAAACTTTGCAGGCCTTCCCTTTCAGTTTGGAACTCAATTTGTCATGGAGACACACCAAGCAGAATATTTTTTGGAATTCAGTAAAAGAGTTTTCATTTCACAGGAACCACTGCAAGCAAAAAACACTGTTCATCCTGAACGTAAGCAGGATAACAAAATCTCAACAATTTCAAACTGTCAATCATTTTCCTGTCATGAATAAGAAGACTTGTGTGTATCTCCCATGTGTTGCACTGGAGATAATTTCACCCATAGAAGCTGGAATACCCAAAAATGCTTTTCTGATTCTTTTGTCACTATACCTTAACGAGGTCAATTTGAATCATGGGAACTTGATATATTATAAGCTCACTTACTCTTTTAGACAAGGCATACAATATATTAGCCATAAGGCCATCCAATGACTATTTTTTTAACAAATATTTTTTGAAGTTCAGCCTGTCTCATGTAACAGACAAACAGAATGTGGCACATGATGGCTTCTTTAAGCTTCTAAGCATTATTTTGCATAACTGATAAAATCTCAACATTCAAGCTTTCTTGTAAAATAATTTTTGGCAAGGGAGAGATATTCAAGGGAAAAGAGGAAATATATAAGGATCATCCAAGGGAGATAACCATCAGCTCGTGATACATGGTCAGCGGAAAAAATGAGAATGAGATGAGTTTCATTAGGTTTAGGAAAGTGTAATACATGATATTTATTCCAGAAAGTTATAAATTGGAACTTGGGAACTGTATGTTCAGAAAAAGTAAATTGCAAAAATTGGTTTAGAGTGTCAGCATTGATAGTACAAATTAAGATGTATGCGGTACATCTGTGAGAAAATAAAATCCCATGCTTGCTTGATATTTCAAGTGTCCACTTTTTTAATTTTGACTATCTTAGAGGACAGGTTCAAAAATCAGATGAAGTGCACAAAGAGCAAAACACCACTATTGAATGTGAAGAACTTACCAGAGAAACATACCAAACAAACAAGTTAGACATTAGCAATCGTTACAGGAAAAGGACGTACGTATCTCAACCAATAGTTTACGACAATTCCAGTAGGCAAATAGCTTCAGAGACTGAGGCAAAGAAATGAAGACTGATGATTTCTTAATTGATACGAGGACTAATATTATCTTGAATGAATCTATCAATTATCTTGTTTCTTCACTTGAGTACTACTTTTATGCAAGTATTGAAGGAAAACTTACACCATTGTTCCCTGCTGTGTAACTAAAGGACTAAGATAATAACCTTTTGAAACATTGGTCGGATAATCTGACATGCTATGACATCAGATACTATCATAGATAATAGTATGCAGCCAACAGTTGCAGGAGATAAGATTTAACTTAATAACACATAACCTTATACCTTATCCAATAGTCTTGAAGCAAAATTTTGCAGAATTGGTCTATCAACTACATGACCACCAGTCCGATGAATTTCTTCGCATGCTAGGAAAAGAAACGAGGTTATGTAAGGAGACGGCATGGAAGGAAGGGATATTTTCAGCTCTGGCTGGCCTTCACCAGACTGCTCTTGCTTGACTACAGTCTCTCCCCAACCCTGCCCAATAAATGAAAACTACTTAATTAAATAGACAACAGGCAACTATTCTTATCATTGGTTATTCACAATAAAAATTTAAAGGGCAATCATCTTGTATGATTGCATGATATATGTAAGGGAGGCCAAAGAAAACCATGAAATATAATTAGAAGAAATGTAACATTTGGAAATCACAGAACTTACTTGCCTCTTGAAAAATCAACATAAACTTGGACGCAGTAGTAGAATTAAATGTAATTAAGTCAGAGATGTCTAAATAGCAAATACTTGGAAATGAACTTATGGCCAAGAAAAAGAGTTATATGTCGGATAGATCAATTTCCTACTAGCTCCGGTGCAACGTTTTATATAGCAGTTATGGAGAATCTTCCTTTTTTTTTTCCCACTTCCTGACCTATTTTGACTACTTCAAAGAGTTGATGATTTAATATTTCAGCTTATTCAAAGGTGATACAAAAACTTCTCAAATGAAACAGAAAATGTAATCACAGACTGGGCATGCAATCAAATTATTATCACCTACAGAATTCATGTACATGACTATGATGGATGACGAGTGAAAAATCTTCACCATATGTTAGAAGGGGAAAATATATTCATCCACAAAACTGGACATGGTATCCAGCAAAAGGCGACTTACTCTCAGTGGAGCAGTTGCCGACAAGGCATCGTCCTGTCTGAGATTGTTAGAGAGAATGACTGAAAGTTCATCGGAAACCCATGTTATCCACAAGTTATGGGCCTTTATGCATAGATCCTGGGTTGCCTTGCGTAATTCTTCAAGTTGGGGGCTTGAGCTCTCATCTACTCCAAACAAAGCAGCAGTAACCAGAGACTTCTGTCTTTTTGTGGGATCAAGGAATTTCTGTCCAGGACTATCAGATAACATTGGGGAGTCAGTGGATATAAACCTCAGTATGCTTGGAGACCGAAGCGATACAGCAGACACGGTTTCATTCACCCATGACCTGGGTGAACCAAGTATTACAGGAATGTGTCTAGAGTGCTTTTGAAATGCGAAGAGAAGACGCCCAATAAACAAAGATCTCTCAACAAGTATAGCAGGTGGAAGTGCAGATTCATTGTTTTTGTTTCTATTTTCCAGGTCAGTATACAGGTCGTCCAGCTCATTTTTGAGTTGCATCACTATGGTCGACATGCTTCCATAACACTTATTTTGTAAATATGGTGCCAAATCCTTCATCCTCACTGGTGCCTTTGGTGACTCGAGGAAGCTGAGAAGATCCTCAAGAACACTCTTGCAGCAACTGTCTACTGTATCTCTGATCCGGCTGACTTCAGGGCCAAAGTAAGCATTAAGACAAGCTTGAAAATCATTTTCCTGAGGCAGCTGTGATTTTGAACCAGGGACAGAAGCAGGTCTTTTACCATTTGGTTCCATGAACCAAACTCCACCACCTAAAGGAGATCTGCTCAAATAAGCTTGGAAACGAACTTGATCACCTGTGGCTTGCGTAATTGACCGAAACTGATTCCACCACATCAACAACCCTACTCATCTCATCAAATCCCAAGTCGATAATCATTTTCATCCTTTGAACAAAAGCATTTTCGAATATGTCATCCCAAAGATCTGAGTCATCACCCAAGACAAGCTCGCGTGTCCTCTTCCATGGTAACTCAATTTCAGAACCAAAAACACTTTTGAGCCACTCCAAGCTCCCTTCTAAAACCTTCTTACTGTCAATGGTTTCCCTTATAAACTTCTCAGCTGAAGAAAGATCTCTCCCAGTACCAATTACATCAATCAAGTACCTCCCACTAATCTTACTCATGATCTCCTTTCCGCAGTTCCTCAACCAGTTTGAACAAGTCTTGGCGATAGAATCTCGGTCTAGAATTACCATCACAGACTCCAACTTTTCCTTAAATAAATTCCAAAGCCTCAATTCCTCATCAGGGACCGGAATGCCCCCAAACAGCTGAGAAGCGGGAGGGGAACCCAGTATGGTCTTGTAGAATAAAGGCATATCATTCAATACCTGCAAGAACAATTCTCCTACTTGACCTATACTAACCTGAATTATCTTTAGAACTTCACAGAACACCGAAATTACATCAGAACTATCAGCATTAACATTGTTACAACAAGCGATAAGTTTCAGAGACATACATGATTTTCGTGAATCTAGAAATAAGGTCAAAACTTGTTTGGGATCTAGCTCGTCTATAATGGAAACTGCCGCTAGCGCATCTGCGTATGCATTGATCCCAAGATTAAGGGTTTGATCCAATAATATCTCGCGACTCCTCTGTGAGATCTGAGCCTTAAAACTCTCTACGATTTGCCACTGGTGCTGCAGCAAAGGGAAATTCGACAACACATTCTTACTGTCTTTACTATTAACCAAATTGAAATGTACATGTTTTGCTCGAACATAGCGAGCTGAAGCTTCGAGAAACATGGACTCATCGAGGCAGCCCCATATATTCTCCGGGGTATCCACCAGGTACTTAACCCGGCAGGCAATTCCGTAAATACGTGCTCTGGCGGGGTTAAAAGCCACATTAGGAGACCTCGGGGAATCAACGGCTGAAAATAGGGAATGTAAAATTGCATCGCGAATTGCATCAATATTCGCAGAAATGGATTCGCTAGTAGACTTCATGAGAACGATGGAGTCAGCGGAATCGATGAGATCCCGATAGCGATTCCCCACCAGCTGCCGGAGCTCCTCACTTTTGTCGGAAATTTGTTTCCTCGTAGTCGCCTCCACATTTCGGATTTCCGATATGGATTTCGTGCGGAACAAGGATTCGGCATCCTGGATTCCATCACCTCCCATCGTGTTTTTCATTTTTTCCCTCCAAAATTAGAAGTAGTTTATTGGTGTTTACTTACGGTGCTGCATCAATGGCGCCGGATATGGGGTGTGACCCGTTAGATGGATATGGGTTACTGGATCTTGTAATCAGATACGAAAGGGTGAGCAGATCCTTATGGCGAGTAAGATTTTGATCGTTTATACTCAAGTCTACTGTCAATGAAATTATCTGTATGGTAACGAGCAAGAGTAAGATGTTTCAATTATCCAACTTTTTTCCGATCACAGTTTACTCGTCAAACAGTGTAAAATTCCTTTACCCTTATGGATATCGTGTGTCGCATAAAAATACTATGATACGGTTGTTAAAAAATTACTATGCAATCAAATCATCCAAAACAAAATATTGCATTACTCATCTTACTTGTACAATGGTCACAATTTACTCGTCAAACTTCAAATTTCTTCGATTACTCGACGTTGAATTGCATTCATCATCTATTAGACTTCAATCCCTCATTATTGACATATCGAAAAAACGTCACCTAGCAAATTTTAATATTAATAAATTATAACTCAGTCAAACCATACAACTCAAAAAAATTGTCATATGTAAAACGCGAGTTCGATGATCCCATAAAATTCTTTACCCCCAATTGCTCATCCCCACCCCCCCCCCCCAAAGAAATAAAAAAACGTAACCCCCAATTCACTTGTCTTATCATAAATTATTTTAAATTATTTTTTGAGACGTGTCCATTTTTGAGGATGCAAGAACTAATAATTATATAGTCATATTCCCCAATTGTATCATATGCCCAGTCTTCCAATTTTAGCAAGCGTGTCTGACAATTTAAGGAAAAAAGTGTTGTGTTATCGATCTCCGACCGAATCGAGGGATGAATAACAAGCACGAACATAACTCATAAGATATTCCATTCGTACACTGACCGTGAAAGTTTAATTACATTTTCTTCCTTAAATGGTTTGATAGACACTTGTAAAAATGAAATACTGGGATTAAAGAAACGCAGAACAAATGATACATATTAGGTATATGACTTTATAAGTTGTAGCTTCATGTGTCCTCTATGATTGATCATGTTTTGGTATACAATTCAGTTATACGTAGGTAAGATGAGAGAATTGGAGGCCAGTTTTTTTGGAGCTGAAATTGGGGACGAATAGTTGAGGCTTAGAGAAGCTTATAGGATCGTGGAAGTCACGATCACATGTGACGATTTTGGTAAGTTGGATGATTTGACAGAGTCATTTTTTTTTTTTAATGATTGTAACTTGCTACATGGGATTAGGGACGGCAACGAGATGGGCATGAGACGGTCGACGATTCCTACACTCATCCTGTTGAGATTTTTTGTCGTCTTGTTCCGCCTCGCACCCGGTTAAACCGGGACAGGGATGGATCGGGGTGGGACAAGTCCCCCGCCCCATTTTTTTTTATTTGTTTTTAATTTATTTATTTTTTGCTTTTATTTTTTAATGTTCTTAATTAGTAAATATTATTACTTTTTATCAACTTATTAATAACAACTCGTGTTTCTTTAAAACAATGATAAATATTTTATTTTAATTTGATAAAAAAATTTAAATTTAAAATTAACTTTAAAACAAAATAGTATATTTTCGTACCATTTCGGGACAATATCCTCGCCCCCGTTTACCCGATTGGGTGGGGGCCCATGGGGATAAAGTTGAACATATTTTTTTGCCATCCCCACATGGGATTGTACATGTGATACATTGGCAATGAGGATGATGAAACATGACGGAAGATAAAAATGGACTGCAATGTCTTAAATATAAAGAATCATTGAGAAACAATTTGAAATTCAATACCCTGTTTGATCCACATTTTTATTTTCATTCTCATTTTTCTACTTATTTTTAATCACACATTTTTCAATAAAATAATATTTTTTATCACATCAATAACTTTTCCTTCTTTTTCAATCACACATTTTCCATCATATCACTATTTAAAAATTCATTCTTCTCCAATAATCTCCATCAAACACACTATGATTAAATCGTGATCATAGTAGAAGTTAGGAGATAATGAAACATTTTACTTAGACCATTTGGTTGAATTGTAATTTTTTAAAGATCATAAATTGTCACGTGCAATTTTTGTGCAACGCGTTAACAAGAAGAGAAATGGAATCTGAAAAGTGATGAATATAGTGCAACTTTAGCGGTGGCAATGGGTCGAGTTGAGTATGCACACGAGCTCGATTTGCGCTCGTGCGCGTCGAGCTCAGCACGGCTCACGAGCCGAGCCCACGACTTTTTTTTTTTTTTTTTTTTTTTTAAATTTTTGACGAACCCACGAGCTGAGCTTGTTGGACACCGAGCCCGAGCTTGTGGTTCTTTTTTTGCGAATTGACGACGAGCCGCTCGACTCGTTTGCCACCTCTAAGTACAACGTCTAAAAAATGAGTAATTATTGGAAAACAATTTTAATTTAATGCGTAAACCGTGACAAGAATATAAGTTGGGTTAGTAATGAAATATTTTACATCTAACAAGCAATTATCCCTAAACAAAATTTCAATTTAGTTACCAACTTTTAATTTATTCTAAGTCGAATCACTTAATTTTTAATTTCGTCTCAATTTCATCACTCTTGTAAACTTGTATTAATGAAATTTGATTAGCTCCCATTTGATTTGGATAAAATTTTGATACAATGTGTGATTGATATTGACAAGTGACAAATGTAAAGATGTACAAATAAGGAGATCGACTAGGATGCTGCATTAAGTTTGTTAACAAAAGTTGGAGTCACTTAATTGCATCAAAATTAAAAGATGAGTTAGCTAATTACAAAAAAAAAAAAAAAAAAAAGTTGGATGAATGAATTTTAGAACAATGGAGAGAAAATATACTTGTTTATTTTCACTTTTAGAATAACTGAAACTCGAAAGTCGAACCTTCTACAACTTCCGATTAAAACAAATAAATAAATAAATTTTGCGGAGAAGGAACAATCTAGTGTGCGTGAATAGAATTCAAACTCTGATTAGAAAACTGTATCAGCAATTGACACGTTGCTCGATTATATACATAAATACACTTCAGGCATTTCAAAAAAGACATCTTCATCACTTCTCGGTCTCTCTCGAACTTCAGTCGGGTTCATATTCTCTCTCTAAAGCAAAGCACCAAAAGGTATGTAGTAAATTTATCCTATGATTCAGTTAATAATTACTTCGTTGTCTTGATAATTCGTGGAAATTCAAATTAGGTAGCGGAGTTCTGCAGAAATTGATTTAATCGTCTCTATCTCTTTGAGTATGATTTGCCTGCCCTGATCGTTGAAAGATGATTGAAAAATTTGTTTCTGTCTCTACCATCGTTTAAAAAGAGGTGTTTTGCATGTTATCGGATTCCCGTGAAAGACCTAAGCTCAAATATTGTAACCACCTATGCTGGGTTGAAAACAAAATAAATGTGTTCTTTGTATGAAAGTTTAATCTTTTAGATTAGGTGGTTTTATACATTGTTAATATAAATGAAGTGAAAGAATTAGATTATCCAATTTCTTATAACTCCAAGAAGTTGTGTTCTTCACTTCCCTCATAACAATGATACTTATTGCAAGTATAAAAATTATCTTTTATGGTTTAGTTAGTGGGAGCCATGACTATTGGATTTATTTATCTTGAAATTTTGGAGGTTCGTGTGGAGAAGATGCAGAGAGGAAGAGAAGCTAGAGAAAATTCTTCAGGCAGTGCATTTGATAATTTTGAACGTTTTGGCTTTCGTGGGAGTATGTTTCCTAGCATATTTGGCGGAAGGGATCCTTTTGATGACCCCTTTTTCACTCGCCCATTTGGTAGCACTTTCGGTTCAAACACTTTTGGTTCAAACACTGTCCATGGAGAACCTCGACACGCCAGTGTCAGTAGATCAAAGGGACCAGTCATTGAAGAGTTGGATAGTGATGACGACGGAGCAGTAGAAGACGAGGAGCATGATGTTAATGCTGTAGGCGATAAGAAAGATAAATTTAAAGAGAATGCTTGGTCTAACAGAAATCCGCTAGTCGAGCACCCAGAGGACCAAACTAGTGGTAAATTGGGGTTCTTATTGCATTCCGATTTTGTTAGATTGGTTATTAAGAATATTATGAAAGTTAATGCAATTCCTTATCATTGCTTACTCTGGCAGACCATCGCAAGAGCACGAGCAACAGCAAAGAAGTTTCTTACAGAACCAACCATAGCAAAGCAGAGGGATCTCAACCTCAGAGCCGGAGTATTAACTTCCAGAGGGTAACTTATGGTGGTATTAATGGAGCTTATTACACTGCAACGACAACACAGAGGACAGGAAGTGATGGAGTTAGTGGCCATCTATTTATTTACTAAAATCTTAATTGTTTCAGGTTCCATGTTTTGACTGGTTTTCGGATGTATAGGTGATACTAGAAGAGAGCAAACAAGCTGACAAGACAACTGGTGAAGCAACACACAGGATTTCTAGAGGAATTCATGACAAGGTATGTTAGCAAGCTTTCTCTTTAGTAATCTATTTCATATGTCAAAACACTAAAAAAGAAAAACTTATTCCCTGTAGAAAAGAATTTGACTTCTGTATTAGCAAGATCTTGTATTAGAATTTATCACAAGATTATGATGCTGTTGGGCAGACTAAGTTTTTCCTTCGTTCCAATTTTTTTTTTTTTTTTTTGTTTGTCGACAAGTATTTCTGATTGACTTTCCCCCTCATTTTAGTATTTGTGACGTGTATATCACATGAAGAAATTGGAGATCAGAAACTATAAACCGTTCTTGCTTAAATAGTACATTACAGCGTGAGACAAAAGTATGATGGAGAATTAAAGTGCAATTTCTATATGTTGAATAAAGCTTCTTTAACAGGCAAAAATAATTTATTGTTGTGACAGGGTCATTCACTTACCAGGAAGCTTGATTCAGATGGTAAGGTGGACACAATGCAGACTTTGCACAATTTAGCTGAAGGTATGTCTAAGTCAAATAAGACTAAACTCTCCCTGGTTTCTCTTTTCTTTCACGTGTGAGATTCTGACGTTCTAATTTTTCCCAGATGAGCTGCAAGGCTTTGAGCAAGCTTGGAAAGGTAATGCTGATGGGCATTTGCCTGGCTGGAATACTAGATTTGACTTGCACTCTGGTGCAGGTAAGTTGATATGCCAAATTTCTTTCTGATAAGAGGAAATATGATAATGCATTACCTTTAATTGCATGTTGGCTATGCCGAACATGGCAATACAAAGAAAAAAATTTAGTCAAATATTGTGAATTGTCCTGTGGAGAGTCTGTTAACTTTTAAGTACAAACACATGCCAAGTGTATTAGGAAGTTGTATTTTCTTTATGACTGCCTTAAAACCACGATTTTATGTATTTGAGCCAATAGATTATGCTCCATTACTTCCATAACTCGTGCACAAAAATAATTTTGGAAAAGAATAACACACACACTTCCAGTTTCAGTTTGAGTTGAGTGTCCCCCCAATACAAGTACCAGCAATTATGTTAATGTAATGTATTCGAATCTGGAGATATATCCATTAAAGTAAGATTAGAGTTTGCTAATGAACACAATTTACATAAAGTAGAATTGTACCTAAAGAGAATCCGTCTTTTATGAAAAGCTATCTAACAAGTCAGAAGAGGGAGGGTCAGGTAAAATTGATATGGCCTATTTTGTTAAGGATTTTATTGTTGCTTTAGATTTTCCAAGTACATCTAGCATTGTGGGAAGAATCCTTTGCGCTGTCGACCCTTAATTTGTTCTTATAGTGTCATAATTTGGCATGGTTACTACTTATTCAATTATGATATTGTGCATTACAGACGGTAGAATAGTTGTGTACTCTTCAATTTTATCTTTTTGTGGAGAAAAAAGCAGCAGATATAAGTACGACATTACTAATAATTATTCTGGTGCTATTTTACATTGGTGGGAATTTTATTTTATTTATTTTTTCCTCTCTGCCTCTGTATTTTCTTTCGTTTGATACCAAGTTTTGTAACTCCAATGGTGGTTAGGGAATGCTGGTGGTGCGCAGACTGATCTGACTACCTGGGGAGGTTTTGCTCGTCCATTTTCACAGCGGTTTGGTAGAGACGAAATGTTTGGACCGGGTTGGAATTCTCGGGCACTCAATCTTCTGGTGGAAGACCCAAAAAGGTTGCCACGATTAACATCGAGTAAACCAGCGTAGAATGTCGGGTTCGAGTAGTGGCACATATGATTATCGTGAAAAGCTTTTCGTCGTCTTAGTTAAAACGTGCGTGTAATTCTAGTTGTTTGTTACACAGTTTGATGTTCAAATAGTGTTGATGGATTGCGGTCATTCATGTGGAATAATTGATTGGGATTTAATCCCTAGACAATGATTCTTTAGTTGAATAGAGACTGTTTGGTTTTGCTCTAGTTGATTGTAACTTTTATTTTCTACTCAATATTACTTTTAACGTACTTTTTTAAAAAACTATTATGAAAGTGTAGCCAAACACATTTTATTTACTGTAGTTCTGCATTTTTTAGTCGGCCGAATACGGTCACATTTAAATCTCTGAACAAATTGTGTATATTTAATTAAATTTGAAGTGCGTTTGATTGCAAACATGAAATTTGTATGAAAAAAAAATAAATTCAGGGCAATTTAATTATTTAGAACTTATTTGTATGAAAATTAATTAAATGTATTTGATTGATTTAATTTTCAATCTGGAAAATATTGGTGGGTAGACGAAAGAGGGGATAGATAAGAGAGAGAGTGAATTCCTTGAATTACTTTGTCTAAAGAAAATATCTTCTTCGATTTTGAGGAAAATATAGTCATATGATCAAAAATAAAAAAATATTTTTCACGAAAAAAAAATGTTAATCAAACAGTATAAAAGTAAGACTTTGGGTGAAAAAATATATTTTTAATGAAAAATATTGACAATTAAAAGTACTCTAAGTGTAATTTTAAACTAAACTTGGCAAAAGCAAGAGTAAATTTAACCTAATAAATTTCTAATATTAGTTTATATTAAATTAATAAGAAATTAAACCTTGAGTTGAGAACGAAAACTTGGTCTACATCCCAACTTTAGGATAAAACACGAGTAAAAAATGTTCTTGCCGAGCAAAAGATATAAAAGAGTAGATACTAGCACAAGTCGTTTTTCACGAGTATTTACTAATTTTAAATAAGAATTGTTATCTAATTTGAGTTGTTAATTTTGATTTAAATTTTAATGAAAAATTTTAGATATCAAATAGAGGCTAAGCGCCTGTTTGGTAGCTATTTTTGTGAAGAAAATGTATTTTTGAATAGTTGATTGATGAAGAATGTGTGGTTAAAAATTAAGGAAAAATTTTGGGTTTACGTATAATATTATTTTATTGAAGAATGTGTGGTTGAAAAGAAAAAAGAGAAAATGCATTTTGAAAAAAATTGCTATCAAACAGGGCATAAATAATTATTTAACTTTTATTACGCAAAGTAGTATAATCAGACTGGGCGGAGTTGGGCTGTGAGGCATCCCCAGCGGACTAGGCCCATTTTTAGTCGACGTTTCACTTTTTCGAGAAGCTTCTCTCCAACCATAAAGCAGTTTGTCATCACCGGTGGGAAGAGACGAGATGCCAAACTGAGAAATTCATACTCTGATTACAAGGTAATTTTCACTTTCTACACTTGATTTTCCATGAATTCCTTCTGTAGATACTTTTTTCTTCGTTTATCTTCCATTATATAAATATTTCCTTGTGCATTTACATTGTCACAATGAAGAATTTTATAGGGAAAATATAGCTCTCTTTTTTTTTTTTTTTTTTTAAATACTAAATTACCGATGGAAAATTCAGTAACAGTGCTTGAAAATTATGGGAGACGCACACACGTGCACTTACACAAAAATAAATGAATAATGCTACTTGTACACGAGGAATTAAGCAAAGTTTTACAGATTGTTGATGTCAAAAGAAAAGGGAAGGCTTTTTTTTGCCCTTTCTTTCCTTGATTTGATTGAAGAGATTTTGATTCAATTATATCTTACCATATCATATGTTTGTAAACCAATCTTTAAGTGATGATGTGCATCAGTACATGTAGCACGACGGAAGATATATATTAGATGCACGTTAGGTTCCATGAAAGCCGGAACCGCAATGCGATAGATGAGTATACTATTAATGAGTCTAATTCTTGACTGAAGTTTTCGAGCATAAGTTATTTTCTTAGTGGAAGTTTGCAGTCAAGTTTATTCTTAGTTAAAGTTCACAACAAAGCCTATAATGAGTCTAATTCTTGACCGAAGTTTTCGAGCATATTGGCTAAAGTTTCCTGTAAGTTTCTTCGAGCTCTTATTTTTTGAAATTGTACTAAAAAGATTAGATTTTTTTTTTTTGAGTTCTTGAAAATCTTTTTTATAGTTTTTCTGAACGATCAATTGAGAGAACTATAACCTTATGTTATTTTACCCGTTTTATTTAGAGCCTTCGTGGTTATTTTATTCGTGTTGTATTATTATGTAGTTTTATGAGTGTGTTTTGATCTTATGTTTGTTTTGGTTATTTTTTTTAATCATTTATTCTTAGCATATTATTTTTTATTTAGGTGACCGAGTTTTTGTGTAATTGCATTCATGGCTAAGCTATTTGGAGGGAAAGATCCATTTGACCACCCGTTCTTCACTCAGCCATTTGGCAGTTTGTTTGGTGGGAAGAATCCATTTGATGATCCATTTTTCACATGGCCTTTTGATCAACAGCCTGGGTCACGGCAAATTACTATTGAGGAATTGAACCCTGACGGTGATAGTGGAAATGGTTTTCAGAACAAGGACATGTCAAATAAAGAACTTGTTGTTAAGAACCCTACTGATCATGCAAGTGGTATCCATTTTGTTATCAATTTGTTATGTTATATTTCCTTTTTTCCAAAAAGTAATGTGAAGGTTACTTCTATAAATATGAGGCTACAAGGATTTTGATGATTTAATGTAGTATGAAAGCATGCATGCCATCACCCATTCATGAAAATTGTGCACATCTAAGGCCTTCGACAAAAAAAAAAGTGATTCGACCCACATGTGAGGGTGCGTTTTTGTGATAAAATTTAAATTAAATAAAGAATAAACTTGTAGCTGACATGGTTCAACAATATGAAAATATTATTTTGTGAAGAAATTGGGAGGACTAGAAAGTTTAATTCGATTAACTAAATTCATTTTGGACAGAGGATGTTTAGGATATGCTATCAAAATTTCTGTAGTTTGCATGTTGATTTCTTTTGCCTTTTTATCTTTGTTCTTTATGTGGGATTGTGGTGTTCACTCAATAGGTACCCAGCTCTTTAGTTATCAGAGAGTAGCATATGGAGGTACGGATGGAGTGTGTTACAGTTCCTCCATTGGCAAAATGACTGGTGGTGATGGGGTGAGTGGCATATTCATGTGGGACGGTGTTGTGTTGGTGATTAATATCGTTCTAATCCTTATATTTTTATTGTCATTGGAACAGGTGGTTTTGATGGAGATGAAAGAAGAAGACAAGATAGTTGGTGAATCACTTCACACATTGTCCAAAGGAATCCATGATAAGGTAACATACTTGACAGGGTACATTCTTGTATCATATAACTGATCACGATCTATTTTTAGACTGCAATGGGTATCCTGGCCTTGAGTAACTTCATCCTGGTGAATGTTGGATATGCACATAAAGCATGATTTTTTAGTTTTTTTTTTCCTCCTGTAAAATCCCTGCAGTATGGTATCGTTGTTCCATTTCGAGTTATTGGGCTCTCCTGATTGATAGAAAATATCTATCTTAAGGATTTGAAGTTTTTTCTTGGCGAACTATTCTAACTTCTGTAAATGCTTAATTCATAGCGTGGATCTGAGAACTTCGTAATGGAATGTATCTAGCTGTTCGAATTGAAACAGGCTGAAGGCTTTTGCCTTTTGTTTTGTTCATTATTATTTATGTTTTCTAATATTGCTTCTGTAGGGTCATTCTGTTACTACAAAACACTCTTCAGATGGTAGAACGGATTCACTACAGACTTTACACAATCTGAACGAAGGTTTGTTTCTTTTCGAAAGTGTTAAGAGGCATACTTCTAATAAATTTTTCTTCACAATACATCTCGTTGCTTCTTTATTTTTATAGACGAGCTTGATAGTTTTGAAGCAAATTGGAAAATCACTGCTGAGAAAAATTTGCCTGGATGGAACAATGGGTTCAATTTACTTGAGAATGCAGGTAGGTTGCTTTAATATCTTATTTCTTGTGTTCTTTTTATTCTTTTTTCTTTCTAATTTTACTCCATTAATTGCCTTCTGTCTTTTCCTCTGATTTGACGTATTTTCAATATCTGTACTTATCAAAAATTAAAAATAAAACAGACACAGAAAAACTACAAATGTTTTCTGAAGAGTCCGTCTAAATTGGCTAGATCACCTTAGCGCCTTTGGCACTTAGCATGGTTGTACGAAAACCACAGGCACAAAGCCTTTGGACTATCTTGGGGCACAATTCAACACCATTTGAAGAGCAAAAACTCATTTCTCCTGGAATTTTCTTTGCTTACATGCTCATCATACATATGGATTGACATGGAACCAAATAGTCAAGAGGAAGTTGAACCATCTAATTGTACATTAAACTTGGGCTTATCTGGCTGAGTCAATTGCGATAATAATCCCCCTTCAATTTGTTCAAAGGTGTTCAATAATAGTGTAACGCGGTCCCTTGTTTCTATAGGATTTACAGGAAGTCCTTTAGGATGCAACTTGTTCAATTAAGCTCATGTTTGATCCCCATTAAATTAAATTTCATTACATTCCATTTTTCTCTCTCTTATTTTCAACCACACAATCTTCCATAAAATAATATTACACGTAAATCGAAAACTTTTCCTCCATTTTCAACAGCTCATTTTTAAAAAAAAAACACTATTCCTCCCATTTTCATTCCAAAAAATGGGGACCAAATGGGGGCTAAATTTGTTGAAGTTAACTCTATAGCATTGTTTAATGCTGAAATATATTCTAGACTAGAATGTTAAATACCACTTCTTTGTCGTTCTCATGCTCTGTCAATGATGAATTTTAGAGTTACATATGATATAACGTCCCAAGATGAATTCCATACAGTCTGATTAGGAACACAGCTTTGTATCTTCTGCGTACAGATAATAAACACTGATAACCTATTCATTCACACATTTATATTCGTGTGTTCGTGTCTACTTGCCTTAGTCCTTTCCTAATACACTATCAATGTCTGCTTCCTGTTGTTTGTATTCCTTAGTTATCTGTCCTATAGGTGCGTCATAAATGATTGGTTTTTTCAGAAGAATAAGTTTGTTTGCCAATCCGGGCAATATAACTAATGCATTAACGGACTATTTCACTCTGTTATTTCTGGTGGAGTCAGCAATTCTGTTACTTTTCAATAGACAGAGGTAGATAGAGTGGTTAAACTGAAACAAAAATGGAAGTCCATGACTAATTTTGAACCCAGAAAAAAAAATTGAGCGGATAAAGTTAAACAAGCTCTGGGACTAATAGTATTTTTAACCCTGTAAATATATGATATTAGGCAAATTTATGTTTTTTACATGGATGAAAACGTTGAAAAATTTGCCCTTTGGGGTTGTGCATGGTTGACTAACCATGCCTACTTGTGTAAACTGGAAGAAATGTCGGTCTCCTGTAAGTATGAAAACCTTTTTCTGTATTTTGTGCAGGGAGTGACATCAGTGCATGGAATGATTTCCCTAACTGGAGTGGTTGGGGCGGATGGGCTCCTCCGTCACTGGAATACTTTGGAAACGGTGATCAAGCAGAACAAAACGGTGAATCCCAGGGGGGTTCTTCTCGTGGAAGATCCAGGAAAGTTGTCCCACTCGAGTAAACTTTCCGAGTCTTTGTGGTGTTTCTTGTGAGTAAATTAGCACTATATGTTTGCGGTTTGAATATATATAGTTTCAGTCAGTTATGTGCTTTGGTCATTCGACATCCTGATTTAATGACCGTGTGTTGTGTCAAGATGACGTCGTCCTTGTGGAGTTCTCTGCCCATGAACTTTTAGTTTAACCATGTTCTGACGATGGAAAGTATCGAACTGTGAAATCTGTGTGTGTACTTGCCTGGTCGAGTTTTCTGTTTTACCAGTAGAAATATTAGAAAATCTTCTAAATATTGTTCAGTCTGCTTCTTTTTTCTCTTTTATTTTGGTACTTGGTTCGCCATCTGTTCACTTCATGCCGTTCCCTATTGTTGCTAAGAATTTAGCTGGTTTGGATCCTTCAATACATCCGATAATGACGAGCGGGATGGCAACGAAGAAATCATGTAATCTAGTTCCAAGCCAAAATAACGCCGTGTGCGATTTTATCATCTAAATCAATGATTTTCTTCACGTAGGGACTCGAATTTATAGATTCAAATAGGTTGGGGATCTATAACATCACTTTTGAATTTTAGAAGTCTAATACTTAAACTACGTGATAGGTTGGGGATTACCGTCCTAATTTACCCAAAATTAAGTAGGGGATGAAAGATAAACGATACCGCTCGTGGATCGACTTGATCACTTTGCTGAATTTGGGCTCAGCTCATCCCGTGAGCTCGTGGCTGAGCGAGTCGAGTTGACCATTGGTCCGATAGGTGGCATGGGCCATTGCCAACTCTTGTATCTACAGTAAAACCTCTATAAAAGAGGTTATTAATTTATCGATAAACGAATAATTTATTAATTTATATTTTTATAGTTTGTATTATAGTTTATCATAATATATGTAGGAAATTAAAAAAAAAAAAAATTTGAATGTGATGAAATTTAAATTTTAATCCGTAAGTACCCAAAAAATGTACATGCATTGATTTCAAAGTTTCATATTGTAATATTAATCGTTCAAGTTAATTCATGTACACATGAAACATAATTTCTATCGTCAACCTCCAATCGTTGCAAATTTCATGCATTTTCTACCATGATTTCTCATTTGAAAGGAATTAAAAATCTACATCGATGATAGGTATGTCTTATCAATTATTTCTTAAAAATTTTAAGAGGCATTTCAAACTCGTCGTAATCTTAAATAATTAATTTGTACAAAATGAATATGCCAAATGTAGTATGTGCATCGCACAAAATTAGGACGAGGTTGAGTTTGATTTGGGTGTAACGGAAAAGCAAAAGGCTTTGGATGCATATTTTGAAAAGGAGGGAAATAAAAAAAAAAAAAAACAACTTTGTCAAATTAAAAGTTTATTAATTTGTATTAGTATGAACTTATATAAATTTAAGTAGTTATTATTTTATATAGAAGGATCTCAAAAAAATTATTATCTTATGTATTTATTGAGATTATTAATTTAGTACACTGGCTGGAGTTTAGATCGAAGAATTTTATTATTTCGAGTTTATTAATTTATTGAACATTTATTTATCGAGGTTTTATATTGTATGTATGTATGTATGTATGTATGTATGTATGTATGTTTACATATATATATATATGGGCAACTTCCTATTCCAAATGTTGAATCCTTTATTGTCTAATGTAATTTGTCCAATTCATACTTTACACATTAATGTTATACCCTGTTAAGTCCCTATCTGGTAGGTATTGAAATCTAGATATTATTATAAATCAAAGTCAATAATTAATTAAAGTCACATATTTCATGAGATTTATAACTTCTCGTCCACACATTTGATTAATTTTTTTTTTTATCAAAATTTATTAAAAATTTGATTTTAATCTCACCAAATAGGCTAAGTATTTTCTTCACCTTCCATTGAAACGACTTGATATTGATATTGAAGTAACTTCCATTTTCCTGCCCCAAATACATATCCAATACAAATTATTCATAGATTTCAAATAATAAATTTTAAAAATTCTTACATAATTATTTAAACATAAGTGAACCTTCAATTGAATGAGTTATTCAGTGACCTGGGCAGGCTCGCTCCGGTTCGAAAGAGAATATAACTAAATCAAGAATTGTTGACTATTTTGTAAATCGAATATCCAGGTCGAACTTTAACTATAGAATCAAACCATTAGGTTTAGTTTGCTTTTGTTTTCGGTTATGTTTTAGTTACATATATAACATAGTTAAGTTCTTCAACGTTCTCATAATTCAAACAACGTTTTTCCTAAAGTTTAAAATAACACAGCAATCTAACAAATTATAACACCGTCATTTTTACGTTTTATTAAATCCATTTCTTGGAATCATTTTTAGCTCGCTATTGCCACTTCATCATTCGGCAGTATTTCAGATGGACAAGTGTTGTATTTCAACATAGTATCAAGAACCCTGTTCGAGAATTTTAATCCGAAATTGACTCACAATTATTTATTTATTTTTTGTGTCTGGCTGTTAATCAATTGAAAAATTAACCCCTTGAATCTAATATATTTCCAATCTCGCCGTTTGTCATGAGTATTGGAAGTACAAACAAGGTGGGGCCGGGGGAAGACTAAGAAATTATCTTTGAAATACACTTATAATTACGAAAACAGAAGAACCATGCTTCATGTACATCAAGTCATACAACTCGGTGTACAACTCCCTTATATGGGGGGTGGGGCTGACGCATTAATTGACGTGGGACCCGCCCCCTCATGTGAGGGGACTGTATACTGAACTGTATGGCTCGATGTACAAGAGGTTTAATTCAAAACAGAAGGTCGAAACTCGAAAGCTCGTTTATTAAAAAAGAAAAAAAAATTGAAATAAACATTTACAAGTAAAAACAAGACCTTGTGCTGTTTTTTCAACTATTTATACATGAAGCATGTGATTACTCCTCTTTACAAAATTTTGCTATTACTCAACTTATAATTTCAGCAAATTTACGGACGGAACAAATGCTCCTCCCCTGACCGCCGATCGATGTGGCTGATCCACTGGTGGCGACCACTGTGTTGACCATCGAATTTTCCACCGTTGCAAGATACATATGCAATATCTAAACCATTCCCCACCGGTAGAATCACTGACCTAACCACACTTACTGTATTATCAAGAACTTTAACCCATTGAATCCTATGATTAATACCTAATTGGGTAGCATTTTTGCAGACTAAAACTGCACCAAGGTGGCTCAATTTAGCAACCCCTAAAAACCCTAGTATAGTTCTTGCAACGTGCATCCACCACTAGAAAATCAACTCCAATAAGAGTTTCGATTACCTCAGCCGCCTCTCCCACCAACACTTCCGGCAAGGATACTCCGGAGTATTCTTCCATGGCGGTGACGTAATCTAGTTTGGATTTTTCATCTTTTACAATGCATACATGTCTGCCACCGGAGTGGTGGGCGGCAATAGCAAGGCCTACACTTTTTTTTGTGGTTGCACCGGAAAACCATGCTTCGACGATTAGCTTTGCGTTCCAGCCACCAGCCATGGCGGATATCATCTCTGCTGCACTGGATTCTCTGTTGAGGCCACCACACTGCAAGCACAGCATATTTTTAGAATCACTGTTAGGTTATATTATATACTTAGACCATATTTTAGCCAATTTCGATACAAATTGATGAAATGTATGAGTACTATAGAAGAGACGACGAGACTTAAAAGTTTATAGCGTACTTACAGATCTTACGGTGTCGATGTAAGCTGCGGAAGCTTTTTCGGGATACCAAACCAGCTTCATTTCTCTTCTTCTTCTTCTCTTCCTTATATTTTCTTCTTCTTCTTTTCTCCTGATAAGTTCCTAAAAACTAAGAATATATTTAGATTTATTGATGGTTTCAAAGGTATATTTCTTCGTTTATAAATAGTAGTTTGAGACAAGAGAGTTGTAATTCAATATAGGAGTTGACATAACTTGTCCTATTCACCAAATAAATTAGTCATAATAAGAGTTAATTGAGGAAAATATGGAAAAGGCGGCAAGAATATTTTAAAGAAGATGTATGGGTTTCATTCTTGCTAACATACTCCTCGAACGGGATACTTAACGCGTTAGCTACAACACTGCATGGTTTGATACACAGTACACACAACGCCTAGTATCCATCATTTACGGCTATTGAGCTCCTGTTTGATAGATATTTTATTTATTTATTGGGAAAGAATGAATTTTTAAATAGTAAATTCTGGTAGAATGTTCAATAATTCTTGCACCAACCCTACTTTAAAAAAAAAAAAGTTCTTACACTGATTTGTCATATTACTTATTTGTTGATTCTACATTCACTCGAGGAATCTGCCATTGCATTCTCACTCCAACCCTACTCCTAAAGGTAAGAAAAATGGGGTTTTCACACTAATTCGTCGTATTATTTATTTATTCTCTGTCCAACCCTACTTGTAAAAAAAATTATTTTACACCAATTTATTGTATTATTAATTAATTACTTATTTATTTATCATTCGCTTGTAGATTTAATGCATTTCATAATTCTTGTACCAGCCCTACTTGTAAAAATTAAGAAAGAAAAGTTCTTACACTGATTTGTCATTTCATTTATTTATTGATTCTACATTCACTCGTGGAATTACGAATAGAAGAGGCGTAAAATATTTTTGTCGCATTCTCATTGGGTCCCAAGTCGAGGTGTTCAAGTTGCAAGAGTCTAACATAATTAAATATTAATATTTATCGATTTTAGGGCACCATAACATTAAACCTCTGTTTGATTCTCAATTTTTCCAAATTTATTTTTATCTCTTTTTTTTAATCACGTTTTTCAATAAAATAATATTACACGAAAATTCAAAAATTTTCTTGATTCTTAACCACACATTCTTTATCAATTAACTATTCAAATTGAATTCTTTCCTCCCAAAATAGGAATCAAACGGGCCTAAAGGCTTTGACAATTGGCAAATATATGGTGTAAAAGTCAATAGGATTGTTATTTTAGATAAGGGATAATTAATTACAAATTTAATTAAGAGAGAGGCTATAGACTACTCTCTCATATTTGAAAATGGGGCTCACAATTAAAATAATTGCGAGTCCACGGTTTGTGTGAAGGTTGTGTACAAGAGTGTCAGGTTTTTTTCTTTAATTAATTAAGAATCAAAGATTAGATAATTATGTATGCTAAGTATATCATAATTATAAATTGTTCAAGTTGAAGGAGAGGAAGAAGAATATAGTCTTTTTATATGCATGAAAGAGACAACTGATGTTTTGACAATACAACTTGATTCCCAAACGTAAATATCTCAGAAACCACAAATATCATGAGTGAACGTTTTTAGTTAATTTTAAAAAGAAATAAACTGCTTTGTTGAGAGCTATAATAGTACTCGTCAAACATTTGTTTTTCGAAGTGCTTTACTTTTATTATAGACTCGTCTTTTTCTTTTTCCACAAAACTCCAACAAAAAAGTACCCTTCTTTTTAGCAAAACATGTTTGACAAGTTACTTAAAAGTAATTTTTATCAACATTTAGCCTTAATCAAAAGGTTTTCTAACTTTTTTACCATAACCTAAATTATTTGTTCATATTTCCCATTAATAAATGTTGTAATTAATCTTTCTACTAATGTATCCTTAGGCATGAACATGATTTGCCGCAGCTATTAAGACTTAATGATCCAGCTTAAAATATCTACTTTGTTAAGAGTAATAATTCAAATTCTCATTTCTTATTGATTAAGCTCCTGTTTGGTAGTCATTTTTGGGGAGAAAACGTATTTTTGAATAGTTGATCGATGGAGAATGTATGGTTAAAAATTAAGAAAAAGATTTGGGTTTGCGTATAATATTATTTTATTGAAAAATGTGTGGTTGAAAAGAAGAGAGAGAAAAATACATTTTGAAAAAAATAAATACCAAACAGGGGCTAACTAATAATTAATTAATGTAGGATATTGGTCTAATCAGATCAATCTTAGAATTTACATGCTTGTTTTTAGTCTTAGATGGACCATTTCTTGTTTCGATTTAATATGCTATGATATCAAATTAAAATTTAGGGTTTTATCTTAAAATGTCAATATTAATTATTAAGAATATTGGTCCAAACTCGTATGTGTTGTTTATTGTTTCGATGCTAATCAATGTGGGTTATACCCTTAACAAGACTTGCATAAGGATCGACTTATGAATTAGAAATTAATACATATACCCTTATTCAAAGACAATTTATGGGGGGGGGGGGTGAGGTACAATAGATCGATCTCAATAGTTAAAGGGAAAAAAATTATATGACTAATTTTAACTTATTGAGAATTAAAGCTTTATCTTGTCATTGTTCTGAGGAAAAAATATAAATAAAAATAATAATAAAGTATATGAAGGATGCTTATGTAGACTTTCTTGTCTTGATAACAATATAAAATAAATAATCTACAGTGGTATGATTAAATATCATGATAAGGTCGTTGCAAGCTGTAACTTAGCTTATCAACTTTTTGTCTATTTATATTGCCTAATTATAATATATAATAATGCTTATTTATATTCATAAAAAAATGTGTAATGCGGCCTACGGTCATTGCATGGGATTCATTTGTTTTTAGATAATAACTAACTTCGATAATTGCCAATACACGATCTAGACTTGGGAATCAACGGTTTAGACACGAAACCATAATTGGTTAGATGTACATATTTGTTGAAGTAGTTCGTATGTCGAATAGATTTTGATATCATTCGAGATATTTCTGTGAGTACTCGAAATAGGATTTATTGTTGAAATGATTTTTATCTAAATGTTAATGAGTCGTGTGTAATTCGCAGATGATATATATGGGGGGCACACGATGTATTGACAAACGAAATCAAGACATTGTTGTTGGACTTGTGAATCGATTCATAATCTTTGAGCACAATCATTATATTCGAAGTGTAGAACGTTTGAAGTCAGACCAATTTGATAGAGTCTGACACGATCTATATTATAAAATTGGTCAAGTGGTTTGAAAAAATCAAATGAGGCACAATGTGTCGTATCGAACCAATCATCTGACATAATAAATTTTTGGTTTTGATAGAACCTGATACGATCTATATTATAAGATTGGTCAAGTGGTTCAAAAAAATCAAATGAGGCACAATGTCATCTGGTCTAATAATTTTTTGATTTTGATAGAGTCTGACGCGATCTCTATTATAAAATTGGTCAAGTGGTTCGAAAAAAATCAAATGAGGCACAATGTGCATCTTTCGAACCAATCATCTGGCCTAATAATTTTTTTGGTTTTTTACTTTTTGAACAAAATACAATAAATTATAAACACCTGTTTGGGCTAACTCTCTTATTGTATTAATCTTCAATTGTTTGATATTCTAAAGAAAAATTTAGGTGGCACCTATCATCAACTTATAAATAATTATATGTGGTGATGAGTCTCTATCCTTCAATAAAAAAAATTGAAAAGTTGTTTTCAAGAGAAAAAAAAAATGAAAAGTTGATAAAACTCGAAGTCAACGAAATGTAATTGTTCTTATCTACGACTATCGAGCCCGTCTTGATTATTGAATGTCAAACAAATGCAAAAAACAGAATTATAATTGGAAAAGAAAATCACATTAAGGGCTAAAACTAATATCAATAATTAAATTTTGTATTTTAATAGAATTAAATGCCATTAACGAAATAGATTACAATGTTTTTAATATTTTGTAAGATTACTTCACTTTATTTTTTTAATATTTAAACACAAGAAGGGGGTTCTTTTTTATGAGTTAAATAACTACAAACTTTGATTAGTTGAGAACAAGGGCGAATTTATTGCCGAGCCAGCTCGGCCTTCTAGCCCAAATACTAATTAATTTTTTTTTTAATGTTGTCCTATATATGCATGCCTGAAATTGCCAATTATAGATGCTTATTTTTGGACTTGTTAGACTTGAAAAATGATAAGTTTAAGGTACAAAAAAATTAAGAGACTATCAGAATATATCATAGACAGTAAACTGATTTTATTGTTGTTATTCAAACGATTCACAAGTAGTAGTAGTGTGTTCAAAAGGCATCGATGTATATAATCACTTGAAATTGAAGTTAATGAGTCACGTGCTTTAAATTTTTTTCGTGTTATGTTCATAAAAATGGGATAATATGGAGTAATAAAAAGAATTCGTGTATTCAATTATATTATTTTTTAAATATATTTAATCTATAATCATTGTAAAGAGGGAAAAAAATCAATATATATATATATATATATATGCAAGTTGTATAATTAAAGTATTATGATAAGGTTGTTGCAATATGTACCATAGTAACGACCTTTTGTCTATTTATATATTTATACATCCTAAATCATGCTTATGTCTATGAAAGATGTGTTTGCGGGTTCATAAAATTTGTTTCATTTGTTTATTAGTAATAATTAATTTCTATAGATTTGTTATGTCAATTCAAAATTTAGATTCTATTCCATCGGAATAAAAAATTAAAAAATTAAAAAAAAAAAGTTAAAATCTTCTCCATTTTATTATCTAATTTGCCCTAAAAATCACAATGAAAACTCGTTAACATGGTTATATAGATGATTGTAGTACCGTCAACACGAGCACAGTAGCATGGACCCATCTGGTTTATTAGTTCAGGTTGGACTTAGACTGATAATCATTTTCAGTTGCTTCTTTTCCATTTTTTTCTTACAAGCCGAGGCCAAGCCCTAAAATGGGCTTGGCCTGAGCCTCGACTCGGTTCTAACAAGTTTTGAGTCGTGTCGGCTTGAGTCGATAAGCCAAATTATCATCCCTAATATTATGTATAGTAATGGGTCAAGTCTAAAACCAATAAGTGGACCAAGTGAACCAATAAGCGGGTTAACACTAATAAGACGTCAAAGAAGTTAGGGAATAGGTCATGAGCAACTCTAATTAAATTAGACTGCTTCAGGGTCGGACTATTTTATTGATGTGTCAATATTTTAATTCAGTTATTTGGTTGATGCTGTTGAGAAATTATATCAATTTAACATTATCATCCCGGGAGGTTGTTTGACAACAATTTGTCCAATAGTATTTAATTTATTTAACCATATTTGACAAATTCATTACCTTTTCGTTTTCAATATGTATTTGATTTATTTAATCATTTCAACAATATTATCATGAATTATTTAGTTATGATCAATGCACATTTGACATACTCATTCCACTTAATTAGACAGTAAATTAAATTTATTAAAAAATTGGAACAAAAAATGAATATTTTTTAAGTGTTCTTTCAATTGATTTATTCAATGAATGTTAAGATACAAAGAAGGTAAATGAGAGAATATAATGCGTATCTATAATAAATAATTCCAATTGATATGTTTAACGCATATTAAACAAATATGAAGAAATGATATTATTAAAAGGGTAAATAGAGTGACTATTCCAATTGACTTTTCAACTGTTTAAATTATTTTCACAAACTAATTTTTGTTTCATATGAATAAAAAGTTCCTTCCTCACAAACAATTTGTATTAATTATTTTTTATATTACCACATCTTACAATATTATTTTTATAACACCTATAAAGTATTTCAAGATAACTTTTATCATATGACCAGTCCTCAAAAATGTGAGGAACTTCTCAGCAAAACATTGAAGTTTTCGCATTTTACATACGCTCATTTTTTTATTGAATAATTAGTATATAATACGTTTTGAAGTAATAATTAAGATTGCACTTGACACACTTTATTTTATCATATTGACTTTTATATGATCTAATCAAATGCAACAAGTGCAACCTAAGTGTTCAATTTTAAGTGCGTGTTGAAACGACAAAGAAAATATCAAGGATGAAGTTTGATACTGAAAATACGTATTCTGGATGAACTTGAAAATTCCAAGTGGAATTGAATAATATTATTCTTTAAGTGAAAAATTATATAATTACAAAGTTTCAAAATACATTTTCAAAAATAACAAACTAATGGATATTTTTCAAAAATCGAATGGTTACATTTTGTGACCCCTGGTACAATATTGTGATCTATAATTTAATTAATTGACTCACGATTACAATCACATACAATTTATGGTCACAATAACATACTAGTCACAAATCAAATAAAGTCACGGACAAAATTTGTGGGGCACAATTATAAATTTAATCCCAAACCATACATTTATTAGGCCGTAAATTATTTAATTAGCCTATCAAAAACACTCACCCACCCTACTACTGTCGACACCACCCAAATTATCATCACCAACTCAAATCCATCACAACCACCATCACAAATTCACAATCACCATCTCCATCTCCACATCCACCTCCAACCTCCTATCACAATCGTCACCACTCACCATCACCTCAAAAATTTTAGTCAAATCACTGTTATTACCACCACATTCACCTTCAACACACCTCCAATAACCATTGTCCATAGTCAAACCATTGTCCCACCACCACCACCATCACCATCACCATCACCATCCCCCTGGCCAAATTAGACGCATACGACACCACCATGGGGGGTAGAAGGGTTTGGTCATCCTGAGATCAATGATAGTGGTCCTATCACCTGAATTGAATCGAAAGTAGGTGGATTGAAGCCAATCATCAATTGATTGGCTCCAAAAATGATGCGTTGGAGCCCAAATTTGTTTGTTGTTTGATGCCATTGTTGGTGTGGGTTGTAGGTGAGGTGATTTTGTCATCGATGAGGGGCGGATCTAGAGGTTTGAGCGACAGTTTCTATACACTGGTGATGGGGTGTTGATGGAAGGCGACTTGAGAGAGGAGAATTGGAAAACGATGGGATGGAGTTATATTAAGAGTTTGTTTGTACCTCATTTTTAGTGAAGAAGGTATTTTGGAATATATTGATGGATAATGTGTAAGTGTTATGCCCTAAATCTAATAAACTTTGAACATAAATACTTTTAATATATAATTAATACAATTTTATGATAAATCTATTATTTAATTAATATTCAATTCAATTAAATAATAGAGTTCATAGATTTAAATCTTAGTAAATTGTTAATTACAAGGAGTTGTGATTGTGATATACAAATTATATATGACTGAATCTTAAATCATTCATGATCGTAAGTAATAACAAGATACGGATATCATTTTTACAAATAGATAATCACGTGTGACATTTCTTACCTGTGAAGTAAGTAATTGATCTCACGAGTTAGAGTACAATGACACTTAAATAAACACGTGTATGTTTTGTTATAGAACAAAATATTAGAGACCTATAAGGGAGATTCCACATGGATAATTATCTGAGTGTTAATAGTTAATATCTAACGTTCGATGGTGAAATTAGTTATTTGACTTGAGGTCATCATAGTGTCTTATATGATGACTATCATACTTTGTTGATGTTAGATGTTACTCTACCAAAGATCGTTAATACGACATCGTTCGAATATGTCAAGAATTATATGAAAGTTATGAATGATCAATAGATGATTCGTCACTCTTAGATAGTAAGATATATGATCTACATTTCATTCAATTAAGTTAATAACAAAATCCTTGACCAAACTGTACTCATAAGTCGAAAACTCGCATTGAATTAATAGTGGAATGAAAAATATGATCGATAATTGAGATTGACACGTATCTATATTTTGTATTTGATTGGATCATATTGATGAAATGATTATAGTTTCACGGTAAACGAACAAGTTTAGTTTTGTCATACGATGTGTCATTCCCGTCACATGTGTAGTCTCGACATATTGCTAGATCTCAATTTAGGACGACAGATGTGAATTGATGATAAATTAAAAAGGGTATTTTAATTTATCGATTTTGATTATATAAAAATAATAATTTACGTCGTTAGGTATCGTGATCAGGAATTTAGTGGGTCACACGCAAAAGACAAATTAGAAAAATGATATTTACCAATTAATTAATTGACAAATGTTAAACAATTAATTAATACATGAGCCAAATTTTATTAATAGGATTAATTAAATATTTGATCGGATTAATTTTAAGAGATAGGCAAAATCTACTTTGACTTATATTAATAAGCTGTCATGGTTTAAAAATCAGTAGAGAACATTATTATTCTTACTAGCACAAGAAAATAGAATCATAATCCTAGTTTTCTCAATCTTGTTCCCTGTCTGAATTTTCATTGAAAGTTGGACAATTGGACAATTGTGAATTACAGATCGTGATTGTTCGTATTCCAAAATCAGTAAATAAGTTTACAATTTATTAAATGTATTATTCTAAACACGATTTCTATCTAAGCACAAAAGAAAATCCTTGGTGAGAATTAAAATCTGTTTTATTTTTCGCTATACATGATGAAGTAAATTTCTAATGTGGTTAAAAAATAAGAAAATTTATTAAGTTTGCGTATAATATTTTTTATTGAAAAATATGATTAAATAGAAAAGAGATACATATGTGTTTTGAAAATAATGAGATCAAACGAGTTATTATATAAGAGGAGAAAAAACAATAAATAGAAAATGAATTAATTTTATGATCTCCCATGATCCACGCAACTAAACCCGCCTATCCGGCCACCACGACTGGAACTCCACCGCCATCGATGAATATAAACCTAAATTTTTAGGATTTAGAATTCAATACCGACAGAATATAAGCTAAACAAATACAAAAAGTATTGCAGGCTGGATTCACCATTCTCCAATCTCACTCAACCAAAGCCCACATCTTTATCACGTTCTGCAAAAAAAAATTCCAGATGCAAATCGATGTTTGAAATCCCAAATTGATGGGCTAAAAATTCACCAACGCCAAACCCACCATCACGTGTTTTGTTCAAATTTCAAGGAAGCCTTTGGTTCTGCTTGGTCCCATTGCTATGCTTTTTTCATTGCATTGAAATGCATTTTTGGTGCCTTGCAAGTTGGAATATGGGTTTTTGATAGAGGGATAAGTATGTTAAACAAGAGAGCATGTAGTGGATGGAAGAGATTCGTTTTATGCCTGCCTGTCATCTTCTTTTTTGCTCATATGCTCCCAGGTAATATGATTTCCAGGACAAATTGTTTACTGTAAGTCCAATGGAGAATTGCATCTGTAATTATTAATTACTATTCCATGTTAATTCTCATAAATGTGGACTCACAGAACTTAATAAAAATGGGTAGTTATTAGCACTTGCCTTTATATATCTTTGTTAATCTTTTAATGACGATAAAACTCAAGAAATGGCTTGTTTGCTTCGTGTCAGTTTTGAAATTGCAGCAACACTCAAGTGTACAATATCAACACAAAGAGAAGCCAAAGAAATTTGATCATCTAGTTCTTGGACCCGCTTCTGGTGAAGGCCAGGCTGATCGCCTACAGTGTCAAGGTTTTGTACATCTTCTTTCCTCTTTGATAAGGATTTAGATTTTTTCTGTATTTTGCACCGGCGTGTAGGGGATCTCATGGTTGATTACTTGTTTATCTGCACGTGTGCTGCAGGCACCAAGGCTCTTAATAAGACATCCATTAGAACATTCCCTAATGATTCTCGTTCTGAAGATCTTGTTGTGTTTGTCACTGTTTTTACGACCTACAACTCTACAGTTGACAGGCGAGTCAATGGCAGACCAGTTGACTTGGTCACTATTGGGGACACTTCATACAACAAAGTTGAGAGGTCAATGGCTATTTTGGATGTATTTATAAATTTCATCCAGGTATATCCAAGTAATATGTTCACAGAACTAGAGTTGAAGGTTAAATTATTTAGAATATGTTCAATGATTCAACTTAAATGTCGATTGCTATAATATATCCGGACATGTATGTAAAGGCATGCTATGTGTTACAAAATAACAATATGAAGAATTCCTATAATTTGTCTTATATACTTTCTATCAGGCCATGGTGTTTAGGATCTAAGACATTAAATCTTTGTAAGCATGAAGAACTTACCCCATGCATAATTACAGGTTTTAATCCCTACTCTGAATTCTGAATTGTATATTGAAGCTTTATACATTTGCAGCAAAAGTCAAAAAGCCAAAATAAAAATTTAACTCCAAAATTTACTGTTATATCTGGTTTTGACAAATACTGAAATACAGTCTTGATGCATACAGGAGGCAAGAACTGATATCTATTTCCCTTTACCACCCGTCTGGGCTGGAAAATTTGGAAACATCTTATGGAGAAAATGATTAAGACAATTCACCAATAACAATATAAATTTTTTATTCATGAAAAAAATTGGGTTTTAAATAATTATATTTCTTTTAGTTCAGGTCTTGAGAAAAGTTGATCTTCTTCTGTTTTGAGCTTACTTGCATAGATATATAACTTAATCAACTAGCACAGCCTCTTCAATGCACTTAAATGACAACTTTGCTCAATGATGTAATGGTAACATATACTAAAAAATACTGTTAAAAGTTTGGTTTACCAATTTTTAGATTATATACATCATTGATTGACAATCTTTCACTGTAACATTGCTAGCTCTACTGCAAAAGAAATCATAGCTAGGGACCTAAATTCAGTTGAAATATATTTTCACAGGCAATGTTATTCTTGCTTCTGATATTTAGTTAATTGCTATTTACAACTACTTTATGAACATTTCTTATTCAAATTAGGATCTCTAGTTATATGCCAAATTGATACATGCAGGTTACCATGCCGCAGAGTAACGTTATCATACTTACGGATCCAGCCTCTGAGCTTCCAGTGCACAGAGATAAGGTTACCATACATCCAATACAAGGTGAATATTCGAGGGACAAGTTGATGCTCCAAAGAATCAAGTCTTACATTGTAAGTGCGCAATGCACTGTTGGAAAGTGACACATCCTGTCGTGTCATTTGCTGTTCTCCCTGATCTTCGCTGCAGATTATGTTTTAATGTTTTATGGGACATTAAAAGTCGATATATTTTCTATAATAATTGGTGATATACCTTATATATGATGATGATCACAAGCAACTGCTAATATATTTGAGCTTCACAGCAGAGTCTCTGAAGAGGGAGAATCCAATCCTTGTTGTATATATTAATAGTGATTTACAGCATAATTTGAACATTTAGTTGGGATTGTTATGGGGAGAGGGGGGAAGCGACTCATTATATTCTCTGAGAAGTGTCCGCTATATCCACCATTTTGGCTGGCAATGGTGAACACCTTTTCTTTTCCTTTTGTAAATTCCGATGTTTCCTATGAGTTTCTAACCTAGCACTTCACCATCTCCAATATGGTTATAGATGAGAACAATTTATCTATGTATCTATTTAATTTTGGGCACTATGAGCATAATCTAAAATTTAAGTTGACTTTACTCACAGATTTGTGGCGCTTATACTTGGGAACTCTACTTCAAGAGCCCAACCTTGAGCTCTTAACCTTGCACTCTAGTTCTCACTTTTGTACTTTGAGGTGTTTGTTAACATTCTAGTTTTGTGTTAGGACCATTTTATAGGAAAATTGATGGCAGAAATTACTTTATCTAAAGCTTGATCTGTAGACACGGAAAGACTTTCTATTCTTACTTCCACTTAAGAATATTATTCTTTGGTTTTGGAATTGATTCATTGTTTCTGCAGGCCTTTCTAGAGATAAGGCTTGAGAAACAGAGTCAGATGCAGGGGCAAGTCCGTCATTATATTTTCACTGACTCAGATATTGCAGTGGTAAATGACCTGGGACAAATATATGCTGACTATTCTAAATTTGATCTGGCTCTCACCTTCCGAAACAACAAAGAGCAACCTCTGAATTCAGGCTTCATAGCAGTGAGGGGCACAGGCGAAGGAATTCTAAGGTGCATTATTTTTCTGGTTATATTTCAATTTTTTGTGATTTAATCTTGCGGCATGAAAGATGCAAAGAGAGTTTAGCATTCACCTCTAAGATACACTGGACAAGCATCCACGAAATGCCTGGTGGATAAAAATTGGCAGAAATTGTGCCTTTCTGAAGGCATCCTCTTTTTTGGGTTTATATTTAAATGAACGCCTAGGATTAGGTGCTTTGAGATATATAAAAAATTGGGTTAATTTCACAAACAGTCACTGAATTTACCTCAAAAATACAAAACGGTCACTGAATTTCAAAACTTGCAGAAACGGTCACTGAATTTACCTAAACTTTCACTAACGGTCACTGAAGGACCAAAACACGTGAATTAGATTCTTGAGGATCTCAAGTGTAAATTTCATCTAATTTCATTTACTAAAAATCGGCCCCTGAAATTTAGAAATCACACAAAATTCCTCCCACCTACACTATATTTTGCCGGCGTCGAAAATCGTCAAATTCAACCACCATACAACCGGCGAAACCTTCGGATTTTTACACCACCACCACCACCACCACCACCACCACCATCACCTCCTCTACAATCCTATACCAACAAGCAACCAAAACACATCAAAAATTGACCGAAAATTGGAGCAGAAAATTCGTTCTTAGCTGCCGGAGAACAAGTAAGGCGCACGGTTTGACCTCCAATTCCAAGCCAATTCGAGATAAATTGTTGAGGACCCATATGTGCATCTTGTTCGCCATGATGAGTATAAGGTAATGGTGGTGGTGAACGACCATAATTGTTGACGCTAGAGCCGGAAATTGAGGCGAAAGATCCGTTCTCGCTGCTAGAGACAGTTTATTTTGCACGGTTTGAACTCCAATTCCTGCCAAATCAAGATAAATTGGTGAGGACCCATAAGTTCATCTTGTTCACCCAGTAGCGAAGGTCGGACCGGACCTTTCGCCTTAATTTTCGGCACCAGTGTCAACAATTACGATCGTTCACCACCACCATTACCTTCTACTCATTATGGCGAACAAAATGAACATATGGTTCCTCACCAATTTATCACGATTTGGCCGGAATTGGAGTTCAAACCGTGCAAAATAAACTGTCTCTGGCAGCGAGAACAGTTCTTTCGCCTCAATTTCAGGCTCCAGCATCAACAATTACAGTCGTTAACCACCACTATTACCTTCTACTCATCATGGAGAACAAGATGAACATATGTGTCCTTACCAATTTATCTCGAGTTCACCGGAATTGGAGTTCAAACCGTGCAAAATAAACTATCTCCGGCAGCTGGAACGGACCTTTCGTCTCAATTTTCGGCTCCAGCGTCAACAATTACGGTCGTTCACCACCACCATTACCTTATACTCATCATGGCGAACACGATGCACTTATGGATCCTCAACAATTTATCTCGAATTGGCCGGAATTGGAGTTCAAACTGTGAACCTTACCTGTTCTCCGGCAACGAAAAATGAATTTTCTGCTCCGACTTTCGGTTGATTTTTGATGTGTTGGTTGCTAGTTGCTATAGGATTGTGGAGGGGGATGAGGAGGTGGTGGTGGTGTAAAAATCCGGTGGTTTCGCCGGAGGTATGGTAGTCGAATTTGACGATTTTCGACGCCAGTGAAATATGGTGTAGTTAGGAGGAATTTTGTTTGATTTCTAAATTTCAAAGGCTGATTTTTAGTTAATGAAATTTACACTTGAGGTCCTCGAGAATCTAATTCACGTGTTTTGGTCTTTCAGTGACCGTTAGTGAAAGTTAAGGTAAATTTAGTGACCGTTTCTGCAAGTTTTGAAATTCAGTGACCGTTTTGTGTTTTTGAGGTAAATTCAGTGCCGTTTGTGAAATTAACCCATAAAAAATTTCTTGCAAATTTAGGCTTTGGCTGATCTATCATGATGCAACTTTTCATAACTTATATAAATAGGATTTTATCTTCTCTTGGAATCACCTGTTACAATTTCACGTGTGCACCTTTTTTTTCATCGTTTCTCTTTCTGAAGTGTGTACTTGTGCGCAGGGCAAAGGCTTTCTTACAGGAAGTACTGAAAGTTTACAGTTCCAAATTCATGAAAGCTTCTCGAATGCTTGGAGATCAATTAGCTCTTTTCTGGGTTGTAAAATCTCAACCTTTCTTTGATGTAAGAAGGTTCACTAGAAGAGAGGCTTTCATAGATAAAATTGGTGGTGCCTCGGTGCTTTTCTTACCATGTTCTAGTTACAATTGGACACCACCAGAGGGTGCAGGTCAATTTCACGGGATGCCCCTGGACGTGAAGGTAAGAAATGAGTTTGGTTATCACATATAATCTTGACAAATGGCCAAGCCTCTGTTTGTTGAAATTTATAAATCATTTGGTCAAAACTTCATTTTCAACCAAAAGTTCTAACGATCCCAAACGTAGTATCCACTTATCCACTCATTTCTATCTATTTATAAATTAAACCGTATATAAATTCTTCCCAATCGGAAACCAAGTTTTTAGGACAGTTTTTCAGAATTTTTACTTGAGATTTATTTATTTCTGGGAAAATTCAAAATTGTGTTGCTATTTCATCCTCAACCTATTTTGTTGTATAATCCCCCCAATTTATCATTTTTGTAGCATCGTTAGTCCACAATGATGGATTCTATCCATTTGACTCTTAAAAGCCTGTTATTTGTCAAGACCACTATATTCTTGCTTTTAGTTAAAATATATAAAAGGAGAAGGAAATAAACAAAAATTTAAAATATGAATTTCACTTCATCTTCCTCACTGACCCACCCCCACCCCACTGCCTGCACCCCCACTCCCACCCCACTATAATTTGATTCTTGAGAAATAGCTAAGATTGTAGTATGAGTTATATATAAAAAAAAAAAATTAGTGGATATTCATTTATTTTATGAAGGTTTCTTGAATGCATCTTTGAATCTGAAATATGGTTCAATTTCTGGAGACAGGTGGTTCATTTCAAGGGGTCACGAAAACGACTTATGCTCGAGTCTTGGAATTTCTTGCATTCCTCGTCTTCTTCTGACATCTCAGATATGTTATGTCTTATCTTAAAGAGTGGAAGAACGAAATATGATTTTTAAATCCGATGTCCACAAGGTTATATGGCCATGAAACCTGGATCCTTCATGTAAGTTTGCAGGAACTCGACTAATTCGTTTGAAGTTTAGTGCAGTTCGATGCACATGGAGTTCATAATTCCAGGGGCATGTGTTCTACCATCCTCGGACTCTTTCAATTTTGACTTTTATCATACACTTTCTGTCAACTTTCCATTTTGTCATGGCCCGTAGGTCTCCTTAGAAGAGAGGAAATGCATATCTCAGAGACATCTTGTTGATAAAAAAACTAGCACCTTTGCACGTTGTAATTGATAGTTTGCTTCATTCTTTTTGAGTAGATTTTCATCTCAATGTTCAGACTTTTACGTGGTTGTTTTTGTTATGAAGTGTAGGAGTTTTAAGAACATTTGTTTCTAGTTTCGATTTTCCCCTCTGGTTGGAATCATACAACAATTAACCTTTATGTTGTGATAATTTGTTGGTTTCCTTGTTTGAAGGACACAGGCAAAGTGTTCCCTCTCTGAATTTTCTTGGCGACCTGTTTTACCCCACGGGTTATTTTTAGCACGTTTTGGCTAAATTTATAGCAGGATTTTTATATAGGAAAGGGCTAAAGTAGTTTAATTGGCCGAAAATGAAAAGAATTGCCAGAGCAAATAACACGAGGTTAGACAATTAGTGCATGGTTGGCATGCAATACTCGATCCTATAGCGAACATGGAACAAGATTTAACCTTTTTTCGTGTACAATGTTATGCAATCATTCCTATCAAGCATGTTATACGAGTTGAATTCTAATAAAATGGCAATATGCTACCGACACATATTTCATCATTCTTAGATGCAACCAAGGTGCACAAGGAATGACAAATATGAAAATAAGTTCTGTTTGTAAAATTTGTGAAAAATGTTTCCTAATCCGTAGGTGAGGGTGCATTATAGTAATTGTTCCAACCCGAGACATAAACAAAGACAATGATAATCAGACTCACTAAAGAATTCGATGTTCAAATAAGAAATATTGTTTTGATACACTACTGGTAGGAAAGAAGGGAAAAAAAGGGGGACTCAAAACGATAGGTTAGTGACAGACAAGAGGTCGGAATTGATAGAGAAGGGCTTGGTCTATTCCCATACTTGGATGATCGGATAACCAGTGCTTGCCCAATTAGCCACGGCTTGCTGAGGCTAAGTAAGCGATCCACTCTACTCTATCAGTCAATTGTGAAAGCCTGCCTTGCTACAAAGATCTGCTCCCAAGCATCATCATTCCCCAAGATTTCAGCAAACAATTTAGAAAGATCAATGCACGAGTATGATAAAATTTCAGCCAACTCACAATTGGATGTAAAAATTGATTAAAACATCGACTTATAACTTCATATTATACTTCAGCCAGTCTGAATAAGGGAAAGATTGTTACATAAGATCACTTCACAAGGAGACGAACCTACCGTCTGCTGACTTACTATAGCATACATGATTAGCTAGGTTACCTCGTTCCATATATGTCCCTTTGCATGGTAATGGAAAGAACAAATTTTAGTACATGTTTTGTAAGTTGCAGTGCCACTGCTATCCAATACAGCATACTGTACACGCTAAATGGACTACAAGAAATATCCTTCATCTAGTGATACGTCTCATTGAACCACTGCATCAAGAGATTCAAGACATCTAACTCAACAAAGTACAGCTTGAAGTTGAAGTACCACAGCATCGAAGAATTTTTCTAAAAGGCAGTAGAAGTATTTTTTAATAACTAATTGGCTAGACTTACCTTTTTGTGCGACGATTTCTTGTTATCATTTTCACTCCACCTTTTGTTTTCTTTATTAGATCCATAACACTTAGAACATCACATCCTTAAAAGTATTCCGTGCCTTCTCAAATTTGTTTATAGATTTCAACTGTTTGTAATTAGAAGATCAACGACATAACTCACTTATTAGACATCTTGTTTCATATATTGTGAAGTGCAGCATAGTGATTAGAAACCTAATTCAGAGAAGAAATTCTACTGGCTCTGAAACCCCCATCCTCGTCCCACCCCTACAATTAAAGAAATTCGGATTAATTCTAACTATTTACTGGTTAAATACTTTAATCTTTCATATGTGCCACTACAATTAGATCTTTTTGTTCCCTAGTTTTACTCCATTTGATAAGTTGGAAAGGTAGACATTTTCTAGATGAAATTTCTTCAAGACAACCTGTAGATAATGCTTTAACTACAGTTTCAGAATCATTATCAGCTAAAAATCTCATCAAAAAGTTTTCTTAAATCATAATGGATCTCATCTCACGTTCACGCATTTCTGGCAAATCAACTGACCTAAAGACAGAAAGATCCTAGTGAAAGATATTTCTTCGAGATCGAACATAGATTCATCGACTGGGCTTCTAAGTACTAGCAGCAACTATAAGGATCCAAATATCATAAAGCAAAGACGGAGAGTAAGGGAAATATTAACTAAGATAGAGCTTCTTACAGTAAATGGCGATATACATATGGTGAGATGATGCAGCATTATCAATAAGCACATCGTGAATGGCGATATACATATGGTAAGATGATGCAGCATTATCAATAAGCACATCGTGAATGTACATAAGCCAATAAAGTGGGCAACCAATACAACACAAACTTAACAGCAGTAATTCTGAGTCAAAATTCATTTAAGAAATCTAAACACATAAAGCAACAGCCAACTATTGTGTGCTATTTTATTTTGAACTCCATAAAGGTGATACAATTCCATCAATCAGCAAATTGCTCTATCAGTCATGAATTCTACAATAATAGAACTACAACAATTACATTTCCAAGAGAGAAAAAGTTTGGTTTTGTCTTTGGTACGCATCAATTTTCCCATGAAAGCAATCATGACAAACCAAAAGAACCTTTCCATCATGGGATTACAATTTTTTCTCCTTATATGAAATCATTAACATATATGCAAAAACAAGATAACTGGGCTACAAATTGTGACAGGTTAAAAACAATCACAAAAATCATATTGAACAAGAATAGAATGATCCTACCACACAAATGAAAAGAATGTATCACTGCGAGCTTTTCTTCCCATTGCCATAGTAACTGAGATACCATCGAACAAATTTCTTCAATCCCGTTTGCAGATCTGTTGTGGGCTTGTATCCGAGCTCTCTCTGAGCTAAGCTTATGTTAGCATGTGTAAACTGCACATCCCCATTCCTAGGCAACTTCATAACTAACCTCTTTGCCTTTACTTTGAGCAATCTTTCTAAAATGCTAACAAGATCCGAAACAGGCACAGGAGAAGTGTTCCCCAAATTGTAAACACGCAGTTGTGCTGGTCCATTTTTCTTGCCACCACTACCAGTGCTCTTCTCAGCAGTGTCCAATGCCGCCAAACAACCCTTCACAATATCATCAACGTACGTAAAGTCTCTCGCCACAGTTCCATGATTAGGTGCCTCAAAGATGGGGATAGACTTCCCTTTCAAAATATCCCGTGTGAAAAAGAAATATGCCATATCCGGCCTACCCCAGGGTCCATAAACTGTGAAGAACCTCAATCCGGTAAGTGAAAGTCCATATATATGGTTATAGGTATGTGCAATTCCCTCACCAGCCTTCTTAGTGGCTGCATACAAACTAGCCGGCTGGTCTGTTCTATCCCTCTCCGAAAAGGGCACCTTAGTATTTAATCCATAAACAGAACTACTAGATGCCCACACAATTGCAGGCTGAGGATTGACACTTTTACAAACCTCAAGCACACTAACAAGACCAGCAATATTACTATGCACATAGGAGCTAGGATTTTCCATGGCATACCTCACACCGGCCTGTGCGGCCAAATGCATAACATGGGTGAATGCAACAATATCAAAAAGCTTCTTCAAGAGAGCAACATCATTGATATCACCTTCAACGATGTGCACACCGGTGCGCTCCAATAGCGCCTGCCGCGCCCTTTTAAGGGACGGATCATAATAATCGTTGAAATTATCAAGCCCCAAAACGCCATCCCCTCTGCGTTTGAGGGCAGCCGATACATGGGTACCTACAAAGCCAGCAGCCCCGGTTACCAAAACGGAAAACCCATTCTTTGACCTGATTTTAGCTGAGGCCTTGACCCTTTTTTCCCACACTGGACCACCATAAGAACTGGTTCTTAAAGACCTCCTCGATAGATCTGAAGGGACTTGTGATGAAGATGATGATGATCTAAACAAGATCATAAAGATCAACCCAATGAAAACAAAAGACCAAAACGTGAGCTTGGCTAAAGAAGAATAGAGCCTCTGCCTATGATATGGAGATTTCTCCATCTTGAACTTCCCTGGGGTTGATGGATTATCATCAATGTGCATCATCTGGGACACTATTCTCTCAAAATCTTGAAGATTTGGAAAACGCCCAGTTTTCTAAGTCCCCTACTTTGAGACCAATCTGCTGATCTTAATCTTTTTCAAATTTTCTTGAAACAAAGAACAGAGCTAGGGTTTGAAAAAAATCGTCAAGGAATCTGAACAATTCTTTAGGCTAAGGAAATGGAAGATAAAGATTGGTCGATTGAGGTTCGCAATGGTATTGTGGAAGTTTTCTTTTGTGCTTTTATTTATGCGAATCTTCTTGTTTCTTGAAGGCACTGCTGGTCTTGCTGGTGGTGGCAATGTATTTTTTCTTTTCTTTTTCTTTTTCTTTTGTATTAGGGATGCCCTTTTTCGGTTGTACACAGGAAAAGATTTGAAATTTTGATAATTGATCAAGAGATAGATGATTAGAAAGAGAAACGGAGAGACAGAGAGAGACTCACTGGGGAGAAGAGGGAGAGAAAAAAAGGTTTGATTAACCAACATGCTACACATTGATATTCAAATTTTGGACTGATAGAAAAATAAAAACAAAATCATCCAATCATTTTCTGATATATCAGTCCATCTCTTCATTGCCCTGTTTTTAAGTGTTAAGTGACTTTATTATTTGAATAAAGAATTAACGGAAGAGAAATACTTAAATGTAAATATAAGTAACTTTTAAGTCGAGACAAACAAGTTGTAACCTTGAGGAGGAGGAGGGTGACGAGAGTCAATCATGACTGTAATTTAAGGGTGGATTTAATATTGATGAACATGATTAGTGAATTAATTAAGTTACGATTTAAGACATTACCCTCAAATGAAGTCCAATGAATCATCAATAGATCCTCTTTAAAGAATTGTACTGTGTTAAATATATTTTTGACAATTCACATATTCATGTTAATGAAAAATTATGACAAATTTTCATCTATTTTTAGTCTCATTTGAGGATTTATTCCCAAGTAATACTATTCATAGTTAGTGATTGCAGTAATCATTTTATGTGACGATTTGTTATTTGAAGCATTAACTTGTTCTTTGATACAACATAATTATAGAAAGAATAATGTTATTCACAATCACTCACTACGTCAGTCGTCCTACGTGGCATGCACATAACAGATGATTATTTGATGCATTAAGTAATCAGTTGCTCTCGTTAAGTTTGTTCTAAATACTTTGTTTATGTTTTTCTTTTTACTTGATTTCTATTTTTAAATAAAAGAGGATTGCAAATTACAATAATCTACAATTTAGTTGTAATATGTTAAATAAATTAGTCACGTCTATATTGTATATCAAACAAACGCATGTATACATGTGACCATTAATCTTATTTTTGAATGAAATTAGTAAATTGGGATTTAAATGAAATAAAAATTAGAAGTAGAGGAAGAAAATACCAATAAAAAGTTGAGTAGAGTATTAAAAATGAGAAATGTAGACACCAATTTTCCTTTGAATTAAGTAGCTTTGGCCGACAAGTTTCTCAACCATGGTCCACAAAGGTATTTTACTTAACTCGAAGTAGTGATGAGGACTTATGGTAAGGATAAGAAAGCACTAAATTCCATCGCTTTTCAATTCCATCTTTCGTTCTTTCCTGATTCTTTACTCTCATGATTGGGTCGATTACATTCGACTAATTCGTCTTTTTTCACCTTCTTAATTTCTCCGTAGGTTCCAAAAAAAGATGACATCGGATCAACTCAAAATTTGACCATATCCAAACAACCTTTGTTGATATAATTTCATGTTCTTCTTTCTCTAGGTTCATTTTTAAAAAATATTTAACATTTCTTTACATTTTTGTGTATATTTAACTCTGTATAGTAGAGCGAGGTTGGGGTGGGTGTAAAAGGGAAGTGAGATTTGAATGGGATGAATCGCATTTATGTGCAAACAAACTTGATTACAAGGCAAAAGTTACTTTTTCAAGAACCCTAATTTAAACTTTGTTTGAACTTCATTTTTTGAAGTAAAAAGAGTTACGTCGAAGAAAATGCAAGTAATCCAAGTCACAGTAATATAATAGTTCATTTTGTTAAGGCAGATTGTACATTTATGAATGATATTTAGATTCATTTCTTTCTATGTATCTCCCCCGGTCCCTAACTTCGGTCCTGACGTCGTCCACGCTAAACAAGTCGTAGCACGTTTAATGAGTTGTTTAATGAGTCAATTGATACGTGGGGTATGAGAAAGAATAAGAAATAAAAGTTGTAAACATGGGCAGCACCTCCAGGGCTCCACCATGTGGCAAGCATGCTGCATGTCCCAGCAATAAAGTTATTTCTTTACAAGTTGGCATCCTGTTTCATGTTTCCAGTTGAAGTTGACTTCTCTGTAACAGCGTGCCCTCTCAGTTATTTTTAAATGTGAATCAGTCAAAACATGCGAAACATTAGACTCAACCAGTAAACCTTGTGCTGCGATAGAATTGGCAGTCGAAGAGGGTGGGTTTGTAGAGATTTTAGCATTATTTTGGCGTACGTTTTGAGAGTCGTTGACTGTATTGTATATCAGCGATCACAACCCTTGCATGTTTGCAAAGACTTTTAATTCTTATCGGTAGGGATGATCATAAAAGCTTCTAAAAACACGTGCACCAAAATCTTACCTGCCAAGTCTTCGTATTCACGTGCATGACTCCCCCACATCCTTCTACCTTGGCACACATCATTAATTTATCTAGATAGTCGGGACTAAGGATTATAGTCCATTTGACAAGACTTCTTATTTTACTTTTCATACAAGAGATTCCAAGAAGCCATTCTGAACGAACTTCTTTAAAACTCTTCTAATTAAAAGTATTGTCAAAAATTATCGAACAAATTCAAAAGCAACTTCTTAATCCTAAAAGAAGCTTTTGATTTTTCAAAAACATAACAAACTAGCCATTAGCTTCTTAAATTAACTTGTAATCTTTGTTAATGATGCTTTACTACTCTGCATCCTAGTCAAGGCTTTGCCCACAGGGCAATGGACGCACCAGAGAAGGGAGCAATGTTAGTTTCCAGTTTCAAAAATGATAGCAGTTGCATCCAATCTTTAAGAGTCACCAAAAATAAATAGGAATTCTTATTTCAAATAGTGTTTTCATAATACAGAAGAAAATTTTGTTCAACATCTCGACACATTTGAACATTGTTACACGACAAAATTTGGCACATCATAAAACTGTTAATGCTTTGAGAACTTTTCGAGGACTTCAAAATAAGTTGGGAAGGTTTTACGAGTGCAACTGGGATCTTTAATTGTGACCGGAACATCTGCACAAGCAGCAAGAGAAAAGGCCATTGCCATTCTATGATCATCGTAGGTGTCTATTGCTGTAACTTTTAGTTTCTCTGGTGGCGTTATTACACAGTAATCTGGCCCTTCTTCAACTGTCGCTCCCAACTGAAATTTTGAATCAAATGGCAAAAGATCTCAAAGGACTTCCATGAAAAAAAATATTAAGCACTTCTAGTTACCATAGTGAAGTTTCACATTAGTCACTGAACATCAATTTGTTCTTAAGGTCATTCAAATTTGATTTTTATGTCAGTTCGGTCATTAAGATTTATTCATTAGTTTTTTATATGAAATATCTGACATGGAAGACAACAATCCGATGTGGCATGAACACTAAGGTCTTCCATGACGGACATTCTGGTAAAAAAACTAATGGGATTTTAACTAAATGACCAAACTGAAACAAAACGCAAACTTTAGTGACCACTTTGGAACAAATAAAATTCAGTGACTAATGTGAAACTTCGCTATAAATTTAGTGACTTAACGGTGCATTTTACCTAATTAGACAAGCCTTGATAAACAAAAGTACACAATGCAGCAATGGACTAACCTTTCTAAGTTCTGTGCATATGGCAATCATCCGTTCAGTTTCTTTCACCCTCCAGCTAGCCACTATGAACAAATGAGAGAAGAGATCAATTTGTTTCGTACAGGAGTCTAATGTCAAAAGAAAATTAAATAAAAGCAACATGAGAAGCAAAAAGGAATTGGTGGGAAAAGAATAATAAAGGGCAACAGCGACTTGGATGAAAATGTGTACAATATCATCCGGCATCTCAAAGTTTTGAACTTGCAGGTGCTGATAATATAACATGGCATCTTCAAAATAGTACTTGATTTTCAGAAAATCTTTAACTCATAAAATCAGTAGCATAATGTCCGCTGCGCATTTTAAGATCTACTCCATAAATCTCGAAAGAACATTGTATTAGAGTGTACAAATTATTCCTTTCAGTTCAGCTCCATACTGAAAAATTGCAGTCAAATCACATATTAAGACTTTTTTTTTAATTACCTCAGTCCAAGATATTTTCAGTGTTTACTCTAACTTTACTGTTCATCACTACAATTTGACTCGTCTGATTTACTTCACTATACCCCCCTATCCCCCTCCTCCTCCTCCTCCTCCTCCCTCCTTTAACTCTTATCATACACATAATTTTCTGCATTTGACTCTTAAAGAAAAATATACGAATATATTCATTCATGAATAAACATCAAACATACTATTCTAGAATGCACATATTCATATATACATATTCAACATATTAGATCTAGGATTCTGTAGCATATTAAACAGAATGCACCTCCAAGTATATAGAGGAGCAGTATTGAGTTTGTTCTTCAAGCAAATTTTGTAGACAGAAATAGAAAGAAATGCACTTTGTTCAAGAGAATAAGATGGTGCAAATTGCTTTTTACACAATTTGCACCATCTTTCTTCACACTCGAATCTGGCAATGCCTCCCTTGTTAAGTACCCCCCTTGGCTCAGGCTAAGCCGTCCACCCATGATGGCTTCAGGATATAACGAGGGCCGAGAGGCGGAGGCGTGTGCAGGAGGAAGAAACCTAAGAGACTAAGAGAAGACACTTTTATCTTAGGTTTCCAAAAATAAGACTCCTATTCATACCCGTAGTCAGATCATTCTATTTAGAGGAGTCAAGCACTCTCTAACTAGATTTCTAAGTCAGCCTTTAGTTGCCTAGGTTCATCAAAATTTGGCATCTTGCCCCATTTCTTTACAATTTTGGTCAAGCATACTAGATTAGATTGGCCTGGTACAGGGATGGGCAATTGGGCGGTCTGATCTTGTGTTAATATATTATGGGCTGGGCTGGGGCCTGTCCTTGACCACCTTTAGTCCGTGCTCGTTCAGCAGGTGGGCTGGCTGGTTTGAGCTGATCAACCCATTTTGATACCTTTAATTCTGTTTAACGTGTGTGCATGCATTTTACAATCATGTTTACATGAACACGCACATTATAGGTGAGATACATTTGATGTGCATTCACGAATGAGATTAAGCCTCCGTTTGGAGAAATTTATAAATCATTTATAAATGGTCAAAACTTATTCAACCCCACATTCCAATGAACCTCCAAATGTTATCTACTTATCCACTACTCATTTCTATCTATTTATAAAATAAAACATTTATAAGTTCTTCCTAACTGAGGCCAATATAATATATACACGATTCTTCTTCTAAAATCAATGCCAGATAATTATTAAGGATACTAATGTTCAACCTATCATCTTCAACCTTGTCAAAAGTAGCAGACTATAACCACCAAGGAGGTACAACCCTGAAGGAGGTTAAACATGATCAAAAACTCAAAGCTGCAGATTTCTTACCCACTTGCCAAGATACCTTTACTTTATGCAAAATAAAGCAAAGTACATTTCTTTGCCCTGTGATTTGTTCCAATATTATTTACTTTATGCTTTGGTATGTAAAGCATATGGTATGTGTTTAGAGTCCGATTTTTTGATGTAGAGTCCTTTGACAAGAGGATTGACACTTCTCCCAACTATCTACCCTTGTTTATATTTCTCTTACTGTTTGAGTTTGTGATCATATATAACCTCCTTAGTGGTTATAATTTGAGCATAAAGATAGTACAAACACATCGCATGGGCAAAGTATATGTATATCACATATGGGACAAAGTATATTTACCATAATATGGGCACAATATATGTACTTTGCTTTATTCTACATAAAGTAAAGGTAACTTGGCAGTGAGTAACAAACCTATAGTTTTGACACATGTCTTATTCTTACTCTTTAGATTAATTTCTAACTGTCCCATCCTTCCCTGTGAGAATTGAGCCTGGCAAACCGCTCATTTTTAGGTATTTCTTAACCTTAGATTTGCCTATTTTTCTACTGGTACTTTTACTTGAACCACAGCCATTCAGTGTCTTTTGCTTCACTCTTGAACATCTAAATCCCTCTCTCAAATGCGTTGCTCCACAACTAACTCGAACTAATCCTGACCCAAGGCATTTCATGTTGTTTGTCCAAAAATTGAGACAAAAAGATGAAGTCTTAAAGGTTTTGCTTCACTCTTGAACATCTCAATCCCTCTCTCAAATGCATTGCTCCACAACTAACTCGAACTAATCCTGACCCAAGGTATTTTATGTTGTTTGCCCAAGAATTGAGACAAAAAGATGAAGTCTTAAAGGATATGCATAGACAGACAAAAGGTAACTGGGCCGACTCAAGTTAGTTTGTTAGGCACAGTCACATGGATTTCTTCAAGTGAATAATAATTTTTTTTGGAAAATATATGGTATAAAATGATTTAGGAAAAAAATGATTTTAAAAAAACTGTGCCAAATAAGCCATTAGTAGATTCACCATTGCCTTTTTTTGTCTTTCTCCAGACTATGCTAGACTGCTAGTCTAATCCTCTATATCCTTTTACCCATTCGACAATCCTTTTTTTTTCTCTCTAGCATACATTAGTCTCCAAAAAGAATATAGCTATTCTACTCTCCAAGGTTAAGCTAAACTGATTCTCTATGCTTCCTCTTAATAACAATGTTCAATCACTATGTTCCAGTTGCATAGCAAGTTATCGTAGTTTCAAATTTGCCATTCTTGACAAAAATAAATGAGTACTGCCCAAATTCTTCTCAAACTAATATGTTATCTGTTTACTGACACAGGGCTTTAGAAGTTCTTATTAAAGTCAGGTGGTTCTCTTGTTCATTTGCAAATGTACAGAAATACACCTGCAATTTGAGTTTCTTATGTAAGAAAATAGAAAATATATCCTTGACAACATGATGAAAACACCCATAATGTTCCCAGGAAAACCCAAGTTAAGGTAGCTATTATTATGATTATGATGGTCAATAAAAGAGCAGCATACTCCTATCAAAATCAAGGAAGGGAAGCCTACCATCTCTTATGGCAGTGGGTCCATCAGCAAAAAGTGCAACTACGGCAAGAGTCATGGCAACATCTGGCATTTTGTTCATGTTGATATCAATGGCACGCAAGTGTTTCCTCCCAGACAAATCACGAGATGGCCCTTTGACAGTGACACTGTTCTCCGTCCATGTAACCTTGGCACCCATCTTTTCAAGAACCTCAGCAAATTTAACATCACCCTTCACAAGAGATTGCAAGAAAAAGTAAGCAAGACTATCAGTTTTGCAATAAATAAAAAACAAAAAGACAGCAGCAACATTCCCCTCCCCCCAGTGAACTCCTTTCATATTGGGACGAACATGGTCATTTTCATCAGGCAGTAATGCTTCCAGAACATCGAACATTTCGATCACCTGATAAGAGCAGACGGCATAAGATTAAGTAAAATGGTGTAGTTAATACCTGTAAGCTGCTTGTCCCGCAACCTTCAACAGTAATGGTTCCACCAGTAACAGCTGCACCAGCTAAGAAGTAACTAGCACTTGAGGCATCACCTTCAACATAAGCATTTCCAGGAGACCTAATGAAATTTTTTATTCTTAAAACTTCCCATTGAATTAAGTTATAAAATCTGTTCAAACTTCAAACCTAGGTTAGTGGGACTTACTTGTACTTTTGACCTCCTCTTACCAAGAATCTGTCCCAGCTGTCACTATGCTCTACACTGACACCAAATCTTTCCATCAATTTAAGAGTCATCTCTACATATGGAACAGAAATTAGCTTATCAATGATTTCAATCTCCACGTCTCCTAGAGCAAGGGGAGCTGCTATCAGCAAAGCAGTCAGATATTGGCTACTAATGGATCCAGAGAGCTTCACCTGTCAGAAGAAAGACATAAAACAGTAATCATAAAGGTATATTCTAGTCAAATAGTATAAAGAGTGTTTATGTAGAATACATTTGTCCCTCATACATGGAAGAGAGCTCAATACAGAGCCAGGGCCACACTAAAATGAATAGGATAACACAGAGATTAAAAACTTAAACTCTAAGTACTTATCTACGTGCATTAATTTAAAAACTAAAACAAAAAGAGTGGAAAAAGATACTTATTGTAGACAACAAAGATATTGAGGACAAAACACATGCTACAATGGCCACACACAAGCCTAACAACTAAACCGAATTCTCGATTAAATTTGAAGTCAGTTAAATAAATCTTTTTTCATCCACTTCATTCTATTCATTGCTACACCAACAGGAAGTTCAAATCAACTAGATCTTTAGCAACCATTACACGTCATGCAAATCTTGGTTACTCTCCATTTTCAAACATGTTCTTCAAAAATTGCATCACTTTTATGAATAGAAGCCTTTTTTACTTCTATACAAGATATATCACAACCGCCTTAGTCATCCTTATTCAAGTTGAACACAAAAACAAAAATTTTAGGTGAAGAAAAGCCTTGAACTCCTAGTTCTAGCAGTAAGGTCTTGATCTTGGATCTATTTTGCGATTATGATAGTGTTATGGCCCATACCTCTCACGAGTTTAAACCATCATTGCTTTGCCTTTTTGCATGTTGCAAATATATATAGATCACACTCCTTGGTTATGTGAAAAAGTTATCTTAAATAAATGGAAGACACACCTTTCCTCCTGGAAGACCACCCTTTCCAACTACACGAACTGGGGGGCAATTAGTTCCCAGAAAACATTCAACCTCTGCGCCAAGCTGATTAAGACCGGTGACCAAATCACCAATTGGTCGCTCTCTCATGCGCGGAACTCCATCAAGCACATAGCTGAAAGTAAGATGTTCATCAAAAGGTGACAGGCAAATAAAAAAAAAAAAAACTAGTACCCAACTAAGAAGCATCAAAAGTTCATAAGAGAAATTATATAATTGACTCCTAGATCATTTTTGCAGAATGTTCTAAAAGTCGGTGGTTAATTAGATGGCCACATGGTTAACATTACATGGGATGTTAATGGCAATCCAAATTAAGAATTTAAATACATTATAATCATCAGTTTTGTCGGTTGAACCAGACCGCGTTCAACCACCTCATCCAAAAGCTTAAACTATGAGAGAGGTGACACATTCATATTCAAATTTTATCTTTAGAGGGTGTGCAAAAAAGATTTATTTTTGGTTTTATCATGGGTGACAAATGGACTTTTTCATAATTGGATGAAAATGACATTTGAACTCAAGATTTTGACGGATTTAATAGAACGTTGAACCACCTTGTCTAGAAGATTAAGCTATTAGAGAAGGGACGCATTTATTTACTAACATTTTGTCTTCAACACGTCCGAATTGGCAAATGTTTAACAGCGGCTATAATCATATGAACGTCATTGAACTACAGTAAATTTCACATCACAAGGATCAAGATATGAGTTGAAAAGAACACTACTTATTAAAAAGTGCAAGTGCTATACATGCAAGAGAAAGAAAGACACTATTAGACAAACCTTGTATTTCCACCAGCAGCAGTAACTGCAGCAGTCAATGGGCGCATTGCTGTTCCTGCATTTCCCAGGAAAAGTTGAACTTCTTCACTAGGTACTTTACCAACTGGAAATATACCACCACAGCCTTCCACAACTGCTCGCTGGATTGATTTGTCTACTTCCACATTTAGCCCAAGTGTTTTCAAGGCTTCGAGCATGTAATGAATATCATCACTGTTCAACAAGTTGTCAACAACAGTTGTTCCCTGAAAAGCAAGTGGATGGCATGTGATGAGAAGTCAATAAACTCTCTCAACGGAAATGTAAAGTTTCAAACCTCCCCGTTACATTCATAATATCCAAACACGAAGATATACTCAAATTACAACATGCAAAAAGTAGACATAAAGCAGATGAAGCTAAAAAAGAGCACATTGGAAAAGCCTAAAATCTTTCTAAAAGACAAACAAACTTATACCCACTTTCCAAACTTTTGAGATTTTATCCTTCTAGCACACAAGAGAAATTGCTTTTTAGTGATAGTCCTGAACCACAAAAATAAAAAAAAATAAAAAATAAATGGAATGAAGGAAGGAAGGAAGATGTCAACCTTTGAGCATAAACATCTTTGACAAATCTATATGCTCGAAAGAAATATTTTTGGTTATAACTGCAATGCACTCCCACTGTTATTCCTTCAACCATGAATTACTTCCGTAAGGGATCTAGTGCATCATTCCTACCAAATTACAAAATTTCTTACAGGACATTAAGGAATATATATTTCATTAACTCCTCTAACCCGTCAATCTAATTGTGTTAATAACCAAATCCAATAGTTCCTACTATTAGTGTCTAGTAAATGACAAAGATTACCTAATTTCTAACATTTAACGCGTTCACTTGACATTACAAAAGATACTCCTTTGATCATCCGACAATTTATTATTTACTATCTTTTCCCTACACTAATTGCAGACTTGCAGTCTTAGACTACAAATTCACACCGCTACCATATATTGCACACTTAATGCTCAATCACATATCCCTTTAGTGGAAAATCAACTTACAGGCAAAACCAGTTTTAGTAATCACCATATAGCCTCATAATTAACACTCAAATTAAAAGATCACATCTTCACATATACATATAATATTACCTCAGAGAGGGCAGCGAGAAGAAGAATGCGGTTAGAGAGAGATTTTGATCCCGGCAACTTGACGTTACCGGAAATGTCTTTGATGGGCTGCAGCACTATCTCCGGCGCCGTAGACGGCTTCTCGGCGGTGGCCACTGAAGCCATAACCTTTACTGACCTATTTTTCACTGCAAAACTTGAATCTTTACTCGAAACCCTCAAACAATTTGATGAACTTTTAACATTTTTTGAGCCAAAAAACACAGAATATGCCGGTAAACCAGAAGATTTAGGATGTAGACCATTAGGGCTGGGGAATTTCGGTGTCTGGAGTTGGTGCGCCAAGTTGCTAACTTGCGCCATTTCTCGAGGAAATAAGAATTTTTTTGTGAAGTGAAAAATGGTGGCTTCTGGGATTGGGATTTCAGGCTTTCAAATTGCAAATTTTCTTGGTGGGTTAGGTGAGAGGGTGTTGGGGTTGGCAGGAGAGGACGCATTAGTAAATTGTTGGCTAAACGTACAGTCCAAGTGAGTGTGACTGGGCTTATCCTCACCAACCCCCTTTCTCTGTCAAAATTTATAGGTTTGTTTTTCCTTCGAAACATGTCCATTATCCTTTAAGTTTGAGTCTCTTTTTTCACATAGCAAAGTCATTAATCCAAATTTTGACGCATAGAAAGAATGTAAACATACATATAGATTAAGGATGTTGATTCATAAGAATGTTCAAACTCAGGTCATTTGCTAATAAAATTTCAATCTTATCACTTGAGAATAGGGCCATAACTAATTTGCAATTGTTATATTGGCATCAGCTTGGAAAAATCACATGATGTTTGTATTAATTTTATGAGCTTATTCATTATTTCGTGATAGTTAATTCTACAGAGAAATTTACATTTATAGATTCTGCATAATGAGAATTTGGATTTTTTTTCAAATATTTTTTTATCGTGTCTGAAAGTCCATTTTAAAGTATTTTTAGCCATTAGAATATATGTTTGAAAATCATTATGTACGTGCTACACATTGACTCATGTCGTTGCAAAAGTAGTTGTACTGCACTTTTTTTTTAAGTGACATTTTGATATAGTTTGATCATTGTTGGATACTTCAATTTAAATTTAAAATTTTAATGAACGTAATTTTTCTTATGCAATCACATTTTATAATCTTTTTTTCAAACACTTTCTATTGCCGATTTTATTTTTCATTTATCTATTTAGAATTTCTGCTAAATTCCAAAATTAAAAAAAAAAAAATTATTGGTTTGAATTATTTAGAAAGGTAGGACCCCATAGAGTTGGTAAGTATATTTGTTAATTGAGATCAAGATCTCAACTCAACGTGAGTGCCACCAACCACCGGGATTACGTGTCATTAATCGTGCCCACACCAACCACCAACCACTACTTTTGGGCGGCCTAAATGTGGTTTCAGCCGAATTGAAATATTTTTCGATTTATTGTTAGATTTAAAAGATTAACTCATCAAAGGTCTAAATTATAGAAGATGCGTTTGAACTCAGTCAAAACGTCAATTGGTTAAATGATTCTCTGAAGTTCTTGAGTTTCAATGTGCTTTTCTTTTGAGATTGAGGGTAAAATTGGCATTTTGTATCACTTTAACGGATTTTTTTAACCGATTGACCTCGCCAATAAATGGAAGAATGGTGATATCATTGCAAGTATATTTTTCATAGGTTTAATTTATTTTATTTCATCCTTAATGAAATAACGACGAAATATTTTATAAATATTTTATATTTAGTCATATATAATTCTTCTTTAAATAACATTTGAAGCTACATTTTGTTTAAGTTCTGATTTGTTTTATTTAGGCATATGATGCTAACAAGTCAATACATTTTCTTGCATGCTATGACAATGATTTTAAAATGAGAAAACAAATATCAATTTTCCTCTATTGAGCATTTTTCTTAAGATGGGCCTATTTATGTCCTCTATTTTCACCAAAATATGGACCTTAAGAAGTCCAAGAAGAAAAGGAGGTCCGAAACTCCAATTTTGTCAAAATGACATTTTGTTTCTAGGAAATATTTTGAAATGCATTTTTTTAATGAATAATGAGGGTCAAGATGAAAATTGGTATTCTAAATTTTTTCAATTTTTTTAAAAAACACCCTTCTCACCGACAAAAAAAAAAAAAAAAAACATTTATTGTTTATTTACTTTAATATAAACAGTTTATTCAAGAATTGTGGGCTCTTAGCTCTACTGACCAATTAATTACTCGACGACTCAACCCTTGATCAAATACGTTACTCATTGTTTTTCAAATTTAATGCTTCAAGTTGTTTCAAATTACACATGAATATATGTTTTACCGTAAAATGTTAAAGACGAACGATTTACATTGATTTAAAGAAAAAGGACCAATGGATGAAGATGGGGCAATATTCAATTTCACAAATTGGGTAAGAAGAAATATGCACCATTATACCTAAAAATCAAATAATAAAGATTGAAATATATATATATTTCATATGATTATTGAAAGAAAAGTCAAATAACTATTGTAGTCAACACTTATTGTTTATAAATAGTTTGTCCATCAGGTGAATAAAAACATTTACATGTTTCGAAGTGTAAGAAAAAACTTTATAACTATCCAAACTTTGTTAAGAGTCTTATATGTTAATAACACAATTTCATATTGTCCTTTATGTATGCACAAACTTTTAGATTCATTTACAATATATAAAATAATGTATTCCGTGTTACTACAACGTCACTTTTCTTTGGTGTATTTAATTTTTAATTTTATAGTTTATATGCATATTTTGTATTTTACAAAAATATATATATATATATATATATATATATATATATATATATATATATGTTTAGTTTGAGTGGTTACTCTATTTGAATCAACGACTAAACGTATTAATCAAGTCCAGTGTGATAACTAAGAGAACAACGTATACTTTTATAAAGGAGCTTTTTTATATGAGTAATGTTATTTATAAGTCGTGCTCACCCATCAACAGTTTATGTAACACTAAGGTAACTATAACATTTTTTTACAAATTTGGGATGCATTTTAATTCATTAAAGAATTTGACGACGACTATCACATGAACTACTCATGGTTTTTCTTCTTTTGTTTCTTCTCTCTTTCTTTCCTATTATTAATCTTAACCATATATTTGATCCATGTTGATCAATGGCAAATTAGAAAGATGCTTCGGTTAGGTGAGATTTTTTAGATGGTTGAAACATACATAAAATACTAAACCTTTTGGGTGTGAGTGAGAGAGGGAGAGATCTTGAAGTAAAAGTGGTGTTTCCATTGTGTGTGTGTGTGTGTGTGAGAGAGAGAGAGGATGCTAATTCTATGAATTCATCTAAAAATTACACCTTTCACCTTCAGAAAAGGAAAGAAGTTTCAAATTTGAGTGGAAAAGAATGTGAGTAGGAGACAATGTGGATAGAACCCAAAACTCTCAACAACCACATACAAACTACCCCTTCAACAACCACATAATAATGGATCATCCTTGCAACTGACCCCACTATCTTGCTTGGAGAAGCTTCAAAGATATTAGATTGCCCTTAACTTTTCTTGAATGGCTTCAATTCACAATCCAATCCATTTTGACATTGACCTCAAAAAAAAGGATACTTGCGATTACAAGAAACAACAGCTTTCTCCAAACGAACCAGATAGCATGGAGTCCGAGAGAGCACTTCCTTTTCTCGGGTTAAGAACTCTGCTAGTAAGTGAAACAACACTATAAGTTTGAATGCTAATAAATCTTTTAACCTGAGAAAAGGACATAAATCGAGATCATTGAAATCCATTTAAATGTCCGTCTGCCGCAATGTATTTATTTCAAGAGAACCAATTCTTGTCTATCCATACTAATTTTTCAAATCAGGAGAATTTCTAGTCATGAAAAATTAGCGTCGATGAAATTTGCTTCTGATCTCAAAAACTAGCAAGCGTTGGCTGGAAAAGGAGAAGATAATCAACCACATAAATTACAAGGAAAATGAGACATCATCAATCAAAATACAGAGTTACAAAACTGAAGACAATGTTCAAGTATGTGTCCAAATGCAGGAGCATCTGTAAAGCCTAATTCCTCTCCTGACCTTACTTTAGTTGCAATCCCTGCTGCCAATTGAAGAAAAGACTAAGAAAGAAAATTTTATCTTCTTTTATTATAAACTCTCAAATGATAGTACTCTGATCTGAGTACCTTGTGCATGGATTCCTTATAATTTTACAACCCCCAGAAATCCATAAATATCTCTGGAAGCCACCAGCAAACCAGAAACAAGCCCGGAAAACCTAGGAGACTTCTTTAGCTGCTGCTATAACAGCTTCTGCTGTTAAGCCAAATTCCTTGTATATTATTCCTGCAGGTGCACTAGCCCCAAATCGGTCAATTCCAATGGCCTTCCCTTTCTGTCCAACAATCTTATGCCATCCAAATGTTGATCCAGCTTCAATGCTAACCCTAGCTGTTACAGACACAGGCAAAACACTTTCCTTGTACTCGTCTGATTGCTCGTCAAAAAGCTCCCAAGATACGAAAGAGACGACTCTAACTGTCTTCCCTTCCTTTCTGAGTTCATTAGCAGCCTTTGCTGCAATTTCCAATTCGGAACCTGTTCCCATCAAAATCACATCAGGCTTGTTACCAGATGAATTATCTGATATAATGTAACCCCCCTTTTCTACTCCTTCGATGGAGGTTCCAGAAAGTTGGGGCAGCTTTTGCCGAGAGAGGGCAAGGATAGATGGTCTCTTTCTGTTGAGGACAGCAACCTTGTATGCACCGGCTGTCTCATTTCCGTCTGCTGGACGGAGCATCAAAATGTTGGGCATAGCTCGAAAACTTGCCAAATGCTCGATAGGCTGATGAGTTGGCCCATCTTCACCAAGACCAATCGAGTCGTGGGTCATAACATAGATAACTCTGGCTTCACACAAGGCAGAAATCCTTATGGCTGCTCTCATGTAGTCAGTGAACACAAAGAAAGTTGCACAGTAAGGAATCAAGCCAGGGCTGTGAAGGGCGATTCCATTACAGATGGCTCCCATACTGTGTTCACGTACACCAAACCTTACATTGCGCTCTTCGGGGGAGTGTTCTTTTGGAAATCACCAAACATTTTTAGAAGGGTCATGTTAGACGAGGCAAGATCAGCACTACCACCAAGAAGACCAGGGAGAACCTTAGCAAGAGCATTGAGGTTTTGTTGAGACAGATTCCTGGTGGCATCAGCTGGGCTCTCGGGAGTGTATGTCTGAAGAAAAAGATTAAAAGTCAATAAGTCTTGACAGAAACATGTATTTGCAAATGAAAAACAATGTAATTATTTGACTTGAGAGGAACATTTTCCCGTTGTCAGGAGAAATAGCAGAGTAAAAGAGTAAGACTTTGCACATTCTGTACTCGTTGATTCTTCATATTATCAAGCATGTCCCTAACTTCAAACATTGCACTATAAAAGACAAGATAAAGAATAACAAAAGTGCCAAAGAACTACTCACTGGAAGAGCTTTCTCCCAACCAGAAGGTAGTTCACCAGTAACAATAGTCTTCAATTCTGCTGCTTCCTCCGGATACTTCTTCTCGTATTCAGCAAACTTGGCATTCCATTCAGCTTCAAGGGCAGCACCTTCAGGGATATGGCGGCTCCAATGCCTGCAAAAGATTGTATCCAAATTACTAAGCATTAACAAACGAAAAAGGCACAACGTTGATTCGAGAAAGCACTACTCTATTCTTACTTCTTCACATCCTCGGGCACGTGGAATGGCTCATAAGGCCATCCAAGGTTCTTCCTGGTGGCATCAACTTCCTTGGCACCCAGTGCACTTCCATGTACACTGTATGAGTTCGCCTTGTTGGGAGAACCATAACCAATGGTTGTAGTCACCTATAGGGAAGAAAAAAGTTAATAGAAGTAACAAGGCAACTTAAGAATAAAATAGCTATATCTACGTACTAAACAGTAGTAAATGATTGTTCTTCACGTTTCAATAATTATACATTAATTATTCAAGATGACGCTTCCGATCACCCTATAATACGGATGCAATTTCTGACCTTAATCAATGTGGGCTTGTCTGTTACAGCCTTTGCTTCCTTGATGGCAGCACGAATTTCATCATAACCAGTGTTTCCATTTTTCACCCAGATTACATGCCATCCAAGACCCTCAAAACGGGTGTCAACACTCTCAGTGAAAGCAATTTCTGTGTCACCGTCGATAGAAATATGGTTGTCATCATAGAAAGCAATCAACTTTCCAAGTCCCCAGTGACCAGCAAGGGAACAAGCCTCATTTGAAATGCCCTCCATTTGGCATCCATCACCAAGGATACAATAACTGCAGAAGAGCCAATGCAATTAGTCTAACAAGACAAAACACGGGATGCCATTTACTTAATCCATGAACCTAGTAATAAGAATAAAAAGAAAATCCTGAACTTTCTTACGTGTAATGATCAACAATTTCGCTATCTGGCTTGTTGTAACGAGCAGCCAAGTGCTTCTCTGCAAGGGCCAAACCAACAGCATTGCAAATACCCTGTCCAAGTGGACCTTCATACGAGTAAATGAAAATTACCATCAGTTCCAAAACTCTGAATTTAGAACGTGCAAGCAAATGAAAGCAACTTTCAGGATTAAATACCAACCAGTGGTGACTTCAACACCAAGTGTCTCAAAGTTCTCAGGATGACCAGGTGTTTTGCTTCCCCATTGACGGAAACCCTTCAAATCCTCTTCCTGTGTATTTTATACTAATACGTTTTCAGCTAAAACAGTAGGAAAATCTCTCATTCAAAATTCAGATAGAAAGAAAAGGAAATTGTCTCCACTACTAAAATAAATGAACAACGATACAATGCACAATTTAACAAGTGAATACACAGCGAAAAAGACTATTAATTACAGCATAAAAATTCAGGGTATGATATTTGAAATACAACAACCACATAACATAAGCAATAAATAACAAAGGAACACACTGAACCAACAGTACAAAAAATCCCAATAGCTCTAGAACCCAAATAAGTTTACTTATCCCATAAAAGGGGAAAAAAGAAGAAGAAAATCCCAATAATCCAGATCCAGAAAATCAAATTCGGTAATAAAGAAGAAGCCCATAAACTATAACAACTTCCACTTAGATCTATATACAAATTTAACACACGGACACATTTAAGTCTGTATATAACTTGTATGCCTATGTACTGAACAGTGAACACTAAGTAAAAAACGAGTGGAATTGAAAGAAAAGAGAAAAAAAGGGCTTGACCTGGACGGAGTCATATCCTGCAAGGTGCAGAAGAGCATACTGAAGCATGCATCCGTGGCCAGCGGAGAGCACAAAGCGGTCACGATTGAACCACGAGTGGTTCTTGGGATTATACCTCATGACCTCATCGTACAATATGTGACCCATCGGAGCGCAACCCATGGGAAGACCCGGGTGACCCGAGTTGGCCTTCTCAACGGCATCGATGGCCAAGAACCGGATAGTGTTGACTGATTTTTCAACAAGGGCCGTATCAGTAGTTTTCTCTAGTGTCTCTACAGTGGCGGATGCGCGTGGGACAGAGTGGCGAGTGGTGGTGGTTGGGACAGTGGCAATACGGCGGCGGGAAGTGGTGGCGGCAGTGGACTTGAGGCCGGAGAAGGTGGGAAGGGAAAGGGAAGTGGTCGTTGTGGATTGGGAAGAGCCATGGCGGGCGATGGAGGAGCTGGAGAGTATGGCTTGGGAGATGGTTATTGAGGAGGAAGCCATGGCCCAACTAGAGATGGATAAGAGTAGAGAGAGTTGAGAAGAAGGATGGATGGATGGATAAACGAAGTGTGAAGATGGACGTATGGGCATTTTATGGGGTCCGTAACGAATTATAATTTCAAGTCATTTTTAGCTGAAAAATAAAATAAAATTATGTTCATATCTTTTTTTATATACAGAAAAATACATAATTCTTTTGGTAAGGGTGAGAGGTGGTTGGTTAACTTTTGGAGTGAGGGGGCGATCGTGAACCCTCAAGGAGTTCAACCATTTTAGTATAACATTGACAATCAAATTTTATTTTATTTCATCATGATACCTAACTACATATTTGATTTCAGTCAAGCCACTCGATAACTTTATTTAACATAATCAAATTGAATGCTAATGTGACACTAAGTATGAAGTTGAATAGTCATGATAAAAATAAAATAAAATTAGATAATTAATATTTGGGTGGTTATTTGTGGATATAACCCCCCCCCCCCCCCCCCCCCCCGGAAAAAAAAAAGTAAAATAAAAAAAAAATCCTGCGATGATGATGCATGAATTTAGTTGAATTTAATGTACCACAGAACAGACAAAAAAGCGTTTTGTTTCATTAGTGGCTGCTGAATGGCATATTCCATTGGGCTATTGAAAATCTGAGGTCCCCATTTGTGGCATCAATATCCACTTTATCTTATGTTTAAATACCATAAAAAGAAAATTAATTCATTAAAATTATTCGTGAAATTCCTTCAAATAATTTCATTGTCAATCAAGTCTAATCGAGCCGTATTAGACATTGGAATTTTCTTCTAAAACCATGGGTTGCTATTGATTCTGTACAAAACTACAAGAAAGACAGAAAAAAGAGTCTGAGAAAGCAAGGATTCAGGCTCAAAAAGTGTCATTAGGTAGGAAAATATTTTACAAGTTTAAGGACGGCAAGAACAGAGTTGGCAGACTCAAGTGAATTGGGCCGGACTCTTGTGAGCCGTGCCTCGCAGATAGAAGAGTAAACTTCCACTATCACTATATGCACATCAAAGATACTACATGTACAGAAAACAACACCAAAGAAATTAGAGAATGTCAAGTGGTAGATTTTCATTAGACTTTGTACAAAAAAACAGATTTAAAACGGTCAATCAAAATCCGTCACATCAGCACCTGACAATTTCCTTAACATTTTTCTCTGTACAAACAGCTTCAGTCTATGCACAATTATCATTGTCATTCCAGTATATAAATTATTCAAACTGTACAAATATGTCACAGTTCCCTCCTTATTCAGCAAGATTTTAAAACTCAGGAAGTAACATACAGATGTCAAGTTTTATAATGTAAAAAATGTTAAATCGTACATCACACCACACCCCGACAGTCTATACTGAGGATTGAGCTACCTATTCCGAGGCAAAACCATCTGCACACTTCCAAAAATCGACACCACCAATGTAGATTAAGTTAAAACAGAGGGGAGCTTGATCCTTCGTATGGCCTCATATATGTTCATCACAGGAAAGCCTGATCTATCAAGAACAGGCTACGACTGCTGCTGCATTGATGCTTGAATGAGAGAGGTAAGAGACGGATGAATTCTCGCCCTTCTTATTGAGCGGGCTTCACTTCTTCCTTCAGTGTATTCCTCGCCCAGTGGCCACCTTGGCCTCAAATCAAGCTGATTCATCAAAAAACTGAGTCAATACCATATAATTTAGATATATAAAATCACCCAGTATCAAACAATAGCAAAGAAAGACAACATCCATGGTGAAGTATGCATTTTTGCAGCGAGTGGCCAGACCACACCTTTGTTCTTGTTCAAGACAAAATATCCTTATCCAGAGAAAGCGAAAGAGAGAAGGGAATGGAAGAGAGAAGAAAGAGAAGGAATGAGAGAGGAATAGAGAAGCAGAAAGCAAGAAGAGAGAAGAAAATTTCAAAATATCAATTATTCAATCAATTCAAAATAGTCTATTAAATTGAAGTCTTATTTTTCCGTTTTATAATCATTCATCACTACTTAGAATAACATCCTAGTTAATCAGAACTAATCAAACCTGGTCTGAATCAAATTCTATTATTAACACCATTTCTCCTAAAGTATATCTGGCCTTGCTTAAAATCCATAAAAAAAAAAATTTAAAAAAAAGGCTGGCTTCTTTGGGCTTTGGCTTTTAAGCAAGGCCAAACACGATCTTGATTCTCTGTCATTTCTTTGGCAAACCAACAACAGTACACACATGATTAGACTTTAGAGAGAGAGAGACCACAGTATCTTCGGGTTCATTGGCGGGTGGTGGAGGATCAAATCTTCCCATGCGGAAATGCTCAATGCCAGTCCAAGCAATCATCACGCCTACCATAAAATGGCAAAAGACAAAATGTTTCAATTGAGATTATTAACATCTTATTTTTAAGAAAATATTTCAGTAGTCCCAAATGTATGTATACATTTTCCAACCAGGTCCCCAAAGAAAAGATTAGAAAGACTCTTCCCTAATGCTTTGTGCCACATAAAGGTGTCCTAACTGAGCCCAAGTCATTATCAACAACCCGGAGTTCAATTACTGCAACGGTTAAAGTATGATGCGGAACATTAGTTCCAACTCAAATTTCATGTTAATGAGCTGAAGCCAAGCAACCAATTACAGTAAAATGCTGAAATTTTCATTTATGTTTAAAGAGAGCTTTTGCTGGAACCAATTATCCAACTCATCTCCTTTGTGCAGTGGATTATCCAACTTTAAGGTTTTGAATTTCGTAAATCACTTAGACCCCAAAAAAAAAAAAATCGTGTATCACTCCTATGCCATTGTCTTTTAGCCGTGACTCACACAGGACTATGTTCCTGCTAACCTTCATTGCATAAAACGTGACAAACATGAAAAAGAATCATCTCACCATTGTCAGTACAAAGCTTGGGGGGAGGGCAAACGAGTTTCAGGCAATTTTTTTCCACAATTTTATTAAGCCGAGCCCTGACATACTGGTTAGATGCAACACCTCCAGAGACAACCTGACAAACACAACACCACCATATCCATGGAGGACTTTAAACAATAATAAACCATGAGAGAAAATGCATTTCACACACCAAATATTTTATTGAAGGCTCAATCTTTGACGCCCACTCAACTGCCCGTTCACACTTTTCCTCTAAATGCAATACTGCAACTCGCTGCAAGACACATTTTTGTAGATGTACAAAGTGAAAATTGAGGAAAATGGGATGCATTAAGTTGTTTGCTGCCACTATACCCAAAAGGCAGATACTTATCAACAAGAACCAAATCACCAGAACTAATTACCTGGAAAGAGGCAGCAATATTAGCCCTTGCCTTTCTATCTTCACTAGTAGCTGAAGAAACTGGGATTCCAGGATTGCTGCACACATCTAAACTGGTAAGGAGGTAGACGACACTTACACTTGGCATACTATATTTCTAAAATGAGAAATTGCTTCATTGTAACAGCAAGGAAAATGCAGCGGATACTGAAATCAGAATGCCATGAAAGGTCAAAAAAACAATGCGATGGTGGGTCCAACATGCTTTGTGCCTTTCGGCACAGGCTGATTTGATTTCTGTATGAAAAGTATAATCCTATCTGTAATACAACAGTAGGCGCCAACCATCAACTGTGCAATTTAGCCAATTAAACATGTAGAAACAGGTATATTGAGAAAACATAATCAACTAGGAAGTGATAAAAGAAAATTTAGAATAAATTTGAATATCATCCAATACATATATTTTAAAAATACGGGAGCCAAAACTCCCTACATCTAACATAATGATGGAAAATGTAATTGTTGGAAAAATCTTTCCACGCAAAGGGGATGGAAAAGAAACAAAGAACAAAAACAGGAACATCGGAATTAAAGATGAAGGCTTAAACACGAAATCCATTGTCCTTAAACAATGTGTCCCCTCTCAGATTGAATTTGATGCTTAAAGGAATATTGGCAAATGGTTTGACAGATTAATCAAGCGGTGCAAAAGAAAAACACTTAAGCACTTAGTGTTTTCTATCAAAACTTCAAGAACACTTTGAAAGAAATTTGAATATGAAGGAAAGAATATAAATTCTATCTTTTGGAATGAAGATTTGATCTCAAGTTGTTGAATTGTATTTTTGATGTGATAATCTATCATGTATTATGCAACCGCAGGCCGCAAAGGCCTATGCGACCGCAAAGGCCAACGTTTTGGACTCCAAATCCTTTTTTCATTCCAAAACCTATTTTATTGATTTTGAACTATTTCAACAGTAATACCATCAGCTTTCATCCTGTCAAAGCAAGGTAGAAGCAGCAGACTTGGAGCAGATAATACAATGCTGGAACATGGTATTACTTGATGCTTGAGAAATTTAAATGTTATAGCTCTCTCTAGCTGGAGGAAAACTATCAACCAATAATTTCCCTGTTCCCATTTACACAGGGAAACCAATCCAGAGCACAATCATCCACAGATCAGATAGAGTTTCGATCTCGTTTTACCGATGACACTATCGACCCGAAAAACTTTAACGAATACATCTCTTCTCTGTCACTAAACCAATCACCTACCACTAAGTATAATTAAAGTTCACAGTTTATCAATCGATCTACTTCCAATTTCCTTACAGAAGCAGGATGTTAGCAACACCATAGTAGTACATATAAAAACTAAAAGCAGCAAAGATGGTAGTGTACATATTTTTCAAGAGTAAAAAAAGCAGAGTGGCCAGAATAGTTGAGCATAATATAATTGACGGAGGTAACTATTGATTTTGTGAACGACACACTTACATACTTCCAGATTCAACTGCCAACCTCACTTGAGTCTTCAGGCCAGCGTATGAAAAGTTGCAGTCTTTATGTTGCTTCATGGGGACCTATGGAACCATATACATCAACCTTGTAGTCCATAAACCGACCTTTCAAACAAGAAAATGAGAAACATCACATGGATGTTTAGAGGTCACCTGCCTTAAATTTGATGGAGTCTGCATTGCCTTCTCGAGCTAGCTCTTCTACAGCTGGGCCCCCACTCTTCCTCAAATCGAGACCAAGCCACTTTGCTGTCTTGTCATATGCCTCGCCAATTGCATCATCTATTGTGGTCCCAAGTTGTACATAATTGCCAAGATCGCGTGCAAGAATCAGAAGATTGTGGCCTCCTAGAAACACAAGTGGAAAACAAATCAAGTAAGCTTCATGAACATATATAATTTATTGAAAAGCCAAGTCGACATTGTGATTCATTGTATACATAAAACTGCAAAGAAGTATTTTAGCCTCTCATAAGTTAACAAAATTTTGTTACAGTTTCAAATTTCAAACTATCCTTGTCCTCGGAAGACCAGATACTGGGATTCTTTCTACGCATAAAACTGCAAGTATTTTAGCTTCTCATAAGCCTCCAATTAGTGTCCCACTCGTTGTGCAGGCTCATGGTGACAATCATAATCACTCACTGAAACTCTTTACATATCTCCGACATTAAATGATGCAAATAACATAATTTGACAACAAATAAAAGGAAATAATGTTGGCAGTAATAGTCATACCTGAAATAAGCAAAACTAAAAACGGAAACTGCAACTCTCGCTGCACTAACCTGAAGGATAGCACTGTGTGAAGTCAAGGTAGGAATGCAACGTATCAAAAGCCATGTATATATGAAAGCCCGCAACTTTTTCCTTTTCTCGCTTTTCTTTATTTAATAGTAAGTAGAGACGTTTAAGAATTCACACTACACTACCAATGGTCTTCTTTGAATGGTTCTGTACTTAACAGAACATCAAGTTCCATATATACAAAAGTAATGAATTAAAGATTGTTATTACACCCGTAGTTGACCCACGTCCTTGAGAACTATTTTCAATCTAAGCGTCTAAAACATGGATTACATACCCATTATTTAGGTTTACAGCCTGGACAAACACCACCTAAGTTAAAGCACCTTGTTTAAGACAACCAAAATTACACCAGTGAGTAATAAATCACATTAGCTTACCAGACATATTATTCATATTGTTTCAGCTCATAATTACAAAAATTTCATGAAATTCACATAATTACCTGGCCACTAAAGCATGGGCTTCCATGTGATGGACACCAACAATGGGTAAAGCATAAGTACCAGCAACCTTCCGAGCTTTTTGCACACCAACTGCATGGATTCAAGAATACGGTGAAGCCATAAAGGACTATATTTCAGAACTTTAATTCCAAGCAAAAAAAGGTAAAAATAACCCGAAAATAGAATGATATGATTACATTTCAAACAGTGTACTCAACTAATTGTGGAGCAATCATTTACCGGAGCTACATTGAGCCACAGAAGAAAGGAACAAGAACAGAGAAAAAAAGTGTGGAAAAGAAAAATAGAAAAGGAAGACAAAAGGAGAAGAGAATAATCCGACGACAAATTACCACGTAAACAAAGGCTTAAGCCAGGACCAATAGTGACAGCAACTGCAGAAAGATCGCTTTCAGATAGGTTAGCTTTATCAAGAGCTTCTTGCACTACCTGGAATCAGATAGCACAGTCAGATCACAGGCAGAACCAGAATACCAGTACTAAAAACTGTGTATATGAAATGTGCATCATGCAAAAGCATAAAAGTCAACGATCAGCTGGCATCCATAAGTGGAATCATGTTATTATATACACAACTAAAGAAACAAGCAGATGTTAACAGAATTGAAGTGTGATGCATTAGCATATAATTCACTGCAGGATTGAGGGATAATTTTAAGTTGAGATAGTTATAGAAACGAAATTAGAAGACCAGAATCAGAGAAGAAGTACTTAAAAAATGTCAACCACAAAACGATGAATGCATTCATGATTCACAGTAATGTCAAGGATGCAAAATTTTTGTATTAAATGAATTGACAAGTATGGAAATAGAACTGCATAGTGGGCCAAGCATGTGGTATGAACAAAGCAGAATGTCAGCAAAGAATTTATTTACATATTATAAACAAGAAAGAAGAAAGAAGAAAAGGGTTATTTGAGTGGAACTCTGCGTCTCTGCCCAATCAGATTTTACAACTTGATTATTCACGTGGAATTATAGGATGACTATGTTTTAACTTTTATTTAAAAAAAAAAAGGTAAAAGAAATAATTCTATCATTAAATGCATTGCTGGATGAAGACCTGATATGGTCAAAAGTTCTGTGAATGGTACAAGTAGTTAAACAGCAACACAATATGTGGAAGACAAGTATTTACTCCAAGGAAATACCTGATCAATCACTTTTGAATGAGCTTCTTCAGCCATTTTTGGAGCAACTCCTCCATATTGGACCAGAAGATCGGCCTGGTGAAGTGTAAAAGGAATAAATTATAATTATCTACCTAGTGTAAATGGCGATTCCAACATAGATTGCAAAAGCACAATTGTTTCTAGCAAGTTTTATGAACAGAAAATAATCTAAACAATTTGGCATTACCATATCAAAATATATGAAACCTAAAATGATTTAGAAAGTACAAATTAATTTTGCTTCGGTAAATGCAAAAACTGGAAAATATATAATGTCCAAGACAACTCAGCAAGTGTATCAAAGGTCAAATTCTGCATGTAATCAGGTTGCTGAAAAGAATCCAATTTACTTAGATTGGGGATTATTCTTAATCATTTAAGATTAGAGCAACTCACTGTCCGCTCTCCATTCCTGCGACTAAAATGTTCTTCCTTCCAAAATGTCTTGGTAGAACCAACTCACATATTGTTAGTAAGCAATCAGGATTGTAATGATCACTCATTCATCTTCGAGATAAAAATAGTAAACTTATTTGGGACCTCATTTCAGATTGCATTGTATGGTGTGTGTGGAGAGAAAGAAACAACTATTGTTTTGAAGATCAAGCACGATCGACAGAGTAGTTTAGGGAATTATTTTATGTAACATTGTTTAATTGGTTTAATGCGGCGGCTACTAACCCGATAGAGGGGTTACCTAATTTTATTGTCTTTATCATGTTTAAATTGATAATGCACACCTTGTGTATTATCCCTTCCTTAATAAAATGAGTTGATTACTTATAAAAAAAAAAAAAAATCTAATCCATTAATCACAAGTGTAGTTTCACTTTAGCCTCAACTTCTAATAGTCACATCCTGTTTGGGATACTCAATTTGGGGTTTTGTAGAATTATACTTGCAGCTAGTAAAGAAACTCGTAGATGGTATTATCCAAGAAGTATTTGCTCTCTAATACAGCATATGCCCCATAGATTTCCATCCTACACCAACGGAAAAGGAACAAGGAATTTAATTTTTTTCTTTTTTTCCCTCAATATTTACAACATTTTCAACCATTTCTTAGTTCTTACTTCTACTTTGCTCCAGACTCCAGGAAGGAGAGGTGATGTCACTAATGATCTCTAAGAAGGTGATGGTGATAAAAACTGGTATTCAAGAATGCGATAACATCCCAATCAAATAAAGAAATGTAATATTTAGGTAACATAATCTGACTTGGTTAAGTGATATACCCAATCATTACTATGTAGCATCAAACAACTCTGAAAGAGAGAGCTTCAGTTTTGAGTATAATGTTTCAGATTGTCGAGCAGCATAAATAATGTGACATTTTAAAATCCACTGAATATCATTAAGAGCACTTAATCATGAAGAACAGCTGTTAAAGATAAGAATACTCAAACAAGAATCACAGTGGTTTAAGTAATTACAGTAAAAAATCATAAGAAAATGTTTGTAAAAAAAAAACCAAATAATAATAATAAATAAATAAATAACTTGGCAAGCCAGATTTTTTAACTGTAAAAAGTAAAAAAGAAAGGAAGTTGCTACATGTACATCGAGCTTTACATAATGTCACACGTCAATTTATTATTTGCTAGTTTAAAACACAGTCAACTTTTTCATCTAATCTTTTCCACCAAATCATTTTATGCAATCCCTTATATACTATTTTTATATAACATTTTTATGTACAAGTAGCATAATCCAAAAAAAAAAATACCAAAGCAACAATGAAGTAACTTCTCACTTCTTCTATCCAATAGAGAATCCCCCCTCCCCAACACATACATTACAGCAAACACGTGCAATCATTGCATAGTATACAATACCTGGGAAGAAACAACTTGACTAAGAATTTCACCATTGCTCCGGACCTGTAAATAAAACTCAAATGCAGTCAAAAGAACCAAAATTCCATCATCAATGAAACAAAAATAACCAAGACCTACAAAAGAACAATACAATACAAGAAAAACCCATCAGCCTGTAAATAAGCACGCACAAACATAAAAATTACTACGGCAAACAGAAGTGTCCTCGCAGCTAGTTTCAAAGCCCTGAACAAAACTAATTAAACATGTGAGCCTAACAGGCTCTTTATTTGGGCATTGGGATGAGAAGAAAATGGGCAGAAAGAGAATTGGGCGAAGTATTGAGAAAATGACATATGAGTTTGCTTAATTCATGGCAAATTCACAATTTTCTGACCGTTCTGGTAAATCAAACATAGTTGCATTCAAAAGAATCAAACTTTAATAATTAATAAAAATTTAAAAAAAAAAAGGGAACACGCGGTACAAGAAAACCCACCAACCCCAATAAAACACAAGACTTACTACGGCTGCAGCAGTGTCATCACAACTAGTTTCAATACCCAGAACAACAAGATCATCGTCTGAGCCTCCTGTGCTTTTCATTTGAGCAGAAAGAGAAATGCGTGAAGAGTTGAGAAAACGCCGTGTGGGCTTGCTTAATTTATGCTTAAATTGGAAATTTTTGAGAGTTGTGATTGCAGAGTGGAGCGAGGGTTTGCGAAGATAGGTTAGGCGAGAAATTGTGGAGGACAGCGTTGGAGCCAAAGACGCCATTGAGATAAGAGTTTCTGTAAACCCCACGGCTTTATGAGCTTCTTTACCTGAAGGGCGTAAATGCAATGTTTTTAAAATTCTGGGGCAATTATGACATTATTAAACAAACTTGGGTCATGGTATTGTAGTCAACCAAATATTTTTAAAAATAATGTTTCATTATCTAATTTTTATATTTAATATTGTTTGTGGTTTAAACCTTCTTCGGTTTAGTTAGAAATTTTGATTAAAATTTCCAAGTTAACAAGGACTTCATATTTTTGAAGTACTTTCTTCCGAGCCATTTTGAATATATGAGAAGTGAGAACGGAATATTATTCCAAAATACGAAATGGTAAAATATATTTTCTCTTGAGCTTGTACATTCTACAACTAAAAGAGATCAATCCAATTTGTCTGTGTTTCAATGGTAGAACGACTTCAGAACGAAACCTATGTTGAACTTGATATGATAATTGAGAAATTTTATTACATGCTCACTTAGTTTCAATCGTTCAATCTTTCGGAGTCTTGCACATGAACCGATGGATCCAAGGAAAACCCGGAATTCACTACTTCCCGAGCTTCAATTTTGCAACAAAAGAGAAAGAAATACAAGTTCTTTGCTCCATAAGAACGAGCAAATCCACCTTACTTTTCTTGTGTTACCAACAGTAACTTGAAATTCGTACTTGAGCTGATTCTGTCTGGTCATTTCGATATCTTTGCAGTCAATTCTTTTACGAGCTTGGCAGCAACCATGGCAGTCATTCCATCAACAGTATCGCGCTGCGGGTTGAATTCAACAACATCTGCACCTACAACATCACCTTTAAGGTTGTGAAGTATGTTGCAAACGTCGCGAAAAGAGAGACCTCCTGGCTCGATGTGAGAGACGCCGGGGGCAAATGCCGGATCCAGACAATCCACATCTACTGAAATGTACACACCCTTTACGCCTTCGCCAAGTTTCTGCCAACAAAAATGTAGAAACTGAAATATAGGACATCGACATTCCAAGGAAAAAAAGCTAGTAAAACACAGCCCTATTCCATTGTTATCGTTCTTTATCATCTCCAACAACTAACTAGTTTAACATTTGAAATGTATGAAATACGAGCGACATGCCTAGTACGCATCAAAAATGTTTTAGTAAACAAAATTATACCGGAACCATTGCTTCGGTACAGATTCTCAAAATCAATTCTCATTTTCAACCATACATTCTTCAATAAAATAATATTTTTCATCACATCAATAACTTCTCCTTCTTTTTCAACCATGCATTTCCCATCATATCACTATTCAAAAATCAATTCTTCTCCCAAAAATCACTCCCAAACACCCTCCTTGTTTTTACCGCAAAATCCTATATAAAAGTGGGACCTGCACTATTAACAAGCTGTGCGAAAAACCGCTTCCTTTTTCTGGTTCCGAACCAACTTGGGCAAAATAGGGTTTTACCAGGAAACCATGGATTTTTCAGTTTTCGCCATTGGTTACTGGTTGGGCCACTGGGATGGAAAAGCCAAAAAAAAAAAAAAAAAAAAGGTTTTTACCGCTCTACAACTAACAAACGATGGCAAGAGATGCAACACGAGTCTAATCTTCGCAGGCAATAGGATAAATAGACCCATCTACATGTCACTGAAGCTAAATAAAATCCTCTAAAACTGTCTTAAACTCCTTTTCTTGTGGAACAATCCTTGCAAGTCAATTACCTATTAGCGAACCCAATCAGTTATTTCAAGGATCGATTAAGTATAAAAATGTCAGTGGTAAAAGAATGACGTTGTTTCACCTCAAATATACATGTTTTTTTACTACTACAGAGTACGAAACTTTGGCTCAACATATTTCATTGCTCATAATACTGCGCCACTTTAAATATTATGCCAGCATATAAGGTCAGGTGTGATGTCTGATTAAGTCATACCACAATGAATTTCTGACCATAGAATATTCTATATAATAGAACTAGTGAAAATCGAGAAAAGGATATGAAAATATATCACATAAATAAAATGTTAATCATTTCAGATGATCTAATAACAAAACAAGATCACGGTGAAAGAAACGAAAACAACGATGACCAAGAAATGATATTCAAAGGCAGGAGCAAGATAGTCACCAGATTCTCCAACAATTGGCGATCCCTAGAAAATGTGCGCATTTCATATTGCTCCACACCAAACTTTTTCCCTTGTTCACGGCCTTCCTTTGTAATTGATCTGATTCCAACCTGGAGCAGTACAACAATTTGTTTTTACTAATTTCCCTTCTCCTAGAAAGCAGAAATTTTCCAATTTTCAACTTTTAAAAATGAAAAGGAGTTCCAGACTACATCATATGATCTTTCGAGGCTTGCATTAATTGACAATAAAGCTGGAGGTCTACAATATGAATAGGCAAACCCAACTGATCTGTAATTTCAACTGCTATATTTCTAATTTATGTACAACATTTATTAGTAAGACTAGTAACACCCAAGAAACCTGTTAAAAGAAACCATAAACTTGGTCTGAATAAATTCAAAACTTGGTTTTTATATAGATATGGAATATAACACAATATATATAAGACAATGATTCACAAATTCAGATTACCTGCAAAAGTCTCCGAGCATAACCACCTTCCATAATTCGTGCAAAAGAAGATGCATGAGAATATTTGTTTCCGTCAAAAGCATGATAAATATCAGGATGAGCATCCAGGTGAAGAATATCGACAGGTCCCCCAAGCTTCTCAGATACGGCTCTCACCACTGGAAATGAAATGGAGTGGTCACCCCCTAACACTAAAGGGCGTAATGGATCCTGAAGATTCATTAAATAAATATTAATAGTGTTTAAGGTAATGTACGGATTCTAGAAATAAAATGTAAAAACTAAAGCAAAGGCTATTGGCCTTCTATGGAAGAGCTTTGGAAAGGAAAGCTTACTTCTTCCATGACTAGCTTCACAGATTCAGTTATGATGCTCATCAATCTATCATCATCTACACCACAATCTCGTAACTCCTGGACTGGCACATCACCAACATCAGTCAAGACCCGTGGATCATTTAGCTCCTTACCTGCACACCCCAGCAGCTTTTTACAAAAGAGAATTTATATTGGCAAATATATAAAAAATTGGAAAATGGAAAATGAAATATGCAAGCTAGTGAATATTGTCGAGTTCATACATTGATGATGTACATTTCACACAGTGACAAATAGCAAAATATTGGGAACACTTTTTATAATAACCGCACCTGAATTTTGGGTCTAATTATCAAAATTGAAATTTTAGAGGCTCATTTAAGAGTTAATTCACCTTCTAGGACATTGTAGCAAACTTAGTATAAATACAATCCCACGCGTTTTTTTTCCCTTTGATGAAGGGTTGAATGATTGGTCAAACCCTTATATAAAATTCTTGATTTATGTTTTTCGTCTTATTCATGATTGACCTAACATAGGGTAATTGTAGTGTGAATGCATCTGTATAAAGGGATATAGTATTCACATGAGGAATGAGGGAGAGATTCTTGCTCATTTCACAAAATTAAAGGAACAATTTTCAATGCTAGAATTAATAGTCTTCCACCATCATGGATTTTTCTTTAATGATGCATGCCTAGTCTTATCCTATTTAAAGCCCCTCATTCACATTCACATTCACATGCTACCACTCACTATTATCTTTTAGTCCAAATAATATACACATATACACGCACATAGTCGAGGTGGAAATTGCAGAGGGATCAAGCAATTTTATTCAGTCTCTATTACTCTCTCTTTCATACCTATGTTTAGATTATTATTATGTTATAAATCTCAAGAAAATTATTATTAATCCCATATGATACGATATGATTATGTTAAGGAGACCGGAATTTACTAGCGCTACACATAAGAATTCTTATGTAATGACCCGATCTCACGCGCGAAGCCCTTATATCATACGTACTGTCCACTTTCGGGTGGGGAGAGCCCACTTATCCCCTCATGGCTTTTTATCGCGTTCCCTAATATTCGAACTCATAACCTCTCCCTTAAAAGTAACCTAAGAAAAATCCTGGTACCAATTAGACAACTTGCCCAATTGGTACTAGGATTCTCATTTAGTCTCCCATATGATGAAGGTTTTGAGTTTGAATCCTGGAGAACGCGTCAGAAAGCCGTGAGGGGGTAAGTGAGCGCAAAGTCCACCCCAAAGCGGATAGTATGTATGTTCTAACGGTTTGGACACAAGATCCGGGTCGTTAAAATAAATGCGTGTTTTTTTTGTAACGACCTGAGTCTCTATACCCAAGTCGCTAGCTTACATATTGTCCGCTTTGGGTGAGCCTGTGCCCACTTATCCCTCACGACTTTCTGTCGCGTTTCCCAAGATTCGAACTCATGACCTCCATCATATGGGAGATTTAAGTTGAATTTTGGTACCAATTGGGCAACTCAGGAAGGATGTATGTGAGGCCAACTACTTCCTATAAATCAGAGATAAGTGCGGCTTTCCAATATGATGAGAAGGAAGTCCGATTGGTACCGTTCCTTCTGAGCCAGGATCAAACTTTGATTTTGAGAAAATACGTTTTATTCTATCTGGTAGAGTCAACAGAATGGAGTTCCTTGTTTATAACTCTAGAACAGATGATTTCCTCTAGGTGTTGGAGTGTCCTTTTGAAATAGGGGCTATCTTGCCCAATTGGTACTAAGATTCAATTTAAGTTTCTCATATGATGGAGGTCATGAGTTCGAATCCTGGGGAACGCGACAGTCATGAGGGATAAGTGGGCACAGGCTCACCCAAATCGAACAATACGTAAACTAACGGCTTGGGTATAGAGACCCGGGTCGTTACATCTTACCACCTATGTTCGATAAAAAATCTGTCTTCATTATGTTGATTATGATTATTATGCTTCTTTAAATTATACACGACAATAATCCAGGGCGTACTTATTGAGATTTTATAAAACTCACTCTATGATATTCCCCGCTTTCAGGCAATTGATGGTTCGAGGCAGTCAACGTGGAGATGATAACATGCTAGGGTTAATAAATTATTTTGTGTTTAAAACAAAACTTTGAATTCTAATTTAGTTGTTATGTTGGAATTATTTTCTTTATTTATTTTTCGCAGTTATATGATGAAACCGTAATTTATTTATTTATTGAAAAAAAAATAAATATTTATTTCGTGATCTTATGAAAGAATTTGAGTTTTATTTAGTGACACCCGAATAGTCACACTTCTGAGTTTGTTGATGAATTTTATAACACAGCGTTCCACAACTGAGCAGTAATGCTGCTAAACCCTTTGTAGGAGAAACATTGTCACGTTCATACATATTTGGGTGATCAGGCATGACAAAAAGCAGACCACTGGGAATATTGTCAAGTTCATTACAGGTTTCAAAAGTTCTTTGTGGATGAAATTTCATGCTGCTAAAGTTTGATGTGTGCTACATACAATTTTAAATGCAGCATATAAATTTGAGATTTCTGTCCAGCCACCCAAGAGCACCATTAGCTCTAACTCGACTTTTTAGCTAATAGATAAAACTGACATAACTTGTTTCCTGAAAGTTCGTCCTCATTTCACAGATGTCGCCCACGAGAAGAAATATGATAAGAAATTATGTGATTTTTTTGAGAAAAAAGACGACAGCAGCATGGCATTTGACATCTAGCAGAATATTAATACTTGGAAAAATATAAAAATTTGATATTGTCTAAGAAACAAGGAAACTTCATTCATAGAGCCAAAATTTATGTTCAGAAACAAATCAACCAAATGCAACGGCAAGGCTATAACGAAATTGGAAAAGTTTTAGGCCCAAGTTCAATACGAGCTTGAAAGAAAATATAGCTTAATCAAGAACCATGCATTAAAATACTAAATCCGATATTCTCGGCCAGAGTATAAAGCAATAAAAAGTTGTAAGCTTGTTATAAAAAAATGTAATTTCTGGCCTAATGAGTGCTGCATAACCCCACCCCCCAAGTGGAAAAAAGCTTCCCCCTCCTTCCTCTCTGCAACTGTCTGTGAGTGAATTGTGAAAGAGAAAAAAGAAAACACAACAAATATTTTTCCTCCAGTCTTAGAAGTCATTCTTTCTTTAAATTTTAGACATCTATGTCACAGTAAAGTGATAGATGGGCATGATTTAATCATTTTCCGGTACCATAACCACCATAGAACAAACTAGTCATCTTGCGGAAATATCATTTTGGGTTAACCAAAAATTTAAAATTGATATAGCTTGTTCAAAATTGTATGAATATTTACCTTCTTCTGTTGTGGAATTTGTGCTACCACACCATATAGCCTCTCTTATACGAGGGGGTGCAAAAGCTGGCCCCTGGAGAAATGAAGAGTTATGTCCTAGAGGAACTCCAAGTAAAGATGATGAAGCTACAACACCTCCCAGAGCTCGCAAAAGTTCTCCCTTCGAAAGAGAAAAAGTAGTATTAAAAATAACTCATATAATAATATGATAATAGTAACAGCAATAAAAAAAAAAAATCAAATTTAAAAAGAAAAATCCCCTTGTGAGGTGTACTCAAAAATTTATTGAAAATATTATATAATCTCATTTCAGAAAGGGAAGCACAACAAAATGTCGTGCATGCAACTACATCAATCAGCATCAAGAGGAACTTTAGGCAAAATACCATCATTTCATGATATAATAACAGCATTAGCATCTTCAAATTAGACCAATCCATTATGCCTTTGTGTCATCTTGCCTATATTCATCTAATTATCTCATCTTCACTGAGTCAAAGGAAAAGATGTGGTTTACCATGTAAAGCTAAGGCACATATAACTATTATTGCAGATTAAAAATAATTCAATGAAGTATTTGTCTAGGTCTTACATATTGAACTGTTGCAATACTATGTTTCTTTTTCCTCAATCCAGTTATTTATATAATTTGGGATGGGTGAGGGAGATTTGTTGATTGCAAGAAGTGCTTCGGCAGCTTCGCATACCAAGACATAATGCACAGAGTAGGAGCAGGGAAAAAAAAAGGTGTACAAATGTAGGGCAGGCAGTTGGTTAGAACAAACAAAGAAAAAATTGTGTAGAGAGGCCGACACTGACAAAACATATGTCTCTGCTATTCTATATGATCGTAGACATCGTGACCCACTCAACAAATGAACTTATTCTCTTTGAAACGAGAAAATTTACAAACTAGAACAAAAAGAAGACCAACCATGTCTACTCGACTATTCCTAATTGTCTTGCGTAATATGTAATTCTCAAATGTGCATATGCATTCATAAGGACATAAACAGTACACCTTTTAAGGTGTCCAGAAACATAGTATTCCAGTTATTGCCATTGGCTCCACTCACTTGTCAAGTAAAGCCCTGTGTATAGCCTTCGATTGGCAAATTTATAAATCGGTCAATCTTCATTTCTAGCTACACATTTCAATGGACTCACAAGTATCATCCACTTATCTACCACTCATTTTTTTCTGTGTATAAATTAAAAGATTTTATTTATAAATTAAAACATTTTATAAATTATTCCCAATGGAGGGTAAGTTATCCTTGCAGAACATCAAGTGATAAAAATTCTGGCACTATAATAAATGGAATCCATAATCAAAATTCAGAGACATATCAGAACCAAAATTTCATTTATTCTAATTGGTTAGAGAACCAGACAATGTCAAACATGAGAAAAGATTATAAATAATTAAGTTATACCTTGAGTTTTGCCCTCTCACGAATAAGTGTAAGTGATGCCTCTATAACCCGATTCTGCCCTTTCTCTATCAAGTCTTTCGGAACATTTGCCGCGTTCAACCTCTGCAAGTAATGAATTCCCATCTTCCCTATGTTCTTCATTCTGGTCAGATTCTGTACTTCAAAATTTCTGTCCAAATGAAATAACAGAAAATGTAGTATAGACACAGATTCAACATGTTATTCTCAGAATGTAGGTAAAATATGGTACGAGAGAAACCAAAATTTGGAGGGAATAAGAAAGATAAACTTAGCAGCTTTGATTGCATTCAATTCACATATATATACAATGACAAAGGAAATTGTTGCGTAACCAACAATACACGTCTCACCTATCCATACGTGAGAAGAGGGAATAAATCTGTACAGGAAACAATATTTCTAAAGGACAAATGAAATTAATCCTGGAGCTAAATAAAAACTGACCAGGAATTAGCCTTAACAACTAACAACTTTCAATTACTTGAAAGATCAACTTCTCTTGCCTAATTTCTTATTATCTAACTTTCTTTCATTCATTTTCAAAGACCTCCAACTTGCAAAGGATAATAACATAACACTTTCCAGGCTCCCATTCATATTTCTGACCAACCTTAATTTTCTCACCAACCATTAGAATTTAGACCTGTAAAAGCTACCTACAGATTATTCGTGTAAACACAGCTTGGGCATTAATTTTAACCAATATTCCTAACATAAAGATCAGTATTTTAAAAATAAAAATAGATAAATAGATCAAAAATAATTTTCAATTCCAAAATTGATGGAAAATAAATTGAAAGGAAAATGTTGTAGTTTTATCCATTTCTCTATTGTTTCCGGTGGTATTAATGACGTCATAAAGTTAAAATTCCTTTTCAGATTATTTTCTTCCCAGATTGTTGTAAAAATTGAGAGGGGCAAACAGTGAAAGAAACAAGAACAATTTGATGCTAAAAGTATATACCAGTATCCCACCAAAAGAAACCAACTGACTGCGAATCTAAGCATCCAGGACCAGTATCGCCCTGATTGTTCATCTACCTTTTAGTGAATGTTTGGTAGGCAGCATGGAACAGGAGTAAAGAATATAATGAACAAAACTACTATCCAATAACCCCACCAAATATACTATCACGTATTGGGCAAATCACAAAAGGCAGGTATAGAATTCCCAATTCGATATCACAGAATTGTTATATATATAAGAAATTGCAAGAAACAAGACGCACCTAACGGGAGAAGTGGCAAAAAGGGTGCCGGCAAAATAGACAACGATTCACTGTGAATTTCTTTCTCTCTGTGAGTGTAGGGCGACGAAGAACGAGAGTTTTAGTTTGGGGGTTAATGGGGAAGAGGACGAAGGACAGAATTCATGCAGCTTTTTTTATTGCTGGTTGCAGAATTGGCAGTAAAAGGGACGCGGCTATTGGAGCATGCGTCAGCACCACTCTGATTAAAGATTACACTTACCGAGATCGACACATCATATTAATTTTTATTTATCAATATTAAATTCGATCATGTTATTTCCATCCTAAGAGATAAATGATAAGGGTAACAAGATCGTGTGCAAATCATCCATATCGTTTTAAATTTGATATTTATAATCCTATTTCTACTTTTTTTTTTTTTGCGGAGTTAGTCATTCTCTCTATTACATTTCTCCCTGCCATTAAATATACATGCGTGTTGCTTTTAGCACAATATTAGAAGGATAATTTTGTCAAGTCATACTTTTTTATGTAAACAATAAAGTGGCAAACAAAGTCCAAGTCAAAGAAAAGTGCATCTTTCTTCTTGTTTGATGCGATTTAATCAATAAATCAATCAATAACTTCGTAAAACGACGCAAGGATTTAACTGAATCATCCACATAGCCTCAAAAACCAGATTTGCTAATAAAATATTAGTACCAACATCCATTTTTTCCGGTAAATACAAATTATCATTTGTTAAAAAAACTAATGTTGATGTACATTGCATTGAGCTTCTACAAAAAAAAAAAAAAAAAAAAAAAAAGATTAGATCTCCACAAAATAGATTGTAGCAGTTTCAGTTTTCAAAAGTCAAAAAATCTCAATAAACTCAAACATCTTCAAGTAGCACTAGGTGGTGGCAAGCCACTGTAGGCTCTCTTGTTGTGGCCTGCTTGTCCACATTTCTTGCACTTCATCTTCCACCTTACCTGACTTGCATTCCCTGTTGAAGAACCCCTGCCTTCATGTTCATTAACTTCCTTTCGTCTAGCCTTCTTTGGCCTTCCCGCTTTTTGGAGTAGAAAGGTGGTTTCAAGGTGTCAAGACCTGGGTTAGGCCGTAAATTTGGGCTTGTCATGGGTGAGATAGATGGTGTATATGTTCTAATGTATGCCTCTTTCTTGTAGATGTCATCTATGTAGTCAATAATACCCATTTCCCTTGAAGTTAGGGATGCAATCACATGGCAACAAGGGATCCCAGTCAATTGACAAGCTCGACAAGAACAAGTTTTTGCTCTGACATCCACTACATTTATGGTTCCAATATTGTGCCTAACTTGAAACTTTCCATTTCCTGAATAATCTGCATGCTCACTCCTTGCAAGTCTACTATTCTTGTTCAATATCTTTTGAATTCTAAGCCCAACTTCTCCATTCCATTTTTCACAAGATTCCCTTCGGATGACAGTCATTTTCATCAAATATACCCTAATTTCTTCTAGCATTGTCAATATTGGTTACTCTCTTTGCATGGAGTAATGTATTGTTGAAAGATTCACACAGGTTGTTCAACAACATATCACTTTTTGTCATTTCCTTAAAAGTGTGATTTGGACCATTGAGAAGCTGGTTTTAGCTTAAGTTATCCCTATGCTGCAAGATCCAAATCCAGCATCTTTTGCATGTGTTCTTACCACTTTTGGAACCGTTGTTGCTCTTGTAGTATCCCATAGGCAATTTTTCAAAGCTAGACCCGTATGAGTAGCACTAAAATTAATGTACAAGTGACGAACGCATGTTCTATATTCTGCATGTTCGAAGAGTGATCCAATTGCATTCACTAGTCCTCTCTACTTATATGACATAAATGTCCATCCATAGGAGTTATGAATTCCCAAGTCGTCTAGCAACAAGGCTAAGAACCATCTCCAATTCTCTCCATTCTCAGTCTCCACCACTGCATATTCAATTGGATACATTTCATTATTGCCATCAACTCCAACTGCAGTTAATAACTGCCCACCATATTCTGTTTTTAGACAACAACCATCAACCCCAATCACTTTCCTACATCCATTGATGAAACCTTCCTTCAATCCTCCTAAACATACGTACAGTCTCTTGAATTCACGTGCATGCCCCTCCAATTGAATTGTGCTATCAATATTTGACAATCTTAATTGGAGACAATAATTTGCCAAAACTTTATAATGTTCTACAACACTATTGCCATACAGATATGTCTCCCAGATTGTCCTTCTCAATTCTATCCATAAATCCACTGCAGGTCATATTAGGTTCAGCCCTAAAATCATAAGCATATTTGGCTGCCAAGTATGTTGAACTCACTCTTCTATTTCTGTACACTAGGCTGTAGCTACGAACACCTCTGAAAGTTTTGATTTCGAAGCTCCACTTATCCTCTTGATTTGTTGCATACAAAACCTATAAGCATTTTTGTTTACAGGTAGCTCTCAACCTCTTAGCATCATCCTTCAAATATTTATCTCCCTATTATACCTCATTGAATGCTCAGTAATATCATCTTTCAACACCTTCTTTAACTTAAATGTTTGCCCTGCTAAAGAAAAAAATAGTCTCAAAAACCAGTTACAAGACTAAAGCTATTAATTTTGTTGTCATTATTTACCAACTATGAATATTGGATCCCCCATATCTGTCCTAGGATTGAATGCTTGCCTTCTTCTTCTTTTCCTTGAAGTGCTTTCTTCTTCTTCTCCTTCTTCATTACTGTCCAAACTCTTTAATTCATCTGAGTTACCATAATCTGTATCTGAATCCTTTAACAATGGCTCATTTAAAACACCAAATCCAAAATCCATATTTCTTGGAGGATGAGTTCCAACATTATCAAGAAAGTCTTCATCTGTTTCATAGTCACTATCTAGAAGTACGCCCTCGTCTTCTATACTTTGCCGCTCTTCGTGTGATTCACTTGTATTATTTGCATCACAAGTAGGTATATTTTGTTCATCATGTGTTCCAAAATGGTATGTCATGGTGTCCTCAACTTGTGACCAAATTGCATCTTGATTTGCATAGAAAACCTATCATCTCAATTATATTCTTGGTTTTGTTCATCTCTCCATTCAAGAACAGGAACATCGCATCCTTCTTTACTTGGATCTGACCTCCCAACATGCTCAGTTAGAGGTGGATTTGAATTGTCCCATGGAAGTGCTTGTTTTTGTTTTGGAGGTATAAGATATATCTCCACAACCCTTGCTTCATTTCTGTCCTTCAGCATATTTTTTACATCTTGCTCATTGTTAATTCTATATAAGCCTTTTCCCAATGATACTTCTGGCTTCCTATGGAATACTTCCATTTGCTTATTAGATTCCAATGCTTTTATAAATATGTTCAGCATTTCACTTGTCAAAAAAGTTGGATGAAAGAAGTTCATATACAGTACCGAACTATGCTCATATGGATATTGTTTGGCTTATCAAGGAAACTCCCACCACGGTGGACCTCCATTGTGAAATAATCTGTATTAGGACCTGCATGACATGGTAATGACATTCAATTACGAATGTATTTACCGCAATAAAATTATGTGCATGCAGATTACAAGCCCCCTATTAAAAGGGGAAAAACTAACTGTATTTAGGTGCCTTCTCTTGATAAAGTCTGAATCTTGGATATTGCATTTCTATATGGATTAAAGAAAGCTCAATAAAGAAGTACATAAACTTTTGAATATACAAAAAAATGCAAAAATGAAAGTACGATTGGTTTTTTTTTTATGTTGAGCAGATTACATGGTCACCATAATATTAAATAAACTCTTGTATTAAGTGGTACTCTTGAAACAACACAAACTAATAAACTTGAGCAAAGAACTTCAAAACCACAAGTATTCTCGTAAAATGGAATAAACTTGGTTAAAATACCCATCATTCCATTTGAATTCTAGCATAAATCTTGGAAAACTCCATAGAAAATATGTAAAATCCCAAGTATTACATATTTATTACTTAACTGGAATGAAGTGCAAACAAGTAATGCTAGGGTTCTTCTTCACGGCTATAGGGAAAAAGTGATTCATCTTTTTTGAGTCTTCTTCGAAGCAAAGAAGAAGAAAGATGCACTTTTCTTTGACTTGGACTTTGTTTGTCACTTTATTGTTTACATGAGAAAAGTATGACTTGACAAAATTACCCTTCTAATATTGTGCTAAAAGCAACACACATGTATATTTATCGGCATGGAGAAACGGAATAGAGAGAAATGACTAACTCCGCAAAAAAGGTAGAAATAGGATTACAAGTGTCAAACTTAAAACGATATGGATGATTTGCACAAGACTGCAAATGATAGGGATGATTTATGCTAATTACCTAAATGATAACCTCTTTCCTTGCATAAATAATGTTTATTCTTTAAATTAAATCATTATATATTTTTTGTCCTCAAATTTCATGGAATTCACAATTTATTATTTATACATTATGTTGAATCCATAACTTGTTAAATACCACCGAACAAGCATTTAGTACATTTGTTATGCCTCCCCACACTAGCTACCATGCTAGTCGATGGAGTGAAAGCACTGACGAACCCACATTTGGACCTGGGACCAACCAGTTTTTTTTTTTTTTTAATTTTTTTTTAAATAAGGTAGAATTGAAAACCCATTAAATTTGGGGTCAATGGGCCATTACAATTGCAATGGCCCATTGGACCCAAATTTGTGACCTAACTTACATAGCCACACACCCACACCTTACACACGGTCCATTTGACATAAAGAGAGAGAGAGAGGACACCATTGTTCAAGTGAAAATCTGTTGTGCTTCGTCACCCTTCTTCTTCCGCCACTGACTGGGACCGCTAGCAACTAACTGCAGCCTATTCTTGGCCAAGTAAGCTCTTTAACCCTTAAAATCTCTTTTATTTTAGAGGTTTTATTTCTTTGATTTGTGAACTGTTGGTTGCCTTGTCAACTTGTAGGCATTGCTTATTAGTTTGGATATTTTGTTGCCTTGTTGGCGTTGTCTGTTGGTTTAGATATAATGTATGTTTGTCTCAAGTTGAAGATTCCATTTCTAGCTCCCCAAGTTATGCGTGGAATTCATTTTTATTAATCTGTTTGATGAGAAATATGGAATAGACATATTTCCTTATTGATATGCTTCACTAACGTCTCTAGCGTAAATCTTGAATAGACTGTTGGAGCAATTTTTCCAATTCAAGAAAATAGATGTTTATGGAAACAAAATTTGGTCAAACTCTAAATGCAGTCAATTAATTAAAAACAATGGGTGGTGCTCAGATAAAGAAAAAAAGAAAAAAGTCGAATTTTCCTTGTATTTTAGATGTCTTAGACATTTACATGTAACAGTTTTAGGTAGGCAATGGACTTGCTGCTCCTATCAAATATCGAATAGTTAAATTTTTTGTCAATTTTTTGACATGTTTGAATATGCCCCCACTAATATAAAATCTCTATGTCCAGCACTGAGTGAAAGGTAGGGTGCCCACCTCGACTCCTTAACTTGTAGCTTTGCATAAAGCCAGATGCTACCCGGGAACAATTTCTTAGGTGCATCTACCTCAAAATTAATATATATTTCTTGTTTGGGCTTCATTTTATTCATAATACAATTTTTCTATTTTTTAATAAAATAATATTATACGTAAATTCAAAAAAATTCTTCATTTTTAATCACGCATTTTTCAAAAAATCACTATTCCAAATTACATTTTTCTACAAAATTTGATGTTAATGGAGCCTAAACAAGGGCATTTGTATCTTCTAATTTCAATTATTAGTTTTTTTGAAACTTGAAAGTTGTCCAATTATATAAATTATGAGGTAGTTATAGTATTTTCAATAATTTTGTTGTTTGGTGTATTATTTTTATTATTTAAATAGTTTTATAATTAAAATAATAATACAAGTAAGAAAATGCCTTTTTTACACCTAGGCTATACTGTAGGGATTGAAATTAAAATTTTAATTTAAGTTAATGTTAATAATTAATTTTAAAACATGGTGCCCTAAAGTTATCTAACTTGTGAGTCGTCGACCAAAAACTTGCTATAAGAGTCATTTAAAAAGCTTAATGTAGAGATATCTGCACATAAGATTAATTAAAGAATATATATATATATATATATATATATATATATATATATATATATATATATATATATATATATATATATATTTGAAAAGTAGGTGCATGAAATAGAAGACGCACCGCATGCCTTAATTAAGCTCCAAATACTTGTTTTACAGGATTAGACATTTGATGATAGGTTAGTAATTTGGTTGATTCTTGGCGTTGAAGCAGCAAAAAATAAAAATAATTCTTATTTGTTGATATGTTGAATTGCAATTGTAAAATCTAATCAAACTTGAGTGGTATAAGAAATTAGTATTAAAAATCAACTTTAAAATACACCTCAAAAAGTGAAAAATGAAACAATGTTGGGGGTGTGTGAATCCCACGAACGAAGTAAATAAATATATGACTTTTTAAGGTCGAGAATTGAATCAACTTGTTAGTGTACAACATTGTACTTAAATATTCATACACACACATGTTTTGCATTGAATAATTGAGAATTTAGCTTTTGCATTATAGTTTTGATATTGTTCATAATTGATATTATGTTTCCAATCATGAACTTTGAAGGCAAACTGTCAAACTAAATTTGTATATGTGTTTCTTTTCGTAAATTTGCTTGTTTAAGTGTTTGTTAGTTAGTTACCTTTTTGTTTAGTGTTTGCTTAAGGACTAGCAAAGTATCAAGTTTGGAGGTGTTTAATGAGTATATTTCACTCGTACTTTAGACACCATCTAAACTTGATATTTAGCCACCTTCTACGAGTTTTATAATGTTTTAATATGTGTTTTGATGTTGTAATATATGTTGATGAAATTGAAGAAAATAAGCAAAAGTTGACAAAATTGGAAATAGGCTAAATTGTAAGAGATCCAAAGTAAGGGGACTAAAGTTTAAATACTCAAAAGTTGTGTCGAACTTCACAATAAAAATTTGAGAGTGCTAGGAGTCAATTGGATAAAGAAAAAGTCAAATGGATGAAATATAGCCAAAGTATGATCACACATCAATTTTCAACCGAAAAAGTTATGCTCCGAATTTTTAGTCTTATATTGAGATCCATTTTTGACATAGAAAATATTGGAAAATGATATTTGAATCAAAGTTGTAGCCCTTTTAGTTATCTTTCCAACTCATCTTGAATCACCTCAATCGAATATCTAGAGAAAAAGTCATAATAAAAATACTGAAAAAACCCAATGCTGTCTTTCCTCGAATTGGGCGTCGTGACGCCCACACTGCTAAAAATAACAGAATTCATGGCGCCACTACATTAACGCCGAAGCGCCACCTTGCAAGAAAAGTTTTTTTTTAAATATTTTTTGGACTCTTTTCTTGGCCCAATTCAACCCTATTTCATCCAATACTTCAAAATTTATATAAATACAACCGTAGAGACCACTTTTCAGGAAGGACAAAAAAAGGGGAGAATTCAACCCTACAATTCTTACAATTCATAAGAGAATTTAAATAACAATTCAACCGAGCAAGTGAGACTAACACCAAGAAATCAAGCAAGGGACACGAAGAACATCAAAGGAAGAAATCAATTTAAAGTTTCAAATGAGCTTTTACATATTCTTCTCTCTATGTTATTCATTAATATGTTTAGATTTAATTCTTCTCTAATAAGCTAAACATCTAATCTAGGGTTTGATTGTAACAAAAATTTGAGATTATGATTTTATTTCATCATAATTATTTCTATTTGATTTTCCACATATGTTTAATTGTGTCATGAAATTAATGATTTCAATTAATTGTCCACTAATTAAAGAAATAGATACTAGTCAATTTCAACACTTGAGAAAGGGGAATTTAGGCGAGATCATAAGATTAACACAAAGTAGATTTTATGGGTTTCGAGAGAAAGTATAGGATCTATGAAACTTACTCCATAAAAGAATCATGAACTTGATAAATTCTAGATTTTAATACGGAATAGAGATATTGGAATCAAAATCTAGTATTAATTTATAGCCGACACTCAAGAGATTGAAGAGAAATGCATTAGGGTTCTTACTTTTAAATATGAAAAAATTGACTAGAATAATTGAATCATAATTGATAGTTAGGTGTAGAGTTGGGCAAAACTCAACCCAACCCCTTTCAATCCGGCCAACCCAAATCAAACCGATCGGTTTGGGTTGGGTTTTTACGTTCAATTGGGTTGGGTTTAAAAATTGAATTTGAGGTCGGATCGGATCGCGGGTTATGAATTAAAACTCAACCCAACCCAACCCAACCCAACCCGATGAATTAAAAAATTAATATCTAAGATAAAAAAAATTAAATAGATATAATAGTAAAGATAAGAGAATCGCTTATAATATATAAAAGTCAATTTTTTTCACATAAACCGATTCACATGAACATTATTTACAAATACAATGTTATTTGATAAAAAAAAAAAAAAAAAAATTAAAGACAAGATGATCAAATGAATGAATTCCAAAAAATTGTAAAAAAAAAAAATGCTTTATAAATTTTAAACTTATTTATACATTATTTTTAGAAAGAATTCCATATATGTGTATTTAAAAAGCGGAGGTTTTCAAGTAATTTCAAACCCTAAAAAATTATCCAAATTTAACAAATAAATTGGATCCAACTTTAATTGGGCCGAAACATTCATTTGTATTATAGTACTTAGTAAAAATAAAATTACAAGAGGAAATTACACAAATCCAGACGTTTCAAGATGTTGGTGCAAAAATCAGGCCCAAAACTATTTTGTGCAAACATCAGGTATTATAAATATATTCATTATTTTTCAATCCCTAATATCCAACTCATTTCCACCGTCTCTCATATCTCTCTCTCTCTCTCACTGCGCTCTCTCTCTCTCACTACGACATCTCATCTCTCTCCCTAATCTCTCTTCTCTCTCAACAATGGCGGCGCCGATCCTGGATGCTTTCAGATCGTCGTCGTGGTGGTTGCTTCTAGTTCGTCGCACGGTTGTGGCGGTGTGGTTGTAAGGTTGTGGCGGTGTGGCGTGGCGGTGAGGTTGTAGCGGCGCCGGCCGTTTCGGTGCAGCGATGAGTACAGATGGTCGATGGAGGTTGCTTTGCGATCTTGGGTTGTGGAGGCGACGGTCACTGTGAACGGAAACGTCGCGATCTGTCTTCATCTTCGTCTTTTTTTTTATGAGGTGTACGGTGGATTTGGGTGCGGTGGTTAGGGTTAGGTGCGGTGGTTTCCGATCTGGAGGGTTTTCTTTTCTGGTTGTTGGCGTGGTGGTAGATCTACGGTTTTAATGGTGGTGGTGTGGTGGTCAGTGACAGCGGCGGAGATGAAAGTAGGATTAGGGATTTTTTTTTTGGGTGCTAGGATGGAAGTGGTGGTGCGAGGTGGTGGTGTGCGTTGGGTTGCGAGGTTGTGCTACAGTTGTTGTTGTTGGTGCTGGTGGTGCGACGTGGTGGTGGTGTACGTTGGGGTGCGAGGTAGTGGTGGTGCGACGTTGGCAGTGGTTGTGGGTGAGTGGGTGTTTTTGTGTTGGGTCTGCCGGTGTGCCACAGTGGCTCTGGCAGTGGTTGTGATGGTGGTGATGGGGCTGTGATGGTGGTCATGGCAGTAGTGTTGCTGTTGGTGGCGGTGGCGGTGGCGGTGCAGGCGGTAAGTGATGGTGTGGTGGTGAGGTGTTGACGGTGGTGGTGGTGGATTGGCTGTGCGGCGTTCGTGACCAACAATTAGGCGCACGTGACTAACTATTTAGGCGTATGTGACCAATTATTCGGCTAATATGTGACTAAATATTAGGTGTATGTGACTAAAAATAATCCGTGACCAACAAATTGTGACTTACGTGACTCATAGATAAAATGTGACCCATAAATTGAATGATATGTGACGTCGAAATAATGTGACTTATAAAATTTTTGATCTGTGACCTAAAAAATAATCTGTGACCACAAAATTGAAAACATGTGACCTAAAAAATATTCTGTGACCACAAAATTGAAAACATGTGACCTATAAAATAATCTGTGACCTTATTTTATTTAATTAATAAATATTTTTAATTAATTAGACAAAAATCTGATTTTTGCATTAACCAAACTTAAAACTTGATTTTTGAACTCTACATACTTAATACATGATTTGTGAATTCTTCCCAAATTACAATCCATGTGAGTTCGATACTCTTAACTCTATTATTATTTTACAAAATTTCGCACCATATAATTATGGTATAAATCACAGTATAAAAAAAGCGTGATGGCTACTGTTGTCACTTCTGACGACATTATTGCTGCTACTGTGTCATCGTCCTTTGTGCCCTGGCAGTGGTCTCCGTCTCTTCACGGTCGCTTCCAGTGGAAAATGAGGAGAGTAAGGAAAGGATGAAGAGAGAGAGAGAGAGAGAGAGAGAGAGAGAGGCCTTTGTGCCTTGGTAGTGGTCTCTCCATGGTGGCTTCTAATGGAAAATGAAGAGAGCAATGAGAAGATGGAGAGAGAGAGAGAGAGAGAGAGAGAGGAAAATGATTTAGGATTATGGATAAAGTTTGGATGAGATGGAGTGGATGGGGTGGTTATATAAATTAATTTATTTTTATAATATTAAAATTAAATCATCACCTGATTTTTATATAAAAAAAACTTTTAAACTTGAATTTTTAATTTTATAGTTTATATGTAGGGTTTGGACTAATTTTCCCTTTTGAAAATGAAAGGTTGGAAATTCATTTACACTTATTAAAAAGGTTAGGAACCTATTTACTAGTGATTATTTATTGGGAAATTTTCATAAGTAAGATGACAAGTATGACACATTTCAATAATAAGATAACAAGTTTTAACTTTCAAAAATCAGATTTTTATTAAAATTTATTTATAATTTAATTAATTAATTAAATATATAAATGTCACAGATATATACAATTTGGTCACAAATTCATTTATTGGTCATATATTGTCAAATAGATAAGTCACAAATTATTTCGAGATCACAAATCAAATATTTTATAGGTCACAATTTATTTTCGAGGTCACAAATTAAAATTTTAATATGTCACAAATTATTTTAAGATCACGATTTAAAATTTTCATATGTCACAATTTGTTCTTCGATCACAAATCATAATTATTATAAGTCACAATTTATTATACAGTCACAAATTATCATATTATTAGTCACAAATTAACAATTTTTTAGGTCACATATTATTTTTTAGTCACAAATTATCCAAATCATTAGTTACATATTTTTTATTGGTCACGGATTAACCAATTTAGAGGTCACAGTTAACTAAATAATCTGTGACCACCACCTGACAACTGTCTCCACCATACCACACCACCACCGCCACCAATCCACAGCCAACAACGCCACTATTAACAACCAAAAATACCACAACTACACCGCAACCCATCGTCGAACCACACCGCCAGATCTACCACCAACGAGAGCTTCGCAACGCACCACCATGAACCACCCCCGCACTACAACCCACCGCAACACCTCATCACGGTATCAACTATCATCACCACAGCAACCGAATCTGCCAACCCCCAGCCACCAATAAATCAAAGACAAAACAGTCAACACCTCACAACCGCCATCACTCTCTGCCGTCGTCTCCACCTCTACTATCAACGCCATCAGCACCACCAACACAACCACAAACACCATTTCCAACAAAAACTCCACCATCACCCAAGCAACCGTCGCCAGATCCGCCACCATCACCCAACCAACCACCGCACAATGTTCCCACCATCACTCGACCGTCCCTCATCTTCCTTGTCACTACGCGAACCGATGATATCGTATTGGATCTCGTCACTGCACCTGAGAGAAATCAGATTTGAAATTGTTATTGGTGGTGTTGGTGAGGTGTGGTGATTTTCGTGTTGGTCGGGGCGGTGGTTACAGTCGCGATGATCATTGTTGACGCGAAAGTGGCAACGATCGTACCGACGACAAAAGAGGGGAGAGCGACGAGAAAAAGACGTTTGGGGGAGGGTGGGAGGGAGGGTTTTTTTATAAATTAAATTAATTTAATAATATATTAATTAATAAAATATCGATTTTTTAAAATGTTAAATTTTATATATGATTTGTGAAATGGAATTTTTAAAGATTGGGTTATATGTAATTTTCACTTATTTATTTGGTCACTGCCTATTGGGCCACAGTACATATCACTATGTATGTAGATTCTCCACCGATGTTTTCCACGATTTGCTGACGAGGACACCTCACACCTATAATGATGAATTATTTACCACCAAATAATCTAACATTCTTTAACCCCTTTTGTTTTGTCATAAATTATAAAAATAGATAAATAAAGTAGGTGAATCGCATGATTCTCTCCATGTCCCAAGTATCGCATTAACTAAAGGTGTATTTGATTACAAAGATAAAATTTACATAAAAAAAACAAATAATTTATAGGTAATTGTATAGAAATTATTAATTAAATGTGTTTGATTAATTTTATTTTCAACCAAAAAAAATATTATACTTGTCACTTTTTTATTAAGGGGTAGATGAGAGAGAGAGAGAGTATATGAGAGAGAAAGAGAGAGTGAATTACTTGGAAAATAAAAATATACTCCCTCTAAAGAAAATATTTTCTTTGTTTTTAAAGAAAATATGATCACGTGATCAAAAGTAGGAAAATATTTTTCATGGAACAAAATATAAATCAAACATCAGAAAAATAGAAATTTGGGTAAAAAAAAATGATATTTTTCATGAAAAATATTGAAAAAGAGTGTATTTGATTGCGAGCATGGAAGAAAATAAATTCAATTGCCTAGAACTTATTTTATTGAAATTAGTTTTCAACATAAAAAAATATTATATTTGTTCATTTTTTATTGGTGGGTTGATGATAGAAAAGGGATACACGAGAAAGAGAGAAAAAAAGAGTGGATTCTCTGAAAAATAAAATCATAATCTCCCTAAAAAAATATTTTTCTTGATTCTGAGGAAAATATGGTTACGTGAGCAAAAGTAGAAAAATATTTTTCATGGAAAAAAAATGTCAATCAAACAGCATAAAAATAGAAATTTGAGTGAATAAATATATTTTTCATGTAAAATTTTGGTAATCAAACGCATCCTAAGATAACTCAATGAAAGAAAAATTTACAACACGACATATTGATGACACGTAAAAAAAAAGTGAAAGAAATTTTTTTATTTAATTGATAAAATTTTGATTCAATCAAATTTCGTCACAGAGTTTTGAAAATCAGACCAACTTTGCTTGTTTAATTATAAAAAATAATGCTAGTTTGCAAATCAGTTTAATAATAGCCCAAGTATTATGGAACATCTTTCCTTTTAGCGGGAGAAAGGGTACTGTGCAACAGTAGCCTATTCCACCCATAGTTATCAGACCCAACTCGGGTGTCAATCCGGACAATGCAGTGGATTAGTGGTTCAACCGGCGACTCGATGGTTCAACCGGCTGGTCAATTCTTGTCAAAAATATTATTAACTATTTTCATTGAATGAATTTTTTTTTCTATTTTCTACTAATAACTAAATGAATATCATATTGTTTTGTTAACTAAATATCAATTTGTATCCCAATTTCACAAATTCTAGATCATATATAGTGAAATATGAATTTCAAACAATAAAAACAACAATAAATCATATAAAAAAAAACTTTAGTTTGCTGGATTATCTTGCCCAAAGCACTCAAATGGGGAATACACTTGCTGGATAAACATCTCTGTTTCATAACACTCAAAACTTTAGTATGCCTCTCAACTTGATACCACAACTTCATATCTTCCCATGCTGTGGCTCTAACTGAGAAGGATGTGAACCAACATACAGAAACAGATTCTTTCTTGGGTCTTCAATAGATGATGCCATATAATATGGGATCTCACCATCATTCAGCACTTCATTAATCCGATTACCATTCTGCCAATCTGAATCCTCTATCCACAAAACAGACCCTACTTCTAGCTTCATTAACTTATCTGATTCAACTCTAGCAGATTCCTCCTCTACTTCAACAATTTCAAGTCTCTGCTGGAACCGCAACAAGCCATTTCCATTCACCCATGTATCCCCTAACTGCCTCTCAATCCTTCTAGCTTGAAGACGTGAACTGTGATCGACAGCTAGATCTTCAACCGAGTTCTTAGGCATTCCAGCATATCGTGTGATGGAATGAAATGTAGCAAAAAAGCACCTTGATGAAAGCTAATAGAGGCTTTAGCATTCCACACCTCAACATTACTAATAATTTTAGAAAATGCCCAATGAATAAATAGCAAGAAAACCAGCAGCCAGTAATTTTAGAAAATGGCCCATATACTTTGCATAAACAGGCGGCCATTATATACTCTTGGTCCGGTTCAACGGTTTTCAGTTCGAACCGGACGGTCCGGTCCGAGTTTGATAACTATGATTCCACCATAATACTTTGCGTCTATTTTGAAAAAGAGGAAGATCTGAATACATTGAAAAATGAACCATGTTAAACGTATAGATAATTTTCACAGAATTTGTTCATAAATAGATATATGACAAAATTTCGTTTATTTCAATCAAAAAAACAAACAAAAAAATGCACCATACAGCTGCTGACAACTATGGTGCCTGTGAACCATTCATTGTACGTAGGGAACTGTTCCTAAAAAATAGTCTGCTCATTGTTTATAAAGAGGGCGAATACCAGAAAATTTGACAAAAACTTCGAGTACCAATTACTAGTGACAGAGTAGACTTTTATAATGGGATGAATCATAGTAAGTATTTATAAACAGTGTGATTCTTTAATAATTGAAAGAATTATAATTTAAATTAATATTTATTGAGTGTGGTCAACATTGAGCAAACTAAGACCATGAATGATCAAGGAGATAAGTATTGCTACGTTTCTTGACATTATGACTTGTTAAAAAAAAATCAAGTCAATTGGCAGAGTTCTATCAATATTTTTCACTTTCGATTCGATCCCAATTCAACACTAATTAAACTTTTTATGCGTTGTCTCATTTCCCTTTTGGATCAATATTGTAGTTAAGAGATTAAGAAAGCTTTTTAATGAAACCTCCGAACTTAAAAAGTAAAAAAAATCCAAACTTCTTTATAACTGTACGATCATATTTACATCAAACTATTAAAAGAAAAAAAAAAAAAACCCTAAAAAACGAAGCACAAAACTGTCTGTATCGTCATCATCATATGGAAATGGACAGAAGGATCCATCAAGCCATCAAGTTTGAATCGGATCGCTTCCACGTCAGCAACTTCCGGTTACACTGACCTTCCTTGATCCGGCTCTGAACCCGCTCAAACTCTGAGATCCGACAGGGTATGGTAATCCCACCCGGATGATCAAACCCGTATTCTTTTTCGGACTCCTTCAGCAAATCACCAAATGAAGGGTGATTAAAGTACACTACAGGAACCAAAATTCTCTGAAAATCTCCATCTTTCTGGCCCACGTAGATTGCTAAATGTCCCTTCGGAACAGTGACGGGATTTCCCTGGATGTATCCAGATCCCGTATCAGGACCAAGGTTCTTGGAGCTCATTATGGCCTTGGCTTTCCTCCTAATAAGGTGGGTCCAGTCGAGGAGTTTTGAAATGGGCCTAACACGGGAGCTCCTAGGTCGGTCCAGCAGCCGATATTCTTCCGGATGTCTTTGTCGCCGGGAAACTCGCCGAAAAACACGTCTGATAATAGTATTCACCCTGTATTTGAGCAAGAAACCTCGAATCTTTCCCATATTTTGATCAAGAAAATAGAAGAATAAAGAAGTGAGTAAGGGGTAGAGCAAGCAGTACTCGAAACTTTCTTTGATACTAAGGACGAATGTTGATTATATTTATGGGTTATGGGCTTGAAATTTGGTTGGCGCCTGGCGGCGGCGGCGGAGGAGAAAATGAATAGGAAAGTTTGTGGCTCAGCAATTATATAGGCAAGGAGACTTGAAAAGTTCAAGCTAGAGCACGTGGTGGAAAAATGTCATAATTACATAAACTTATTCTACTAAAATTGTAGGAATTAACATTCTAATGGATCGGTCTATGTGATTAAAATATTGTCAAAAATTATGAACCCCACACCCTCTATGTTTCTGTCCTATACAGGCCTTGTGAAATTGGGTTTGTACATGTAGCAGGATTTGACGTGGTATTTGTGTATCGAAGAGAGGGTACAAAATAAAAATATCTTTTTATTTAAAAGCCTAAAAAGTATAAACTAATAAAGTAGTAGGCCAAAAATAAAAATAAAACAAGAAAGAGTTGTCTCCTTCTAAGTTCTAAACCAAAAAGAAAAAATAATGTTATTCATATCCACGAATCACCATAGAAAGTCTAATCCAAGAGCACAAAAAAGTAAAAGATCGGTAGAGGGTGGAAGAGTTTGGGATGCATTGCTATTATTTGGGACAATTGGTACGTGGTTTGAACTCGTTTAATTAATTAATTAGTTCAAAATGCTCATTTGACATTTAATTTTTTTTATTTTATTTTAGAAAATGAGTAGTGCCACACAAAAGGTCTAAAATCTTGATTGCCTATGAATAATATTATTTAAAAGAATAATTTTGAATTATAAAGGATTGACTAGTAAGTGAATATATATATTTCAATTCCGTTTTTAAAAAAATATTCATTTTTAATTTCTCCAATTTTCTTCTTCCTACCATTTTCCTCTTGGATATGCCAGATTGCCATGAAGAAGTACAACACGAAGTGACAAGGAAATTTCCCACATTAAATATTCTCTTGGCTTTCAAGTTAAATTTGACTTTTAAAATTGTTGTTAGAATTGCGCGCGCGCGCGTGTGTGTTAACTGTTCAAAATTAGTGGCTTAATATTCAAAAAGTATTTTCTTTAGTTGATGTGTGTGTGTTGGGTATTAACTGTTCAAAATTGGTGGCATAATATTCAAAAAGTATTTTCTGCCAAAAATAATTTGAAAAATATTTCATATAGTTTGCCATGTATTTCTAAGGAGTATGCACGTGGCTTTTTATTGCCCTCGATTTCATATATGATAAATGTATTATTTTTTATAAATTTCAATATGAATATTCTCTAACTTTTTCGAAAATAAAAATATATATGCATATTTTTAAGAGACGTGAAAAAGTCGTGTTGCAATTTGTTCGTCTATCGTTTTCAAGTTGTTAAAGTCAATTGCCTTTAAAGAAAATATCTTTTTTCATTTTTAAAAACAATATACTAAGGCACGCATTCAATTTCTTTCTAGTTTCCGTTTGGCCCATATTATTTTAAATTATGAATAAGTGAAATAGTATTTTTTTGGAGATTGAGTGGTTAAAAAAGAAGAAATTTTTTTCGATTTATGCTTAATATTATTTTATGAAAAATTGTATAATTAAAAATATGAGAGAAAAAAATAAAATTTAATTTAATGAAAATCAGACGGTAGCGTAATACTTTTAAGTTTCCTATTAAAAAATAATAAATAAATAAAAAAGAAAAAAGTCTCCAAAGTGAAAATTGTATAAATATCCGTACATGCGGTCTTGTAGTTTTACTGTATTATTCATGCACACGTGGCTTTGTAAAAGTCTTTGTTATTTGTGGGCCAATGTTGGCCCCACTTTGGCTAAAATCCAGACATTTCTAAAGTCGAGAGCCGGCCGGTTTAGTGAATGAGAACCAAAAGGCACGAAGTTTGACTTTTTTTGTTATTATATTCAAGCCGCCTCTATCAATCAGGAAGAAAAAATTATTATTTAGGGGGGAAAAAAGCAAGATTCGATGGAAAATATGATTTTGATTGCAATCGGAACCTTATCATATTGTCTACAAATTACAATGCTTTAACAAATCATGAAAAATACAAGTCAATGTTGAGTATTTTGTAGTGTAATGGTTGTTTTGTAATGAACAAGTGAAATGATAAAGTTTAATTTGTAAGAGTGTAATTAAATATAATAAAATTTCAAACATTTTATGGTATACAAATTACTAAAAGAAAGTAAGAAGTGAAGAATAAAGAAATTTGAAGCAAGTGATAATCATTCTTTACTTAAGACGATATTGTTCTGCAACGATGTTCAAAATTTATAGCACTTGTTTTTCAAGATACAATATATTCAATTTGTAATAGAAGCACTTCAAATCACAAGCAATAAGGAATTGAACTAGTTTTTTCTCCCCACAAAAAACATGTTTTGAATGAATTTTGGAGATGGTTTTGCAAGATTTTTATATAATGCTTAATGCAAAAGTGATATGAGATGCATAATGAACGTTCAAAATGTCTTATTTATAGAGGATGAGGGGTTGTAAGTTAAATAACACGCCTCAAACTCCGCAACATTACTAAGGGAAGCATCCCTTGCTATCGCTAGCATGTCGTTGGCCTCTTGCTCAAACGTCAATGTCAAATTTTTAACAGAATGCTTTTCATCTGCTTGTTGATTGAGCGACAATCTCATCACTCGAGCTCTAGGCGAGCAATAGAGTTAGGCAAATTTCTCAGCCAATTTTTCCTCTTTTCCTTCTAATCTTTAGACCGCAATTTCTCATTAATCCGAAATTGATTTTGAGATTCCAAATATACCATAACGATCTACTCGACGGAGTAGAATGAGTTAGTCTATTTACATTCATAATTTGACCATCGAATTAAGTCCGAATATTCGACCAAAATTGACACGAAAGTCAAATTAATTTTTACCAAATTTTGACAAAAAATAATGAAACATATGATCGAAAAGTTGATAAAAATTATAGATTCATATAATATGTAGTTGAAAATATTTTTTTAAAAAAATAAGGACCAAATATGGAGTTAATCTCTCGACGAACAATTAAGCTATATTACTTTGCTTCTCAAAGTAATTGTCCTATCTTCCTACATTACAACTTTCTCGCTTATTCATCTTTTAGTTAAATGCTACAAGTTGCACGACATTACAACTAGTGTGAATGGTTTCAGATAACAACACACAAAATTTCAACTATAGACAAATATTCTGATCATTTATTTCTTGATTCGAGTGCATCAAATCTTTAATATAACAATCCCGCTACACGTATCCGTTCGTTTATCCGCTCGTTTACTTGGTCCCATCCGCCCCTCTCACATTGTAGGTGAGTGGAACACATTTGTCGGAAGTGAATCCCGACCCCATGTGAGAGTACCGATGGGTCAATTTATCCGGACAATTAATGCATGTTTGTCTGGCTCTTGTTTGGCTACATTGATAAAGACTTCCGCCACCATTTTATAACCGGACAATCTCCCTCTCTTGAATTGTCCAATTAAGCTGGCTTCGCATGACTGGAATCGGCAACGACATCACGAGTCACGTACGGAATGCCAATTGTGGAATTGACACCTACTTTGAAGACTTGTGAATTTATTATTGAAGACTTTGGAATTGACACCTACTTTAATAATTATTTCTAGAATCTTGTTACACGAACATCTCATTGACCGCATGAATGATCGCATGTGAGTATAAGAAGAAATATTATTTTATTCACTGAACCCGCACCACTCACATGCGCTCATCCATGTGGTCAACTGGGGTGTTCGTTTAGATTTTTCCTTATTTCAAGATGCTTTGACTAAATTATTGGATTAAAGGGCAATAAGTAGATAAAAACCTATAAAGTGTAATCGATGGACATTGCATATTCAACTATATATTTAATGTCGAGCTATAATTTTATTTAGATTAAAGGAGTATGAGTTTAGAATTGTGACAAGGGCAAAGGATAAGAATGCGATTTTTGACATCGTTGAGAATATGGAATGTGTGCATTATGGAGTCGACAAGAAAAAAAATGAGAGACGCTCGTCGTTATTCCCACTGATCATATTTTTCTTTCGGCGATTCTTTTGACAATAGGGTATCATTTTCATCACCAAAATATTAGAGGTAAATTAGTATTTATATGGTAAACATGCTTTAAATGTTAGAGTTAATAAATAGAACTTTGCCAAAGCTAAAAAATTAATTTCAATCCCCACCAAACAAGGGAATATAATCACGATTTCTCCACCACCGACTCATCCGGGTTTTGTTCTTCGTCACCGTTAGCCAGATTAATTAAACTCATTTCTTGTCGATTCTTTGCTTCCTTCGTATCATTCACTTCCTGCATGCAAATAAAATTTCAAAATCCAAACCCATTCGAAACTAAAAAACTAACCAAAAAAATCATAAAACTAAAAAAAATGTCAACATTGAATCTCTTTCCATTAGGAAGAAAGATGAAGTAGAAGCTCTCCTTGTTTCAACCATATTTCTAATCAGAGATCTTAAAAATTCAAAATTATATTCCTATAGAGAGAGTATGAAACAAAATTGAAATAAATAATCATATTTTACTATCCCCTGATGCAGCTCAGGTAAAAAATTGAAATAAATAATGAAAATCTACTCATTAGCCATTTATCTGTTGCACTTCTTGACACAGAAAGCACGGATAAATTGGAAAGTACCTTTGAGGAGGCATAACGGTCCCTCACCCTCTTCTTAAGCATTCTTTCAATCCTCAGAATATGGAGGAAGATCAATAGTTTCATGGTGTTTCTACAATAAAATTATCTTCTTTAATTAAATATGAAACTCAGAGGCAGAAGACAGACATAAGACAACAAATATAAGAGTTAACTGGCGACTCAAAATATTGGTAAATTTATATCATAAACATAGAATGAACAAGAAATTTCGAATCATAAACTGAAGCAAATCTTTTACGCTGAAAATAAAATTGGCATCACATTTGAAATATTTCCTTCATTGTAAGTCGTTTGTTGTATTTGGAAGATAATGTGAATTTCTCAAGTAAGCACAGCTCATAAAAAAATATTTCAGCCATTAATAACATGACATTCAGGAACATGTATCTGCAAAAAAGGATACGAAACTAAGTTGGGCAGTAGAAAAACCGAACCATAAACCAATTCTATCAATCAATTCATTACAAACAAGCATGCCTGTTTGTTTCAGATTATAACAATGAATATCAACAACATATTTCTTGGGTCTCACAACTTTTTAATCACACATTTCAAAAATTTCTATTACAATCTATTAAAAATCTGATTTTAATCCCCACCAAATACCTAATTGTATGTATACAAGGCCAACTCTGAGAAATTTGAGGCCCTAAGTGACTAATTATTCAGAGGCCCTAGGATTAAATTTTATTCTCAAAGAGACAAGTGGTTATCCAAAATAAAGCAACATGTGATAAACTAATAAAATTTTAAGATGGTTGATTAAACATAATCATCAGTTAAAAGTAATACCAACCTATGCACGAAATCTATTATTCTATCCTGTGAACCAAGCATAGAGTTCCAATAAATGGTTCCATACTTACAGTATTATATTCTGATTTATTTATTTATTTATTTTGGATTTTCTAGCAAATAAAGAATAGGTTGATTATTAGAGCTTTGCTACACGAACATTTCGATTGACACCCTAGGTGACCACGTGTGAATATGTGGAAAAATATTATTTTATGAAAAATGCTACTTTATCCACTTGATTGACACCCCCCTCACATAAGTGTGTGGGTCCCACGTGATTTAAATAAGAGTCATGCTACAGGAACATTATGGGTAATCGCAGGGATGATCGCACACTCACATACGAAGAAATATTATTTTATTCACATGGATCCCGCACTATCACATACGATCTCACATGCGAGTAGAGTATCATTTTCTTTTAAAAAATATTTCCCCCTTAATGTGAGGGGGTGTGTTAACCAAGTAGGCAAAATAACACGACTCTTATTTTATTCGCACGGAATCCACACTCACATGTGGTCACCCAAGATATCAACCGTTCGTTTAGCATTTTTCTAATTATTATAAAATCCACAGTACATACTACAGAGTTGCAAAGAAAATAGGGGAACAACTTTCCTTTTGTCTTTAGCTTATTTTCTTCCTCATTCATGATATTCAAAATCCAAGAAAAGACTTTCTCATGAAGAACACACAAACGAAATCAGTTTACTTTTCTATGTTTCTGTTACTCTTCCTTTTGCTTCACAGTATTGCAATCCAAAATGCACCAAACGGATGGCACATAATTGAATTTCACTCAACCAATTTCTAAGAGCCGAACCAGTTGGAGTTCTATTTAATCATTCTCTACTAAACAATGGAGAAAAATACAATCTTGAAAACAATACATGAGACGAGAGAGAAATTAAGGGACAGAAACCGATTACTTGTAATTTCTTTTGCAAATCTGCTTCTTCTGTGAACTATATGATCTTGAAATTTTTTTCTTGTTTTGTGAATCTTTTTTACCGTCTCTCTTCTAAGTTTCTAACCTAGGTAAAAAAGGATTATTTTGAGTAAGTGGGTGGGCTTTGGACAGGTCCTCGGGGGCAAGCTTGGATTGAAGTTGAATTTATTTGTGGAAATTACTCCCATTACCTTAATTAAATTCATAATACCATTATTGCTTCCCTTCTTTTTTTATTTCAGAAAATATTATCTTTTAAAAGTAAAAATGCAAAGTCATAAATCAAATCCAATACCATGTTTCACGCTCAAAATTTTGAAACCTTTTTCACTACCAAAATCCTTCCATTCTTAGAGTTTTTTTTATTTCTGGCACAATTCTGTCCATTGTTTGATAGTCATTTTTGGGAAAAAAAAATAATTTTTTTGATGTGATGGATGTTGAATATGTTATTAAAAAAGAAGAAAAAATTATTGATGTGATGAAAAATATTATTTTATTAAAGAATGTGTGGTTCAAAATGAGTAGAAGAATAAAAATGAAAAAAAAATGTGTACCAAATAGGGATACATCTCTATTTTATCCTCCTCAATCCAATTTTTATGTTATCCATAATCTCAATGTTAATCTTTCAAGCTGAAATCCCTATATTTCTTTTTTTTTTTACACCAATTTGTAAAAATGTATTTTTGCATATTGCAGAACTCAAATCATTTTAAAGGCATATCGGGGGAGTAGGCAAGTCTATTTTGGTGAAGATTTGAATAATAAACTCAAAAAGAAGCCATGAAAAGTTTCAGTGTTATAATATGGGCTACATCGTCCAGATAGATGAACATGAGAAGAATTCATATACAAATTGTTGAGAGGTTGAATTTGCAAGTGAAGATGGAGGAGAGTGAAGTAAGAATTGGCATTCGACTACATAAAAGGCTTGAGAAAGAGAAACAAATTCTTCTAATTTTGGATAATGTTTGGAATGCAATTGATCTGACCTGGACATTTCACACTCTGAAGTTCATGTCGGAGCAAGATCATACTGACTTCACGTTCATTGGACGTGTGTAGAGAGATATTGACATATACCAATATTGAAGTAAATTCTCTAAATGACGGAGAGGCGTGGGGAATGTTTTGTTAGCACGCAAGGCAAGTAGTTAGGCACAAAACCTTTAGCCGAGGTGATTACCAAGAAATGTGGTGGCTTGGCTTTAACTATCATTGTCATTGAAGCATCTGTAAGGGAAAAATCAATTGTTGCACTTCATAAGGATTCCTTGAGCACCTTGCAAAGGACAATCCCTTTATAAAGGGAATTGAAGATAAGGTAAATTATACCTTAAAATAGAGAGATGATTCATTGCATGATGAGCATATCAAATGTTGTTTTCTGCTTTGTTGTTTGTATCCAAAGGCCTCAACAATCGATGTATGTGAACTTGCCCAATATTGATTTTTTAAAGGTTTACTCGATCAAACGGAGCGCTAAAGACGCTGATATGAAAACCCCAATCTTCTTCTTGGAAAGAGTTTATCCAAGAACTAACCGAACCATGAGGCAGCAAAATCGGTGGAGATAGTTGAACCTAAGAATGAGAAAATGGACAGATTTGTGTTTTTTAGTAGTTTGTATAGATGTGAGAGTCTGGCATCTTATCATTTTGACATACTGTTGTTATGTTTTATTGGTAAATGGAATTGCTACTTCTGATTTCGAATGTTAATTTGTTGATGTCAACCCCCCTGCGTCCATTAGACTTGTGTTGCTTATACGTAACATCATTAGTGATTATTAATTCCCTCGTAGTGCAATCTAATAATACCGAGTTTCCAAATTTCATTACATGTATCTCAGATGTATGTCATTTCACACTATGCAATGTATTGTTTTTATCATGAACGTCATAGAGAAGTTGGGCATTCTATGCGTTCCAAAATGTTAAATAAAATCTGATGTTAATCCCAATATTGGTGTACAAGTTCATCAATAAGTTTCTCATTACCAATTCCATGAAAGAGTGTCTCAATATTTGAAAACATTTTTGTTTAAACACCGATTGTGGAGCTTGTTAATGAATAAACACAGATCTTATGAACGATATCATTCTGGGTGACGCAAGTCCATCACATGACATTACACCTAATTGTTAACAGAGTATTTTACACGAATCGTTTTGTCAAGTGCTAGATGTAAACTATCTACTTAAAAATCAAACAAAATGTTGTTTTCATGACCAAAAGAAACAAAATTGAACTTCATCGGCAAATCTTTGAAATTACCAGCTAATGGCAACCTCATTTGCAGAAGCCACTTCACAGCTACCTTGATATCGCTTATTACATATAAATGTAGTTCCCGGTTGATTTTCGTTTTCTAAATTCATTTTTGAGTTTATTTTTAATCACACATTTTAAAATGGCACTCACATTTTTTTTTTCTACTTTTAAAATATACATTTTATTATTTTTTATCAAAATTTACTGAAAATTTGAATTTTTAACAAAACCAAACAGATACATAATGTATTGAGCTGATAACTATAAGCTACAGCATCACTCGATCTTCATTGCTAACATTTTTTACATTCACTTTGCTAAAACTTACGTTGCATATTTTTTTATTGATGGTCGAAAATTGTCGACTCTCATAAACCTTTGTATACAATATTTATCTTTAAAAAAAATGAACAATTCAGTTAGCTTTGTATGGTGGCCGAGCCGAGAAGTCGAGTACCGCACGAACTTTGGTGCTTAAATCGAAATATTTAGACCCTTAAAATAAATTAAGAGTTTTGCTACAGTACCCGCATGGTTGACACTATACACACACATGGGAGGGAAAAAATATTTTATTCACGTGGGACCCACGCATCTATGTGAGGACGGTGTCATCCGTGCGGTCATCCAAGGTGGTCATTTAACATTTTTCATAAATTAATTTCTTTCTTTTGAGTGCCTAAGTTTGCGGTGCATGCTCACACTCTGATAGTTCAAGATGGTCTGATTTGTAAGACTGGTGATGATGATGATTATTATTATTATTTTTGAAATTTAGCCCTTGTTTGATCCACTTATTTTTTGATTTTTTTTTTCTTTTTTTTCAAACCACACATTTTTTAATAAAATAATATTACACGCAAATTCAATTTTTTTTATTAACCACACATTCTCCGTCAATCTATCGTTTCAAAATGCATTATTAGATTATAATGGGGCTCAAAAGGGTTCTTAAGTTTTTAACATTTCAAGTCTGTAGCATTATGGCCTTTAATCGATTTTTATCTATTTATCTTCTAGAAAAATGTTAAATTTTTATTTAAAGATAATTATACTTTTATTTTTAATTAAAACAAAAAATAAAATATTTAGAAAAAATACAAGATAAAGTAAACTGAAAAATGTGAAGACAATGAGAAAAAAAAGGCCCTAAAAAACAAGGGATTGGAGGAGTGTCCGAGAACATAAGGGGGGCGAAGTGGTCAAATCAAACGAGTTGGATTGACGATGGTTTTTTTTTTTTTGGATTACGCTCTATTATTGGCGCCTCCACTTGTCCTGTCTTGTCCTGTCATGGGTCTTGGTGAAGAAGATAAATCGTAGGTTATGCTACAAGGGTACCGGGTGGAAGTTGTTTGTACACTTGCTCTTATTCAAGAGCCAAATCCATATTTTAGGATTCGAACTCTTGACGTCGCAGCCTTAAGTAAAGTTGGATTTCTCCACCTTCCCCTTTTATCATTTGGAGATGTGCCCTGGAGACGACCGATGATGGTTTCTTAGGTGGAAGTGGGCTAGAGCAGGAATCGCAAAGTGTGAATGAAGAGGCAAATTTATTTTATTTCTTTTTTATTTTAAAATTCATTTGCACATGTGAATTTCATCCCTAAACCTGAGCTCTACCTACTTTGCACATACTTCTTAATTACTAAGTAAAATGTAGGAATTATAACCCTTTAACACTAGAATTCGGCTCATGTTCAAATCCTAAACTTAGCTCGGTTTAACCCTTTGGCTCGTGACCCTCGTGAGCTGAGTCGAGCCGACCACAAGCTAACTCATTTATTTTATATAAAAATTTGATATAATAAGCGCAAAATAAGCAATTTTTAAAAGAAATTAATGAAGTAAGTTTTAAAAAATGAGAAATAACGAGCTAGTCCACGGCCCAAATGAATCGATTCATGAGAAAAATGAGCTCAACTCAATTCATAACTCGTCTCAAGATAAGCCACAACTTCCCATGGGTCAAGCGCAGGAAACAAAAAATTAGGGACCATTTGTACAAGTAAAAATTGCAATACTTATTTTCAATTTTCTTGTTTTGGAGTGCAAGTTTAAAAATAAAACCAAGTGTTAAAACTGACTTCCTCTCTCTGTACTTTTAAAATCACCGCATTCGCACAAATCGGATCCAGATACCAGACCCACAAGGCAAACCGAAAATTCCAACCGTATTACCAGTCGGATTCGGGTCACAAACCACAAACCAGAACAAGAGAAGGAGTATAGCATAACAACTCAAATTCGCAACATTTGGTCGGACACGAATGTCGGGGGATCCAAACATGGAAATGTTACAGGAGTCGGGCTGGGAGGAGCTCCGGAAAGAGGCTCGAAAGATCGAAGGCGATCTTGATGTTAAGCTCTCATCTTATGCAAAGCTTGGCGTTCGCTTCACCCAAGGAGGTACTTCATATATTGTTATTTTCTGATTTTTTTTATTTGAATTTTTATTTTTTGTTAATGGCTAGTCATAGATTGTTAATTGAAATATTTAGATTAAAATGATATAAACTTTGATTTTGCTTCGAGTTGAGTTCGCCTGTTTGAGTACTTTTTTCACCCCTACTGTGTTAATGCCGGTAATCCAAATTCAAGTATTCAACGGAGTTGAGATGAGAAGATGATAAGCTCGAACATGTTTCATTAGCTAATCTAAAGTGATGTTACCAAAAAATGCCAAATGTTGATTCTCGAGCTTGACGATTGAGAATGATCATGAACGGAATCTTTGGTACCTGAAACAAAGGCGTGGCCCCTTCAATGCTTAAGTTAGTGAAAGGTGAAAATATAAGCATAAGGCTATAAATTATGTGTAAAATCATTCCTGAATGATGAATTGTGGTCATGTATTTATAGAGTAGGTGGTACACTTCGAGTTGGGTTAGATTATCGGGTATCTTATCCTTTTAGGAGTCGTAGGATGTGCTGAAATTCCATTAAAATAGGACAAAAGAGATCTAGTATGATTCAACCTTATCAGAGTTAGATAAGTTTGAAGATGGATGTAGAGTCCTACTAGAGTATTTTTTTGAGATAGAGAATGGGATAAAGGTAAAAATCCGAGGGGATGTGGAGGAATTGTCACATGAGGCAATTAAGCTTGAAGAGAACCCTAGGAGGACACCTTGGGAAAACTCCCAATATGATCAGAAATAACCTTGGGCATTGTTGGTCGGGGTTGATCAAAAAATGACCATATCATAAAGAAATCTCAACTACCAATTTTGTTGCTCTGAAATATCAAAATTTTAGAATATTGTAACATGAGAAAGTATGCATTTTTCCGTCTGTATGAGATGCTGTGTGTTTGGGTGTTCAATGAATCTGTAGACTATAGTGACTGGAATTTTTTGCATACTGCATGTGATGAATAATTTTGTTCCAGAAACTTGATGAGGTGACAGATTTTTATTCTTTTTCTTTTTCCTTTTTATGTTTTCTTCTCAAGAAAAGTTGAGGAATTCTTCCATATCATGAAGCTTATGCTGGTGATTCTTTGGAAAAACTTGGTGAAATTGACTATACATTAGTTGTACTTCAGTGCTTGTGTAGGTTTCGGATAATGACTGCCCTTCAAAAATTAAGTCCCTTGGAGAAATTCATTATAAGCTTCTAATGAGGTTAACATGTACGGAAATCAGCATTACCATGCCATATTTAGCAGCAATAGAAGCTAACCAGTTACAGTTTACTAATGCCTCAAACGTTTCTACCCAAAAGTGAATTGAGATTGAAAGACAAAAAGCTCTTTTCATAGAAAATCTGACAAATTTCTAGGGCTTGACTGCCTGGTCAGGGAAGATGTAGCATAGCTAAACTATTAGACTAGGTCCTCTCTTAAGTTATTTTATCTATATTTTGTGTGTTCTTGTCCAAGTTAGGACGTGGGATTCCCACGATCTTAAATAAACAACCTATAGATTAATTGATGTTTCAAGTGATGACAAAACCAGACCGTACCAACTAGTTTGTCAATGCATGGGCGCTTTTTAAAACTTTGGTTTTGTAGAGTTTAATGCACAAAACCGGAAGCAGATTCACCAAAATCAAAGAACACAAGCCAGAATTCGAACACAAAGTTCAAGAAACTGTAGAGGCGATTTTATTCAACATTGGGCTCAGAATAAAAACATTGTACCCTTCTGTACAAGAACCAAACCACAAAGTATCCAAACCCTAAGAAAATCGACCAAGAAATCGCTACAATGGACCGCAACCTCACCCCCTTCTCGATACAGCCTTACACACACAACCGAAGGCACACAGTGACTCCGATCACATAGATCAAGTATCAAAACTAGAAGTTTTGATCACAATATACAGATTCACACAGAAAAATGAAGGAGGCGAGATATCACAGAGACGGCCAGAAGGTTCGAGAGAAGAGGCGAGAAAACAAATGAAACCCTTGGTCTCAAAAGTGACGCTCCAAGAGATTTTATACACAGATCAACCCACCGTTCGATCAAGTGTGAGATGGACGGTCCAGAGCAACTTCTAATGATCAAGTTAATGGGTCACGGGTCTTGGGCCGGTTTATTGTGTTATCGGGCAATGGCTTTAGTTGAAAACATTTCCAGCAGTTTTGGGCTAAGCCCATTTCATCATTGCCCTTAAGTTGAAATATGAATGACAAAAAATGGCATCACATTCAACAGGTTTCAAGTTGATTATTATTACTATTCCAAGTAAACATTTTATACGATGTCCTTTTGGTTCACAAATGTGCGTTATGTCATCCATATAACTGTATGGAGCTGTTGTACTCATTATTTGAAGTTCTAAGCTTGCTTTTCTTAGGATCGACTGGGAAGGTATTCTTATTATGTTGATACAAGGACTATGCTTGAATTTAACCAGCTATATCTTTCACAACTATTCAGTAGGCTTGAAAACTGAGTTCGATGATCTTTTTTCATGTGGTAACGTTTTCATCATGGCAAGACCATAAGGCATAAGCAACAGGGCATCTGTCCAACCACTGACCGCATTACAATTTTTTAGCATGTATTCTGTTCAAGCATAATTTTTTTATCCCACTCATGTTGAAATTCTGCTGTTTTGATTTTTTTTTTTTTTTTAATCATATTCTTTGAAAGGTATAGGTGTCAAATAGGAGGTCTCTCAATCATGCTCCCTCGACTCTGTTATCAATTTAGATAGATGATAAAGAATTGATGCTGTTGAGGACTATGGCTATACTCAATAAATCTAGGGGGTTAAGTGCAGCAATTGCAAATGGAGAGAGAAGTTCATAACTAGGCAATAGTTTGAGGGGACAGAATGTAATTACCCTTAGTTTGTAAGATATAACAAATTCAGACTTCCTGACTAATTTGCATTATGCCTTTGCCTTTTGAATTCTTATCAAGTAACATCCATGCGGTAGTATATACTTAGTATCGTTTTTCTTTAATTAAGTGATCCTTGGTTCATACAGTTATGAGTTTTTCTGTTAGCTTTGAAGTTTGTCTTTCTAAATGATTAAGCTGTTATTTAGGTAACGTGGATGCTGGTTCACCAATGGTTGGGTCCAGCAGATCATGGAAATCCATGGAAATGGAGATTCAGTCATTGCTTGAGAAGCTACTGGATATAAATGATTCTATGAGTCGATGTGCTGCATCTGCTGCCCCTACTACTTCGGTTTCTCAAAAGCTTGCAAGGCACCGGGACATTTTGCACGAGTTTACCCAGGTTACTTAGTCTCATTTTGTGTATTTTAGCTAGTTAATTTCAGATTGTAATGTGCTCACCAGGGAATAGTGACAGGGATAAAACCGTAAGAAATAAATAAATTTCAATTGACTGAGCAGCTTCTTAAACCAACTTGATTCAGATTTCAACTTTTATGCCACTTCTCTCTTTTGTCATCTTAAACTTCACCGATAAGTGATTTTCTGATTTCTGAAATTGATGTGCAAGAGAAGTATTCATCTATTGGATCTGATCTGATCTGATCGAGGGTTGAATGATATTTTCACAGATTTTTAGCTCATGAAAGAGAATTTATGAAAAATAATAGCAGCATACAGCACTATATCTTATATGCGCACACATACTTGTAATAAGAAAACTTCTGGTTGCTCCATCCTTCTTTAGTTACTCAACTGTCCTCAATTTCCCATTAAAAAATGAATTGCAGCCTTAGAAAACAGAAACTAGAATAGTAGATTTTCGAACTGACACAACAGGCACTGTGAAGCTTTTCTGCACATTCTTTGTTCACGTTATTCTGTGATTTACGACAAACCTTCATGCAATTCTTGTTGTATTGGTTTATGATTTCATCCGTTTTCTATCTTCATTATGCTGGAATTGACTTCAAACACTTCCATAGGAATATAGACGCATGAAAGGAAACATTAACTCAATGATGGAACACGCAGAACTACTAAGTTCTGTAAGAGATGATATCAGCGAGTACAAGGTCAGAATTATAGTTTACAACTATTATTGTGGTGAATTTTGTTGCTAATGTCTCGTAAAGTTATATTTTGCATCTATGCAGGCATCAGGAAGTATGTCCCCAAAAGTGCATTTGCTGCGTGAGAGAGCTGTGATACATGAAAGCATATCTCATGTAAGACTTCTATTCTCTTTAATAATTGTCTTATTGTTACATTTTCAAAAGAATATTTGTTATAATATAATGCAGCAACAACTGAACATCGTGGGCAAACACTGAAATAACCTTGCAGTTTCTATGAATTTCTGCTATTTATGCAATTGAAACTTTAAACACGTATGTTGAGTGTCCATTTGCCAAACAAGTTAAGATGGTTTAAAATTCAAACAAACATTCAAATCCTAAGTTGTGAAGTTCATGATATCTTGGTGAAAACTTTACTATAATAATTTTGTTCGTCAGAACCCTGGATCTTTGTGATTAATGCAAGTTCTGAGTGAAATTTACCTCCAATGACATGTAAAATTATGTTCAATCAATTGCACCCACTTTGCATGGTGCAATAGTGCATTATTACATTGAAGTGAGTATTAACTAAGTGGTATTTTTCTTATGATTTTGTATATTTACACAACAAAATCTGATGGTAAAGTTTCTTCCCCTGAAGAAGGTTTATTATTGAATTAGTGAATTTTGATATTTAGGTTGTTGAAGTTTCTGCTTCATTACATATGGATGGTTGTTAGAATTGTGTAAAGAGACGAGCCAGTATTACCACTTCCTGTGTGCGACTTTTCGGGAATCACTCAACTTCCTAGATGATATTTATGTTTGTTGACAACTTTTCTTTGGAGGATTATTGAATATAAAGCCCATTTTTGGATTATGTATTGCATTTAAGGCAAAAAGATATTACACGTGAGAAAGAGGAGGAATTCGAATACCCTTTTGCATTCAAATGGGGAATTATGCATGTACATTAATCTTGTATGTTTCCATTGGTTCACCGTATTCTTGTACGGCTGAGTAAAAGTCACAAAGAAAGCCATAATTCTATCCCCCTTTTAGTTTTTCAATGTTTCGATTGGATAATACTCGACAATGTTAAGAAAGAAAGAACGGAAAAAAAGGAAAAAAGATAAAGAAACAGGGTTTTGATGACCCCCGCCACGTGGCGCCCCCTATTGGAGGGGGCGTATCCCAAACCTTGTCCTTGTAGCAAAATCAGGAAAAAAAAAAAAAAAAAACTAAAGTTTTGTTTGTCTTGTCCTGTCCAGTATACAAACATGCACGGATACCTTCAGAGTCATTGTCATCCCAGTTTTTCTTCCCTTGAATACTACCTTTTGTAGTTCTTTTTATTGTTGTGGCTGTGTTCTTTTGTTTATATAAATAGCTTACAAGTTGGTTTTTTTATGCCTCTAATCCCTTTACCTAACTTCTATACAGATTGATGATGTAATTAGTCAAGCTCAAGCAACTAGGGCTGCACTGGGCTCTCAAAGATCCTTGTTTGGGGATGTTCAAGGAAAAGTGAAACTACTTGGCGAAAAATTCCCCGTCATTCGTGGTTTAATAGGTAAATTTCCGAAGATTTATCTACTTCTAGATATCTTCGTTAAAATGATTTCCCATGTATTTCTTTCCGGATCCTCGCAGGTTCAATCAGTAGAAAACGATCGAGAGATACTCTCATCTTGTCCGCAGTTATTGCTGCTTGTACGCTTTTCCTTATTATCTACTGGCTTTCAAAGTAAGCAGAGAGACATCAAATTTGTTGCTATAACTAATCGAGAAAGAAGCAGCTTTGTAAGTCTTTGTAAGGAATTTTGCAGGTAGAATTTGTTGAAACGAAATAATTTTCATTGCAATAATCTTTCTCGTTCTTTACATGTTTTTTTGTTTTTCATTTGCACTCTATCATTGCTTTTCTAAGTAAAGGTAGTAATGAACAAACTGTTCAAGGCATGCTCTCTAAGCAGGATTACATGTGACTGTAAACAAGAAATTATACACACCCAACAGAACTTATGGTTAAATATTTGCAAGAGAACCAAAGAGCAAGTGTGTACCAAATGGCAATGCGCAACCAACAACATTGTTGCTCGATTTCTTCGAGTCCTCGTATCGAAAAGGTCGACCCCAAAAACGAGCTCTCACAGTAACCTCGTATGCATAGAGTAGTTCATTTCCAGCAGGAAGACATGTTGATCTAACTACTCTGTACACTTTAAGCCAATGAGATAAACCTGTGATTGAATCACAGTCCTTCCAACTTTAAACCCCGGCACGACTGTGAACCCTACCTGAGGCCTCATCTTTCCCCATAAACTACATTTCCCCAATACATCTTCCATGTACACCATCGAAAAATCTTTACCTCTCTCGACCTGAAATATCTCTACAACTGGATCAAACGAATAGGCCAATGTATGAAGCAACCATATAGAGCTCGCCATTCTAACAAATAATTCATAAAATACGCTCAATGACTTCCACGAATCCAACACCTTTTCCTTCCTATCTAAGTTATCGAACAAAGAAGACTCCATAGTCGGGTGAATCAATTCCTCGTATTTCTTCTCACAAAACCGCGAAAACTCACATTTTGGATTCTTACTCAAGATTTCCATCGGATTACTCGAAGCATGTTCGATTAATTCTCTCAAATAACCATTATGAATTGTACTATTTTCAACATGTATTGAACCATTTCCATTACATTTTACTTGACTCTCACCTAATCCAAAATCATTCATATCGAAATTCTTAAACATTCCCAAGCAAACATATGACAAAAATACGTACCGGAAATGTCCTTTTTTCGCATAATCAATGTCTGAATAAACGGAATTGGCAGCTTTCTCCAAATCCCACCCTGCTCTTCTCATCAAATCAATCAATAACTTCGTAAAACACCGCAAAGATTTAACTGAATCATTCAACATAGCCTCAAAAACTCGAATTGTTAACAAAACATCAGTACCAGCATCCATTTTTTCCTTTTTCAACTCCAATTGTTTTGATAAATTCAAGTTAAACCCCTGAATTTTGTCCAATTTTTTCCTCAAGACCAAGACATCATCATCTTTAGCATCAATCTCGGATTGCAATGAATTTACCATGGTCTCCAGAGCCCTGAGCTTGCTCTGATTCTCCTGCACCTGAAATTCCAAAAATGACCCAGCAGGAAACTCAAAATCTCTGGGCAAACCCGAGCTCGTTTTCTTGGAATTCTTATAGATATTCTTCATTTCAGCCAATTTCTGGAGAACTGAGACGAGTGATTTATCAGCTTGTTCAAGGGCGTTTTGGTCAATTTGGGGAACATGGGCCGTTTGGAACTGCAAATACGACGCTTCGAATGAAGAGACGGTGGCGAAGAGTGAATGAATTACGGTTCGGGTCAGGTGGGCATCCGGGTCCGGGTCATAATCCCTGTCAGGCTTGATGACGACCACTTTCTGGTCTGGGATGAACTCCTCCGCAGAGTCTAACAAAGAGATGACGTCAGCATCAACGGCGGAGGCGGAATCTTGATTTTCGTCTTCGGCGAAGAGCTCGTAGGTCTTGGCCTTCACGGCAAGGGCGAATTTCTGGAACATCTCGGAGATTTGCGGTGGGGGTTCCATCTCCTGGAACCTATAGAGACAATTATTATATGTATGCAAATTCTCAGTGGGGTGCTTTGGATGACTTCGAAGGAAGGTATGTGTGTGTGAGAAATGGTGAAATAATATAGACTATTGACCTTTTTCCTATTTGGCTATCTCCTTTTCCATTTCTATATAACTTTCTCATCTAATAAATATTTTAGAGGTCTAGTCAAACTCGATCGTCTCGATGAATTAAGTATTATTCTCAATAAATTTAAATCATTTTTGTTAGTTTTTGCTAATAGTAGTAAATTTAATATAATCTAGTGACGAATTCGAAAAAAAAAAACTTTAATTGGTTAAACATTTAAGGAGAAAAGCTCTTATCGATTACAATTTGCTGATAAAGTAATGTGCATTTTCTTTCCATGTTTATTGAAAGAAGTAAATATTATTAGTTTCACATATGAGGATTTAAGATTTTTTTATTTTTTTGAACCATAAATTTTGTAAATTTTTTTTATGAGTGTAAAATGAGGGAAACAATTTTAATTATATTTTTCTAGTGTGAGAGAGAAGAACATTTTGTTACTTGATTTTCTCCTAGTTTAGGAATTTGTGAAGTGAACTTTTGGCGACCGATTAACGGTAACAAGAGGTGAGTGAGCTAGAGTGACAGGCAAATGCACGAAAGTTTTCATTGAATTGACTAGTAAAATTTAAAAAGTCAAATTATTGAATCAAGATGTACAAGTAACCAAAAAAGTAAAGAAATAAAGTGCAAAATTTTGTTCTTTACAATGGAACTTGAAAACTAGATTTGGTTCACCCAGTTGATTTTTTTATTTTTTGGGTTTTTGCAGTTTTGATTCCTGGTTTGATTTTCGATTTTTCCAATTGAGTCGGCGTAATGATGAAGTCAAACATTGTATTAGTGAAATTGAATTGAAGAAAATAAAAAATATATAACTTTCTTTAGCACTTTATGTTATTATTCGATTCTGACCGAAAAGTTTTTTTTTTTAATGCTCGATCAAACATTTTTTTTTATTTAGTTCAAAAATGTCCTTAAAATCTTAAATATAACCTAAATATCAGACATGATACTTCCAACCTTAATGTTGAATTGATTGTAAAGGAGAAGGAATTGTTTGATTATGCATGAAATTAGTGACAGAAAGGAGATTCTTTTTGGTGAAATTTGTGGCATTATTAGGAAAGTAGGTTAGGATTTGTTGAGGATTAGAGGACCCAACAAATGTGACATAAAAATAATAAAGTCTAAAAAAGGCTTTGTGTCGTTTTCTATTCAGAATGTCTTTTTATTATGCAAATAGTCAGCTGTAACGAAGTTTTTCAATATGTGAAAATGAATATTTAATTCTTCTATTTTTTCGAGATTCGAATTTTCAACCTTTCAAATTTATACTACTTCAATCCATAAAGATTGATTTCCGTTCTGCATTTTGTAATGTGTCTCGTAATTGAGAAAAAAAAAACAAGTTATCTCTAATGATTAACTAACAATTCGGAGTGTTTTTTCCATGTATTCTTGAAAAATTAATCAAGGTTTATATATAGATATATGATGATCTGTTTGGAAGTAAGAAGATCTTTTGATATCTCTTTATCTACAAATAATTTTCGATGTAAAAACACAATCCAAGGGTTTAGAAATATCGTAATGAAATGAACGTATAAGTTTATAGCTAGGTATTTGATCAAATATGAACGTTCAGTTCCCATATTTTTTCTTTACTGTGTTTTTCGCACTTAATAGGATAAAATTTCTTCTTTCTTCCGTATTTCAGAGTGAAATACATAAAATAAAAACGAGAAAATCGTCAAACTTTGTTGTTAAAGATGAATCTTCAATGGATAATTGGTCCTCCAGAAACTAATCGGACCACATTATTTCTCATTAATAAATTTGTTCGATCAACCACTAAAATACTTAACAATTTATTTTTTAATGGCAAAGGATATAATTATATATGAGTTGTTGTGTATGTATAATAAACAATGGAGATTCGTTATCTTTGTCTAAACAAAATGATGATGTCTTTCTGGCTGTTGGCGTGCAGACCATTGGGGCCTCAATATTATTATTATTATTAATCTCAAAAAAGTATCCATCTTTGCCTCACTATTGCGTCATTTTTCTTTTATTTATATATATATTTTTAAAAAGAATACGACAACCTCAGGACGATTATTAGTATTGTTTTTTGTATTTCTACATTGGAGTAGGGTTCGACTGGATCATTGGCGGAGACAGCTTATTGGAGTTAGGGGTCCCAAATTTAAAGATATAGAGATAAAGGGGTGGAAACTATGGGGGTTCAGGGACAGCGCCCTCAAATTTTTTTTTAATACCTTATTAATCAAAAAATCAAAAAACATATAAAAGAAAGTATTTTTTGAGTACCAATATTTAATTTACCACAATCATACTTTATTATAAGCGTTCCTTTCGAGTTCTCATACTTTGATAACGTTGTATAACTACATCATCATCAATCATGTCGAATACATTCTTCTCAATATACACAATCAAGCTATCATTTAACTATTTATCATTCATTCGATTGCGTAATCGATTCTTGACATAATTCATTATAGAAAATACCCTCTCTATTGTAACAGTAACAACTGGAAGAATTAATGTCAATGTCAAAAGTTTGTATTAACGGGTTCAGGTAAAAAAAAAAAAATATGTCCAGCATCTAATAGTTTAAAAAAAAAAAAAAAAAACCAAAGAAAAAAATTTGCCAAAAAATTGGGGGGTCCAGATCCCCCACCCCCTCCTCTGCCCCTGGGTGGGATAGGTTATTCAGGCAAACGATAAGTTTTTATTTTGATCATTTATATTTTCTTCAAACTAGAAGTGTAAAAGGAATCATCTCGCCTTCGAGATGTTTTCATTCTAATTGTTTCTTTTTTCTTCAAATTAGAAGTGCAAAAAGAATCATCGAACCTTCAACATCGAGGAGTACAAGTTGGATTGTTTGGATTTAGCAACAACCCCCTTCCATATTGATTTTAAGTTTCCCTAGTTTTCCAAAAAGGATAGCAAGAAAGAAAAATTAAAATAGTAACTCTTGAACTACGAAGAGTTAAATTGAAATTGATTATCACTTGATGGACGGTAAAAACAAAAATGTTACGGTAAGGATGAGATTCAAAAAGTAGGGAAAGATGCAACAAATGAGTAAAAACGATTACATAATACACCTTGTATTAAAGATTTTATTACACTTCAAGTACTCATATGTATATTCTAAAATTACAATTTATAATAATTTCTATATGCATATTACAAATTTATAAAATAACTTCTGATAATCAAGTGTTATTTAAATTTCCTTAATTATTTAATTCATATATAAGTTGCATTTAATAAATAAAAAACCAACACGTGCATAATAGAAAGTGTTGTGAGCTTTTCAAGTAAAGGGTACAAACCACCCCTTCCTTTGCCAATTTTGCAAATAAGTTAGGAAAAAGCCCTTTGCATAGAAAATGGTTTCACAAAAATGCTACAGATACGCACATGGAAGATGAACTCCATGTGAATTAAATATTGCCAAAAAAATCGGACCCCACCTATTTGTGTGTATTCCGCAGAAATTCTATGAGCTTCTCTTCGGTACCCTAAGCTTGTCCGAATAAGTTAAGCATGTCAAACCAACTGCTTGATGGACCGATTAATTAGTAACTAAATATTTAAATAGATATCATCTACACATACAATAGTGGAAGCTCAATCTTAAAAATCCAAGAAATTTAGAAAGCCAATAAAGTAATAATTAACATTAATTAAATGAAACATTTTTTCCCAACAGCGTGATTGATTGTTGTAATTTAGTTTGTTTACCGCCCGATTATAAACCATAGAAATCATAACATTAGTGAGAACCTTCTTTTTGTTGAAGCATGTTTCAACTGGTGATGACATGCTAGAGAAGGCCGAAAGATTAATTTTGGTGCAATCAGATCATTCAATTATAATTTTTTACACATTTAAATTGCAAGATACCATTTGATGTCAAAAAATAAAGTGCATAAAACTAAAGAAGAAAAGTTAAAAACATATTTATTATATTCAATCGATCGAATGCACCAAAGACGGATCCTTTTCCTCCAGCAGTTCTCTGAACCTGACCCACCCTTTATCAGCAGGAAATTTGAGAAGGGCCCTAGACTTTTCTTTAATCCCCTCATTCAGTCTAGGCTCTCCTACTTGGGCAGCTAGCCAGTCTTGGTGCTCAAACTGCCAAGAAACCCAAATTTACCTAATAAAATGACCAATATACATACATACATACACATGAGCGTGTAGAGCTGAAAATATAGGGGAATACAAAAACCTCATCGAAAAGCAAGTTATGAGTGTGGTGTTTGGGTTTGCTTGCTTCCTCCAAACGCTTATAATGATTTTCAACATCAGTCGACATTTCATTTTCTGATGGTAGAAGCACCTTACCAGATAAAACGCGCGCCACCCACTTAGCTTGAAATTCTATCATATGAAAAACAACTACCTGCTTTTTCAAAAATTTCTTTAACTTAGTGAAAGATTACCTCTATAAGATAGAGAGTAATGTATCAATTTTAACCACGCGTTTCTTGCAACTGACAACATTTATCAACTTTCCACACATTTCATCAACTTTTATCAAAATTCGATAAAACTTTTATCAAAAACTTTATCAAATAACCACTAAATTAACTCACCGTAAAAGATATTCCAATGAAAGCTAGGCTGGGAGCTAGCTTTGGAGGGAAAACATGCTTGTAAAGGGGTCCAACCCTGTTGTCATCCACACTTACAATTCCATTTGTTTCCAGGAATGGAAAATCATAGTTGTACCTGTAAAATGGGATATTATTTTATTTTTAAAAAATAAAAGAATGGAAAAAAATGTGAAATAATACCCTGTACAGTGGAGAATGATATCTGCATGGACAGATGCACCATCCAGGAAAGCTACCTCTCCATTTTCATGAACACAATCAATCTACAAAATGATAGTACTCAAACTTTTTATCGACTGATCAGTGAGCATTTTAGAGAGTATCTGTACATATCGCTTCCCCCCCACATTTTGGCTTGTTTTGATTCTTTTTGTAGCATTTTCTTACATTTCATGTAATTTGGTATATTTTGGGGCATTTTGATACATCTTGTGTAGTTGCGTGCATTTTGTCGTGTTTTTACACATTTTAACTCTTCTTGATACATTTCATCTCGTTTAAAAGATTAGAGACGAGGAATTGACGCAAGTGTTCTTATATTCTCTTACTAATTTATTTTTTATAGGAGGTCTTAGACACGAAGTTTTATAACCTTTGTTTGCTCTCTTATCGAGTTAAAACACTAGTTGGTCCCTAAAATTTTACACTTGCTCACAAATGGCCCCTCAAGTTTAAATTTTAAAGGGAAGAAAACTTAATTACCTTTCGGTGCTGCCAAATATTGTCATAATAATCCAACTTTGAAACTTTAATTTCAGGTGATCTTGATGAAAGATGAACCTCTTTGGCAGCCAATGCGATTTCTTCGGATATATCATGTGCACTAGGTCCATCTCCGATCACAACCACAACCTACACACACGAATTGGGTGAAGCATTATTTCAATGATTTTAACATCTATAGTGAAGAAAATTGCTAGAACGGGAGCTTACCTGATCCTGAAATGGTTCGGGAACACGATAGTTGTGGCTATGAATTTGTTTCCCAGGCCATTTTTTGATGCCTTCTAGATTTTAAATTAATCTAATTAGTGATTGGAAGGGAACTCGTAACATTGACCCAATTGTTGAGCAGTCAAATTTTGCAGGACACGTTAAAAGTAAATTTTATATCGATCGTGAGTGTGTACCTGAAATATCGGCGATTCTTGGTTGAGTGTGGTGACCATTACACACTATGACAGCATCAAATGGCTCTTCCAGGCTCAACTCACCCATCGTTGATCTAGACTCAATTATCCAATGACTATTGACTCGTTGAACTCGGACAACTTCTGTATTGCACCGTATCAATTCCACGAGTCCAAAATCCCTAGCAAACTGGTTCAAAAACTTGAGCACCTCTTCATGCCCGGGAAAAGTCCCCAGTTCACCATTTTTCCTAATTTCAAACGGATAATCTGAAAAATTCATAAGTTGTCTGGGCAAGTTAGTGCGGAGAGAAGAGTAAAGACTTCCATGAACAATTTCTCTATTGGGATCAAGGCCGAGTGGATCGGACTCGACTCGGGGATCGTAAACCCATGTTCCACCAAGCTGGTCTGATTTTTCGTAGACAACAACCTGGTGGCCTTCTCTTTTAAGCTCGCGGGCGGCAGCAAGCCCAGCGACGCCAGCTCCCATCACCGCCACCTTAAGAGATTTTTCCATTGAAAATTTGTTTATGCAGAAGCAGCATAACGTTGACATGGATTTGTTTGGAGGCACTTGTATTTTAATTATTGTTTGCTAGGAAGATGATTGACTTTTGGTTGTACTCCATGTATTTTTGACGGATCACTTGTCACATCTTATTAATAAATGAAAAAACATCAAGTTTAACCCACTGGCAAAGACAAGATGATATGCATGTCAAAAATATAGATTGCAAAAGGGGCTCCAATTTTATGTCATATTGCTATAGATTAGTTAAAATCAATAATTAATTTTAATGACACATTTCATCTAATGATTAAAAATTTGATTTAATCTACACCAAACAAGGGCATAATTTGTTTGATCAACAAGAACATGTTTGGCTTAGCTTTTATTTGGCTTATCTCCTTATAATTTTGGCACAAAGCACATAGAAAAATAATCAGTCCTCTTGCATTATTCTTTTAAGCCGTTTCATTGAGACAACCGTGTCAAAAAAAAAAAAAAACAACAACAACGAATTTAACGAGAATTTTAAGGAGATTTCACAAAGGAGTTATAAACAAATGATAATATCTCATGTGTAATGAAACATGTCACCCATACCTCCAAAAGCCTATATTCTCCCTCACAATCAACAGCAGCAATCTAGCATTCTCTTCTGTCTAAAGATTGTATAATAACATAAACCATACAATGCAATGTCTTTCAGTTGACTGAAAAGGGAATGATAAATTACTGAGGCTTCAGAAGAATGATGACACGGTGATGCCCAATCCGAGTTTCAGTTATACGACCAAGGTGCCGAAGTACCTTGCAAATAAAATAACATCAAAGATTAGAGCCTGGAACCATGTGAGTGACATTAAAGGTAGCGTGTGTAAAAGCCAATTTGCCTTAAATATTAGCCATCAAGCAACATGAAACCTAGTAATGTTCTGAGTTGTGATTTGTACTTTGTCTAGATACTTCTCAAATCTGCATTCCTTCCATGAACCTATAGTTCATTTCCGACTAAGCTGGTCATATGCCTGATATGGGGAAGTATGGATAACTATGTGTGTCAACCTGGACCTAAGAAGTTTAATACCGCTTCACAAGGCAGTAGTGATAAGGTGTTAGTCTACAGAAGGTTACACGTCCTAAGATAATTTGTCCCTTTTAGGTAAAGCCTAAGTGCACATTTTGTACACAACACATAGATAGGATTGAACATTATACGAGCAAGATTTTAGCTCATTTTTCTTCCATATTACTGCTACCCAATTATCCCTACCAAACAGGCCATAAATGTCCTAACCTCCTTTGTTGAGGCCTACATTATGCCCAATGTTGAGTTCTACACTAAAGTCCAAGAAAAAGAAAGAATTGAGGAAGGGCTAGCAGTTTAGCTGAATCTGAAGCATGTTGTTTTCTTTTAATTTTTTCCAAATAGGGATTATAACCTAGTGCACTCGTGCTTTTTATACAATTTCTTGGACTAAGTTATTTTCCATTGTCGTCAAATGTTCTTTGTGATACTATGTGTTGAATTTTGCCAGTATTTTTCTTTTGAACAACTAAATATTTTCAACACTTGAGAATATAACAAACAATACGTGAAAGGCATGAACCCCATGGCTCACAGTTTGTCTTGCCAGTGAAAGGTAAATTGCCTGGCCATACAAAAAGCTTCAATTTAACTGATACTTTTTGAAAGATTTGTTAGTTGATTTTAAAACATATACATTTAATCCTAAGTTGAATATAACTCTTAGTGGGTATAAATCATGTTTTAAAATCAACTAACATATCTTTCAAAAAGTATCAGTTAAATTGAAGCTTTTTGTATGGCCAAGCTTTATTCTCCATGTATATGTTTCTCTCTCTTTCCTTGATTCCACATAACGATTTTTATGATCAAACAAATAAGATCCACTTACTGTTAGTGTTGCTTTCCCAGTATTGTCTAGTTTCAATGCAGGACCTTTAATATCAGTTTCCAGAAAGAAATGTTTGCCCTTCACTACATCATTCATGGAGATATCCCGTAATTCCTGCACATGTGACGGCATCTTCAGCTTCTTGTGTGCATGAATTATATTCATCCCGTTGAAAATGAAGCAACACGAGGAACATATTAAGTTTTAAGGGAGATCCTTAAATGAGACAACTAGTCACTAGTCATAGCTCCATTTGCAATAATGCATTTTAATTTTTAACAGAGTAGCGTCTTTCACCTGCTACCAATGTAAATAGATCCTTTCAAGTTTCAAGAATAAGCTCTCGATAATTTATTTTCTTGGAACAATCACACATTATTAATTGCTTGGGGAAATGAGTTGAGACCAACAGCCGTGAACATACCTCGGACAAAACCACGAATTCTAAGTCATTGAGTATTTTAAATAAAAAAACAATATAACTCAACTTCTCTAACAGCATGTTTGGCTGCTAAAAGTGAAACCTATTTTTATCCACATATTTCGTGAGACTTATAAGTACTACCCATTTATCTACAACTCATTTATAAGCACTTGGCAAACATATGCTAAAATAAACTTACCAGAGCTTTGTCCAACATATTCTCTGCCAGCTTCATCGAAAAAAACACACAAAGAAGAAAGAATTAGGATAAATGGGTTCTATCAGTTTTCAAGGGAAAAAGAGAGTGGCAAAGAATGAAGAACCTTCTTTCTTGGGGCCACGATAATCTGGGCATTTGATTCAGCATATGTTGCCATGTCATTAATTGCTGCATTGACCTTCTCCAGTGTAAGCCTTTGTTTCATATACCTACAGTTTGCTAAACGTTACTGATGAACTTGATGCACTTTGTTTAGTGTAGAAGGACATGAACTTTAGCACATACAAAATGCAATCCACTTACGATGGCAAAGCATTCAGTTCATTGCTAGTGATGTACCACATTGGAGGGGAAGGACGACCCTTCTTCTCCTGGAATAAAATAGCACATTATAAATGAAAATAATCTCATGTCAGAAAGCGCAATTCAAAATGCCTTAGAACTTATATTTTATTATTTACAGCAAACTTGTTTCAGCCGTTCATCTCATTCCAGGGAAAAAGAGACGATCTTAATGATGAAGGTCTTCACTTGCTCTTCCTTGATGTTAGAATATGGGTATATGTGAGGTATTGCAGACTTGTATGCTTCTTTTGCTATGAGATGTGTTGCGCGAACCTGAATTTATATGTTAAGTCATGGGATTTAGTTTACGCAGGTTCCAGTGATGTATTTGCATGTTCACTTCATATGGGTAACTGGGCACTTATTACTGCTAGTCCCTCGTGGAAAATGACTAAATGGACAAAGAGCTGGGCAACCAAGAAATTGTCTTATGTAGGAAGGCTTCAGTTTTTAGCATTCAAGTATATTACCCTATCTTCATCATCCTTGAAAAAAATTATACAAGGACATTAAACGACTAATTTGTGCATTATCTTCTCTAGACAAGAGCCAATGGTCGCCAATGTCTCAAGGAAGGTGAATTGGGCATTTCCAACCTGAACTTTTGGGATATTTGGTAAATAAAAATAAACCTTTCATTAAATGGATGAACACTTTTACAATTAGGGATAGAGGATTAGCACTGAAGGAAACTAGTAAATATGAAAGATCCAGCATGTAGTCTCATCAAGATTGGCAATGATGCGTCTGCTTTGCCTTGTAAGATCATTGGCATCTCATTGGGCCTTTATACAAAAATTCTTCTGTTATGTTGAGAAAAAAATGTCGTTAGTGACATGGCCATGTTCCACTAGATTTTTTTGGGATGATAATTGGTGGCGACCTTATGACAGTAGAGATGCTGAGTTCAAAGTCAAGAGGCTGAAACTCCTTGCTACTTCCTCACCCAAAGCGCATCAACAAGATAAAGTTTAATGGATACACTCATCAACATGTTTCTTTTCCACTAGAAGTGCTTGGAAATTCATAAGATCTTCAGCGGCACTAGTCCTTGGTGAAATCTTGAATGATTTACTTTGATCCTTTTTCCTTAGGCAAATGGCAAAGGCCGCACATACAAAAATGTCTAAGGGCAACGCAGGAAGAGAAGCCAGATAATATGAGAAAGTTCTTTACCCGGGGTGCAGGCTCCTCAAGGTTCAAAGATTCAGTAACAAGATCCCTCTTAGGCGTTTCTGGTTGCACACTGAAGAACATTATAATAGAAAGGGAAAAAAATGAAAGTTTCCTTACAAATTCATGCAAAATAAATAAAAGAAAAAATAAGATTGAACAGCACGTAATTGCACAAACTCTTGTACAGATAATACCAAAGTAATTTACCGTTTACTTGTATCCTGAATCACGCCGGTTGATATTTCAGGCAAACAGGATGGGACACAGGCAGACATACTCTTCAATCTCGTTTGTTGCCGCAATGCTGCCTCAATTAACTTCTGTTGTTCGAAAAAAAACTCAGTCCTACGTGTCGCTTATCTAATATTTAAGCAACATTTAAAGCATATATAGAATCCAAAAGCAATCCCATTCCTAGACAAATGAAGTATATAAACATCTTTTCCTTTCCCCAATTATTAATTCACTAATTCAGTCAAAATTCAAATTTTCGCCTGAAATGACGAATTTCTGACCCTAATCCTAGAGCAGAATAGCTACTATAAACAGAAAAATTACTTTTGCAAAACTATAAATTATTTCAAACGTTTCGCCCAAATTCCAACATCAACTACAAAATTCAAATTCAACATCAACTACAAAATTCAAATTACATAACCACCCACATCAAATAAATATATCAACGCAATTTATTTTGAAAAAAAAAAAAAACATAATTGAAATACTTTAGCTTTTGGAATTGCTTGAGTTTCTTCTCGCAATCTATCTCGGATCTTTTGGACCTGGAGCTCCATTCCCTTCACTGCGGAGTCGATTTCCGATAAATCACTGATGCTGCTTGCTGGGTACACTGTTTAATTGAAAAATAACAATTATGATAAATGAACTTTGACATGGAATCTAAATAATAATAATAATTAATTACTTAACTGTTGCGAGCAATTACGAATTGCTGGAGCTCCGATATTCGAGTGTTGAATGAGGAAATCAACGAGTCTAGAGATGACCCTGCTTGTTTCACGTCCATCTCGCTCTCTTCGAAGAATACGGCCTGCTCCGCTGGTTAAATTTTGGAGAAAATCACAAGTGCGTCTTTGTTCTCGGCGGGGTAATCAATTCGAAAATCAAGAAACCAAACATTACGGCGGGAGAATGGGATATATTTAACTCCTCTTAGACAATAATTCTACTCATTTTCAATCACATTTTTACGATAAAATATTAAATTTTTGCTATATGAACATCATAGATGACCGCAAAGTTAACACCACACACACATAAGAGATAACATTTTTAAATGAGTTGTGCTATGATAACCAAAGGGATGATCTAAGGGATGACATCTCTCTTACACATGAAAAAAAAATATTATTTTATTCAAGTGGGACCCTCACATCCATGTGAGGGGATGTCAACTTTTAGGTCATCTCTTTGATTTGTTTAGCATTATTCTTTTTAAATTCAGACGAGATCCACGTGTTTCATGTGAGGGCGATGTCAACGAAAGCATCAACCATGATGTTCATTTAGCTTAACTCAAAATATTATTCACATAAGTTCAAAAAAATTCATATTTTTTTAATCACACATTCTTCAAAAATTTATTATTCAGAAACTCAAAAAATGGTTGTCAAATAGGGAAGCCAAAAATTATATTTTTAATAGATTTTAATAATATTTATTGATATATAATTAAACTATTTTGCCACCACGATTAACACTCCCGATGACACTTCTCTCACATGGGATGCGTGAGTTCCATGCGAATAAAATACGAAAGTGTTATACGTACATAATAATGTACCAAATGCATTACACTCCCCTCACATGGATGGGGCTCACACACAATAAAATAATCATAGACCCCCTTCATGTGAGGGGGGTGTAATGTTTTTTGTATACTATAATGTGTACAAATAACATTTTTCAATAAAATAATCTCGACCCCATGTGTGTGTGTGTGCGCGCGCGCGCGTGGTGTCATCTCCACGGTCATCCATGTGGATCGTTTTGCACAGTTGGTTGATATATATATGGTTTAAAAGTAGTGGATCCTACGAAGCAATTTAAAATTAATTATTGATTTTAACTTATATTTTCATCAACTTTTTATCTAAATCAAATAATGATCAGAGATGGATCGAACCGAGCTTGGCTATAATTTGGAAAGGTGGGTCATGTAAAAAATAGTTGTGATCTTTTTCAACTTTTTTTCCTTTTAAGAAACAACTACAAAACAAACAATGTCAAATAATCAATTGATATGTGCCACAATTGATTAATTATGAATATTTGGTTAAATTAATTTTTATTAACATATTTCGTAAAATTCACAAATATTATATATTTTTGCACCATTTTTATTTATTTATTTACAATTTAAATCATTTATAAACCATTTCAAGTAAGCTTTTCAGTGAGTTTGATTGAATTTAACACTTAAAAGGAAATGTTCATAAGTTAGATTAAAGATTTAAGAGAGGTAACTCATAAACTTTAATTATCACTGGTATTTATTTATTTTTTATTTGAAAATAAACCACTTCAAAGACGCTTTTAAGCTTTTCGATATGTTTGATTCAATGTAAACTGTAACCAATTTATTTATCAACATTTTTTAGCACCATAACATTTTAGTTAGCCTCTATTTGACAACCATTAAAATTTATTTATTTTTTACTCAAACTCATTTTTAACCACACTTTTTTACAATAAAATATTTTACACATAAATTCAAAATATTTTCTTATTTTTTAACCACTCATTCATTAAAAAATAACTATTCAAACATTCATTTTCCTCAAAAAAAAAAAATAATAAATAAATTCTTTTAATGATTGTTAAGCAGGGGCTTAATAATAAAGCACGTCATTCTATTCATTTTTGTCGTTAAAAAAAATCATAAAATGACAAATTTACTTCATCTTTAAGTAAACCAAAAAAAAATAAAAAAATAGAGAAAGCAATTAAACCACTGTTTGATGGCCATTACTAAGAAAAATGATGTTTTGGTGAGTGATTTTTTGAAAAAAAAAATGTGTGGATAAAATATTTTATTGGATGAATGCGTGATTGAAAATGAGTATGAGAATTAAATAATTTTATTTTAAAAGAAGATAAATATGAGCTAAAAGAATAAAATAAAGGAAAAGTTGTAGTAGAAGTCCTAAATATTTTCAAAATAAACAAATAGATCAAGAAATGATTATAAATAATAAAAAAAAAAAATTTAGAAAAAATGGAAAAAAAGAAAAGAAAAATATATTTTTCTCTAACCACTTTCATTCCCCAACCCTGTTCCTGAGAGGGACTTTATTGAACTCAAAAATAAAGGGCTTGTGCATTTAGAATAGTATTTTGATGGATAATGTGTGGCTACAAAAATAAAAATTTTAAATTTTCGTGTAATATTATTTTATTGAAAAATATGTAATTGAAAATAAAATAGAAAAAAAAATATATTTTGAAAATAACGGGGACAAAACAATAGCTAAATATATAAGTGAGTCTTACAATAACAATCAACTTTAAATTTTTAATAAGTATCATTGGTGTTTAACATTGGTCTAGGTGGCAACACTTATATAATTAAACTATGAGTTCAATTAAATACAATGAATTGTGACTCATTTAGCTTGCCCCGTTTGCTGCCCCGTTAATTTTTTTTATTTTTTTAAAAAATATTTTCAAAATTTTGAGTTTTGCTATTATTAGAGAATAAAATTTAAATTCAGAATTTCTAGTTATGTTATTATTCAAAACTCAACCCTTAACCCAAAAGTTAAAGGTCATTCCATATATTTTAATTTTTTTCTAATTTTTTCGATCAAGATATTATAAACTTGCTTTGATTAACTTATATAAATCTTTCAAAATTGAAGAATATTTATTTAACTACCATGATTCAAAAATTTCAGATTATATAATTTAACTATAATAAAAAGATTAGATGAACGGATTTATAAATTATCTAAAGCAATTGTTAGGTAAAATTTTAAATTGACAATTGTATAATATAATTGTTGGATTAAAAAAATATGTTATAAAATTGTAAATACATTCAACAATATTTTAAAACTAACGGGTTAAATTGTCATCTCTAAACATATGATATGTTGACACCAAAGTGGTGTTGAACATAGTTTAACAAATGATACTAGATCGCATTATTTTTAAATTTTAGATAAGGATATTGTTGAACATTTGTATTGGCGAGCACGAGCATGTAGTGAGAGATTGTAATTAATTAAGCGCTTATTTGAACTCCATTTCTGCAGGCTAAGAATATATTTTGAAAAAAAATATATTTATGGAGAATGTATGATTAAAAAATAAAGAAAATTTTAAATTTGTATGTAATATTATTTTATTGAAGAATGTGTGGTTGAATAGAAGCAAAAAAATGAATTTTGAAAATAAATGGGATTAAAAAAGGGCTAAGTTCCTTTGTGCCCTCTATTTTTTAAAATTCATTTTTATGTGATCTATAACTTTTATCAATTTTTTAATCACACATTTCACCAACTTTTAACAAGCTAAAAATTGGATTTGTATACATATGGACAGAACAAGAGTTGAACTAAAAATTGGATTTGTATACATATGGACAGAACAAGAGTTGAACCCCTCGTTTTAAAAGTTTTAGGCTGTCAAAGAGTCGACTAGGCCATAACGAACATGACAAAACCCTAAATAAGATTGAAGTGATAGCTCCAACAACTTCTTGATTCTCCAACATTAATATAATTGGTCATCAATGCAACCAAAAAAAATAAAAAACCAGAACTATGGATGGAAGATTTTGTAGGAATGTTCATCAAATATTTTCTTTAAAGTATAATCCATTTTACACTAATAAAGCATAACAACGGCGTCATATGTAAGAAGCTTATGCTATATTTAGTATATATATATATATACTGTTCTACTATGTAAAATTCTTAGAGAAACTCAATGAAGACATGAACAGATTCTAGGGTTCTAAACACTTCTTGATTGCTAATCTGTCCTCAGGTTGTCGTTTCTGAATTTTAAGACGCAAACAGAAATCCTCATTTATTCAGAGAGAACCTGAAGACGTAAAAAGAAAACAAGCTCAATTGTTATGCGGAGGGTGTGTTTTTGGTGGTAAATAATCCAAGTTAAACCCTGGTTCTTCCTCTCTCCTTTTCTTGTGAGTCACCCTCCAAGAAACAGAAACCGCAGGCTCAGTTTGAACAGTACCCAATGCAGAAACTTTCTGTAGACTCTTTCTGTTAGGAGCTACAACTGACTTTGCAGGGCTCGTCTTATCGTCATGGTTTTTGCTTTCGGGTTTTGCAGCTTCTGAAGCTTTACTGTCTGGTTGTATAGAAACCCTAGAAAGACTCGACGCCTTATTGTTCTGCACAAAAAGAGAAATTAGGATTGGTTTCTGTGTACGGTATCACTAATGACATGTTAAGATTGACACATTAATTGAACAAACCTTGGTAGATAATTGAAATACTGCAACAGGCTCATTGTTGAACACCCCAAAGCTTCGAGCTCTACATCCATGGAAGGGAAAGAACAAAAGAAAAAGAACAAGAACAACAGAGGATATGGTTGACATTTGAAGCAGGAAATATCTAATATAATGCAACAACAAGATGGGAAATTTCAAATTTGTTTGATTCACAATGGAAGATATTGGTATATTTATACTGATAATATATGGTGCTGATGTGGTATATATTTGTACCAGAAAAACAAAGGGGCGAGCATTAAATGCGAAATTTGGAGGGGTTAAGGGTTTGTTTTGCAGAACATGCTAATGTTTGGGTGATGAGAAGTAAGATGGAAAATATAGATATGGGTGGCCTCTTGTGTGTGTCTTTCAATTGGGACCCTAGACACAAAACCCCTATGGTGGAAAAAGAATTGCAGACCTTTTGCTATTATCAAAGAGTACTGCACCAAAGGAGAGATTTTCTTCATCCTTTTTTTTTATGTAAAACTTAAAGTAATGGTATTTAGCACCGACGTTATTAAAACACAAATTAATTTGAGTGGCAGTGATGCGGCATTCTATAAGAAGTACAATTAAATAAGTCAGTTAATTCCATATTTTATTGGGCTTAACACATAGCACCACTTAAACTCGTATTATAGCAATAGTGGTTCTAAATATTATTATTCTAAAACTTTATATGGTTGAAGACAAGCCTTTAGATAAGACGATTAACATGGTATCTGACTCAAAAGATAAGATGATTAACATGGTATTTGATTCAAACTTAAGGTTAGTTTCAAGTCTCATTGTTACCTATTAAAAAAAAATTGTGTGCGTATCAAAAGTGAATTAAGTTAACACGTGATGAGACGTGTTGAAAACAAAATATGAATAAGTATGTGTAATCCAACTCTAACAGCTTTTTGTAAATGAAAAAGTTAACACGATATCAAACTCAAATATTGATAAGTTTCAAATCTTGTCGTCTTCTATTTATAAAAAAAGTTGTGCACGTCTCAGACTTTTGATTGAGAAATGAATTAGGTTTACACACAATTTGACGTGTTGAAAACAAGTTTTAAATGAGTATGGGTAATCCAACTCTAAGTACTTTTGTTACATGAGATGATTTACCTAATTCATTAGTTTCAAGTTTTACTATTACTTATTTATAAAAAGAATCGTACACGTAGTGGTGGCAAAAAAGTTCGCGGATTTAGGCTGTCCGGGCTCGACCCGAAAAAATTCGAGTTGGGCTCGACTTGGGCTCGGTTGAACTGAGCCTAAACTCGAGCCGAGCCCTCTTTTAGGGAACGGGTCGAGCTCGGCTTGGGCTTTTAAAAATATATAAAAATTTAAAAAAATTTGGGAAAAGAAGGAAAAAGGGCCGGGCCGGGCCGGGCCGGCTCAGAAAAAGCACGAGCCAAAGTTCAAGCCGAGCCTCTTTTTCTGATCGATCAAAAGCTCGGCTTGGGCTCGCAAAAAAGCTCGTAAATCTGGCCCGAGCCTCAAATTCTGGCCCACGAGCAAGCTCGACTCGGCTCGTTGACACCCCCCTCTACGTGAACGTGTTAGCATTTGGATCATGTTGAAAACAATATTTAAATGAGTATGTGTAGTCCAACTCTAACAATTAACTTCTTTAAAATGAGCTTGTAAACACGTTATCTAACTCAAACTTAAGATTAGTTTCAAGTTTCATGACGACCTATATCTAAAAAGTTGTGTACATGTTAGCCTTTTTATCGAGAAATTAATTAGGTATGTATGTTATGGAATGTGTTGAAAACAAGATCTAAATAAATACGTGTGATCCAATCTAACAATTTCTTGTAAATGAGATGGCTAACGTACATTTAAGAATATATATATATATATATAAATAGAAGATTAATATGTGTGGTTCAACTTTAACAGTTTAATGATACGATTAACACACAAACAAGTGGATCCAACTCTAATAACTTCCTTTAAACGACATGATTAACACAAATTTAGAAAATTAAACGAGTATGTGTGGTCCAAACTCTAAGAAATTCTAAATGAAATACTATAGCAACTTCTTCTCTACATGTTTATACGCCAATCATCTCATTTTAAAGAAATTGTTAGAATTAGACAACATGTACTCATTAAAATATTTTGTACATATATATAAAAGCTAAAAGAACAAGAACCATAAAGGAAGAGCCCTGGGGGTCCTACATTTGTTTTCACCGAGGAACCCCATTAGTTGTCTTCGTATGTAAAATTTGTGTCTCCTAGATTTTATAGTTCTAGACCCCCACCCCAATGCTACATTGAAAATCTTACCTTCACTATTTTAAATCTAATGTCCAAAAGTTACAAACCTTTTTATGATGATGGTAAGATGTATAGCAAGCATGTCCCCAATATAATACTTATAAACGAAAAATGATTTTAAATTTATCCAAACAAAGGCTAAGCTTTAATTTGAGCGTCTTCTTTGAGTATTTTGAATGCCATTTATCGAGCTTACTCCTCTTCACATACGTTATGTTTATTAGGCTATCAAAATTAGGCATATGACATATACTATCGAAAAGTGCACTAATGATGTCATCGGTTGTTTTGAACTTTCCAGCCTAAGCAAGGCTTGGACGCGAGACCTCGAAGGCCACACGGATGGCCCGTGAAAATTGGTATCAGTTGGACTATATAATCATTTATCGGACTAATTACAATCCCTCCTCTCTACACCTTAATAACAAGCCAATATTTGAATATTTTCCTTTTTCTAATATATTTTTGTAGAATGGAACCACATATATTTAGAGAGAGGGAATGAGGAAGAGATAGAAGACATGTTTGCATGCCCTATTGTTCCTTGTAACTAATGCAAGGGACAGGGAGGGTGCCATAACCACCATTAACGGTCACAAATGCCACGTGGCACGAGCCCATGTTACCCAACTTGCCCCCGTGGACTTTCACCCCACCTTGGCCACCAATACTTGTATTTATTTAAAAAAATTTGTGGTTATATTGGCCGAAAGAAAGAATTATTCTAGTAATCACTAAATTTAGGCTGATATCTTCGATTGCTAATTACAATTTAAGATGTCGAGATTTGGTCAATAGAATCCTTTCGTTTTATTTCTCTAACAAAATAGTCAAACTGGAGTATGAATATCACACCAAACATCCTATCACTGTTAGATGTCCGATCATGGAAGAAGGATATTCCACATAAGTAAGACATCTTTGATTGCCCACTATATTTTAAGTTAATCTAATTTTGGTCACTAAACTTTTCAAATTGACGCCAGGATGATATGACACCATGGGTTTTGCTTTTTTTTTTTTTTTGTATATAATATTGTGTTATAATGAGCAATCAAAGACACATTGCTTACGTGAACGGTCCCTCTTCCATGATTGAGCATCTATCGATGATGGGACGTCATTTGTGAAATTCGTCTGTTAGGTCAGCTATTTTAATAGAGACGTGAAACGAAAATAATTTCAATGAGTAACGTCCAACATTTTGAAAAATTTAGTAGTGAAAACTCGACATCTTAAAGTCTAGTAAGCAATTGAAGACGTCAACCTAAATTTAGTGATTATTGAGTCAATTAACTTGCCTAAATATTCTCCACCTTTTTTTTTCTTTTTTCTTTTTTTGTGATTTAGATTTTTAAGATTAAGTTTTTAAATTATAATAAGACCAATATAAATCAATTCCCGAATTTTCGATCAAATAAGTCAGGACGAGCTAATTTTCTAAACATCATGGAACAAATATGTAATCCAAACCGTGGGTACCGAGGTGACAAGCGATTCGTGAAGACTTATGACAATCGACCAGACTCATGTGTCTTGTTAAAGTTGAGCATTCTTGGTAGCCTCGTTCACCCTTGTCCCCACGCCACCCAAATTTTTAGGCTGCATAAATTATTAGTTAATTATAATTAGGGAATTTGCACTTATTAAATTAATTACTGAATTCTGTGTTTAGTTGAAGAAAGAATGTCGTACCAAAATAATGCCAGCATCTTGGTCCTCACGGGGAAAGGAGGGTTGGGGATGAGAAGGGCACTCATGAATATTTCATAGACTTACACTATATCAGTCTTGATCTCCTGCCCCGATAGATAAGGTTAAAAACTTTCACCGTTGAGGGCATGGTGAGATCAAAAAAAGGAGAAAAAAAATATCATATGCATGTTTCACTGATTATATGACGAAAAATTGAAATCTAAGAATCAAACGATTCAAACCACATGTCAACCATTCATCTTCAACAACTGAATGGCCAGTAAACAAGCACTCTCAAAAAATCGAGAAGTGACTTTTAATTTTAAAAAGAAAAATAACATTTTTATAAAAAAAATTTGTAAAATTAAGAAACTACCTGGCTCATCTAATGTCGAACCGGTACAATACATTAAGCATGTATGCTTCTCAAATTATGTTTGGTTCAACTAAAAAAGTGAATTAAAATTTAAGTCAAAGTCAACATAATGTTAACATGTTTCATGGAATCCACGGGTTTCCAACCATACATTCAACCAATTTTTATCAAAATCTATTAAAATTTTGATTTTTATCTAAACCAAACGGGGGCATAAATGACACTTCCATTGCACAAGGACAGGATAATCAAAACACATTAAAACCACAACTATTCAAACAAATAATGTTTTCTCATTGTTATTAATGAATCAAATTTCAAGAATAAATCAAATCAAAATCGTGAATAGATATATATATATATATATATATGTCATACTAATTTTGCCCAACTCCAATAATTTTATCACGCCCTTAAAGTGAAATCATAAATCTTTTTTTTTTCTCCATCTTCGATCAAATTAATCGATCGTAAATCGCCCTACTAAATAATTTTTCAATGTAAAACATCAGGTACAACTAAATAATTTTTAAAACAAATTTCTGTATCAAAGTTAAAAATAAGTAGATTACTCAGTTTGAAAGTAATCTTTACTCTACTATCAGTTTTTTAAACTTATAAGTAAGAAAAATATATTTTTAAATTTAAATTTTTTTTGAAAATAAATTTAAAATTATGTTAAATCAATCAATTGACAGTTTATTAAAAATAAAACACATTTAATATTTTATTTAAATTAATCTTCAAGAAAGTTGCACGTTAACAAATTTCTTATGGGTTTTTGTAGAAGATTTAAACTCAAATTTTGTTAGCTCTAATATCTTATTAAATCAATCTATAAAAAGTTTATAAAAAATAGGACACATTTATTTATTTATATAAATTTAATCTTCCAGAAAATTACAAGTCAACAAGTTTCTGTTGTCATGATTTAAAAATTTTAGAATAATATCCAGAAAACTATCCCTATAAAATATGAAAATTTCAAAAAAAATTGACATAAAAACTTATTATTTCATGATTTATTCGATTTTCAAAAGGTCATGTAAAAAAATAATAAAAAATACAGAGAGCTGTATTGCCTCTAATGCCTTACAAAATTCCCACTAACCACAAATCTCCCCTAAAACCCCATTTTGATGAAGAAATCAGAAACTCAGTCACGAAGAATGCTCAAATCTGAATTATTAGACACAGAATCACAAGAAAATGCCTAGTCAGATGAAGAATCTGAAAACGAAACCACAAGAAACGAGGAAAAAGCATATCCGAGTATTAGTTGCAGAGATTAAAGAGGATTGAGGAGAAACAAGAAGAGAATGGAGGCTTTTGGTTTGCATAAAATGGCCAATTCTTTTATGGGTTCTGTCCAGAAAGCACAGAAAAAAGAAGATTGAGAAAAAGGGCAAAAGCAAAATGGTTGTTGAACTTGAAGATGAAGAATATAAGCGAAGTGTAATTGAAGAGGAGTTGTGTTCCTTAATTGAAGAGGATGAGAGTGATGATGAGGACTTTTCTGAGTCTCAAAAGGGAAAATAAGTAATCTCCTTATGAACAATATTTTCAATGATTCATATGTTGAAATTGTTTTATCTAATTATTTTAATATGTCAGTTTGAGCTTATTTATCCTGTGTCAATATCTTTCCCTAGAAACTTACAGCATATCAGATCATTTATATTGTTGATGACCAAAGAAGCAAGAATGGATCTCAATATCTCGTAAGTCTTCACGAGAAGTGTTTGGGGTACATAATTTTTTATACAGAGCGTGTGGACACTATTATGCACAAAAAAATTATGTACAAGTAGCTTTATCCATTCTTTCTACCTAGTCAGAGTTGTCAAATGGGCTGGCCTGGTGCCGGCTGAGCACCATAAGCTTCCTGATTAAGGTGACAAGAAGCTAGGCTTTTCAATAAATTGTGGTAATTTTCTTGCTATAATAAGGCAGGTTAGATTAACATAGTTTTGTTGTCCGACATCACTCAACTATAGCAATAAAAATCTTTTAAGTTAGCTATACACCAGCAAATCTATAGCACTCAGACAAATACAGAAAAAGCTAAGAAAACAAACTTCGACAAGATAATAATATCTCAAGTTACAGAAATAAGCATGTTCAAAGCAATTAGTCACACAATGAATGCTTTCGGAGCCTCACAAGGCCTATCACAAAAACCCAGTTCTTAAAAAGTTAAAAAGAAAAGGCTAAAATAGAACACCAAGCTCTTCCCAATCAGTCGCACATATATCCTCAATGTCCTAAATTTTTTTAACAGCTGGAGGATCAAGAAGCATAACAGAAATGCAGACTAAGATCCATCAATCATGTTTTCTTCAAAAGATATCCCAACAGGATGCCAAGCAAGCCAACAATAACAACATATAAAAATGGGATACCACCTCGGTTTCTGCTACTTCCCCGCCTCAAGAGCTCCTGCATAAGATAAGCTCGTGAAGTATATGAACAATTTAGACTTCAATGGTATCAAATCATCTTATCATATGGAACATGAGGGATTCAACAGCCTAATGTAGTATTTGTGTGACAGATGGAGCTTGGTGATTAGAGAACCACCCTCAACCCTACCCACCCTGCCCCACGCGAAGGAAGGACAAAGGAGAATAGGTGTGATCGAATAACGAATAAATAAATATTGGAGGTTGGAATGTGATGTGTGTGATTATCTTATTTGAATAACTACAAAAGGTAGGCCAACTGCTCTACTTCAAGCTAAATTACCATGTCCAGAAATTAGTTTTTCAATGTAAGCTTTCTGAGTTAGCAAAAATCCCTGAAACAGTGCCTCATGTGCAAGCTTGTGAAGTTTTAACAGCCGTCATGGACAGAAACATCTCCAGGAACTAACATGCTACAGAAATTAGAGGGTCGGTGCCCCATTTGCCAAAAAACTGAATGGGGACCCAAGTACATATTTACAAATAGCTCTCGAACCCTAGAGGATTTTTTACCTTTTCTAAATGTTGCTGTGGAGACAATAGAAGGTTATCGCGAAAAAGGCTTACCAGTTCTTGTTGAAGCTTGTTATTTTGCTGAATGAAAGAAATTTTCTCGTCGGTCAGCTTAGAAATGATAGCCTTAACCTGCATTTGAAACAATAACTGATGCTCAACAGATGGCAGCAACCTCTAATTCTACATAAAAAACAATCTTTTGCAGAGCTCCTTCAGCACTCAGAAAAAATACGGGAATACACAATAACCAATGGAAAAATGACTAATCATACCCAGGGTTGCAAACTTAAAAGTACACAAGAACCCATTGAATTTAACTGAAACCAGAAACAAACACAAATTCACAGATGCGAGCATTGTTTTAGATACATTTCAGGCATCACAATTTATACAGACCACCTAAAAATGTTGATACTGAATTTTGGTACATCATAATCATTTAGAAAAAATAAATCTCTCCTGTTTAGTTCACCATGACAGAGATTTTCATAAAGAATAAAGAGAGAATGACGTAAGTTTTAGCACGTGAGGCGTCATATAGAACCAAACTAGTGAACGGAATTTTAACATCAAACAACCATGCTCAAGGCATTTGCTAATTGCTATACTTTATTTTGTTATTCTACAGAAGTTAAAAACAGAGTTCATTGCAAAAAATAAAGGTGGAACATAATGATAAGCTAATCCTGTTCCAGGTACACTTGCACGAAATACCTCCCCTATATCATTAATAATTACACCCTTCCTTGTTAACCCATTTCAAAACACTAAAATCTTAAAGTATATTCCACCGCACCACTGTATACAAATTTTCAGCTCGTTCAATTAAAATCCTTCCTTGCATACGCAAAAAGATATCATGGCAGGACTATTTATGAGAATAATTCTTACAATATTGATTTTTATAATAATAGATGTGAAGAAGGGTTGATAAACTAATTCATTTAGGAATAGATCGAATACTGGAGAAATGACCATCTAAACCGACCGGACCAACAAAAAAGCAGACTGAAGAAATGCATACTTGGTCTCCTTGTTGTAACAAGGAACATATATATTGTCCAAATATTATTTCCAAATAACCATCAAAGTAAACAGAGCAAGAAATCTGAGGAAAATAATTGGGAATTGGCCACCAACAGATGGAGCCAACTCATGCCAAAGTACAACGACGAGATCAGACAGCCATGCACTAGAACATAAACTACAATTTAAAAGATAAAAGCATATATCAACTAGCAAAAATTTCAAAGGTTCAAAAAAGTAGGATATAACCTCTGTTGTATTCTCCTTAGGTTCAATATGTGCTCTCGATAACTGCAATAAAAAATTGAAGAAAATAAGTATTTTTATCTTACGCTTGATTTACGAATTGTCTTACAGCTCAAAAAGAACACAAACTTTTGCAATAAAATATCATGACACTTCTAAACTCACAGTGTTATATTCAGAAGTTTGATTTACCGTCCCATTGTCCGATACTGAAGCCCTAGGTGAGGAGCCTTCCTCTGATCCCTCTCGCACTGGAGAAGGCGGCCGTGGAGGTGGAACATAGGCAACTCTTAACCTGCTTTCTTCAACACGACTCCCTGATTCTTTGCTAAACTGAAAACCAAATAGCAAGTGTAAACCTAACCTTTTTACTTGATTAAAACCAAATAGCTCATGTAAACCTTACCATTTTTTACAAGATACTTAATTACTCAATTATTTTATCCTAGAGTAAATGCTATATAACCATTGTAGTACTATGTAATTACCATTTCGGGAGTAATGTCCTTCGTTGTCGTTCCCGGGCTAACAACTGCAGCCTGGAGGAGAAATTTATCCTTGCATTGCATGTCTTCTGGAGCCTCTTTTTGTGCTTGCATTGTGACTAGACAATTATAGTAACTTAAAAATTAAAATATGAATACAATACACACCAAACTAACAAACCCAGTATATAAAATGCTTGTCCTTTTTTCCAAAATAATTATAGTTCAGAAAAAAAATGAAGATTAACAGTAGTCAAGGATATAATCCTAGAAAAATATGCCAAAAAGATGAAGGTGATAGAGAGAAAAATAAAGACCTATAACATCACAAGTAGAGTGAGGCAGCACCACTCCAGTGTTCGGCCGCACACAATACTTCTTCGGATTCGTGGTCTTCACCTGATAAGCCAAAAATAAAAAAATAAAAAAATCAGAGTTTGCCACTCTCCTTGTGTACAAGTAAATGGATACTCATTCGTTTGGGTTCGAGTACATATATGAGTGTGTGTATTGTCGCGTGAATAAAGTTTATACCTTGAAAGCTACATAACTATCGGCTCTGTTTGTTAGTTGCATGGAACATGAAATCTGCTTCTTCAATTCAACTTTTCCAAAATACAGAACAAACAAGTTTAATTAAACACACAAAAATCGGGGGGGGGGGGGGGGGGGGGGGGGGGAACTAAAACGCGAATCCAGGAAAACAGAATCAAATTAAACCTCCTCCCACCCCCTCCCCCCCCCCCCCCCCCAATCAAAAAGAAGAAGAGATTCTTCTAGAAGTTCGCATCAGCAAAAGTAAATTAACAAAAATACACTGCTGTCACGGAGAGAGGGAGAGAGAGTTACATGGGAATTCAAGTTCTAGGGGTTCGATGCGGAGAAGCTCGCCGTTGCTCATTTCTTACCAGATCGACCAATTATTCGCCGGAAAATTGTTTATAGGGAAGTTTCCGGAAACAACTGAGCGTTTTCCGGTGCGGCGATAAATTTAATTATGGTTTCACTCTAAAAGGGTAAGAAATTTTGAGATCTAAGGTTCGAACTTATTGAAATTTCTGGTATTTAGAAAGAGAAAAATGGGGGGTGAAAAGAGTAATAAATAAGGAGCAAAGTGCAGAATGTCACTGTCGAGAAATTTCAATGGAGGTCACCCATTTACATATTTGTCTTATTTCGGTCATTCAACTTCATAATTTTCTAACTTAATCTCCCAACTTATATTTTTAATTTTTTGTTCATATTTTTTTACCATTTCATCTACCTCATAAGTTCCACAACACAAATTTTTAGGATAATTAGCACAAAACGTCCTTATCTTTCAATGTTATTATACAAAATATCGTTACCTTTCATTTTTTTAACATTTTTACCCTAACTTTCACCTTTTATTGCAGAAATCATATTTTTTCATCTAATTTCTTATGTAAAATGACAAATATACCATACTATTTAAATAATTAAAAAATAAAGAACAAATTATAATCATACTCCCAAACTTTAAAAATATGCAAATGAGTCTAAATAAATTATTAAAAAGGTAAATTAGCATAAAACGTTCTTACCTTTCAATATTCTTGTGCAAAACGTCATTACCTTTCATTTTTTGATATTTTCATCCTCATTTTCACATTTTATTTCGAAAACCATTATTTTAATTCATTTCTCAATTAAAAATTGTAGAAGAACAAATTGCAACTATATTTCCAAAATTTTCAAAAAAGTACAAAAAAAAAACTAAAAATTAAAAAAAAAAAATCACTTTCTTTTTAATTATTTTTTTTGTATTTTTTTGAAAAATCTGTGAGTACAGTTACAATTTGTTCTTTATTTTTATTTTCTTTATTTAAAGAGGATGATATATTTCTCATTTTACAGCGTTTAATTGAGAAAATTGATTAACATAATTATTTTCGTAATGAAATGTGAAAATGAGGGTGAAAGAAAAAAAAAAATGAAAGGTAGGGACGTTTTGTGCCAGTTACACTTTTAATAAATTTTTAAAACTTATTTGCAATTTTTATAAAAGTTTGGGAGTGTGATTGCAATTTGTTATTTAATTTTCTTTAATTTTCTTTTTTGTTTTATTTAAATAAAAATGTATATTTGTCATTTTACATAAGAATTTAATGAAAATGATGATTTTCGCAAAAAAATTGCGGAGCCAGAGATTAAAATGCTAAAAAATAAAATGATTAGACGTTTTGCACAATAACATTGAAAGGTAAGGACTTTTTGTGCTAATTATCCCAAATTTTTATATGCCTCTTTATTTTACTTTTTCAACAATTATTAATTTATTATGCTATATATATTTTTTTAAAAATATTATTTATTTGCTAAGTATTCAAAGTTGAGTAGTGAGGCTTGTAATTCATTAAAGACAATTATAAAATACAAATGAAAAAGGAGAATCAAACTCACTTTTTATTTTAAAAATTTAATTAACGAGACGATCAAAGTCTAATTTAGAAATACAAATTCATGATCCCTTGATCATAGACATATTATCTAATAAAATTAAGATGAATTTTTATTCATAGCTTTGATTCGCCATCAGATAATTTTATCGCAATTAATGATGAATAATTGTTTTTCTAAAAGAATGAGTATTTGTCAGTGATTGATACTATTGGACTCGTTCCACTGATTTAAGTCTAAACGTTTAAATGGTTGAATCAATATATGGGAAATAAATTCGTGTTAAAAGATAGAAGTAATGAAGTGACTTGTTTGAAAGGATTTTCATTTTATAATTTTTTTTATTGTATAATCATACTAATTTTCAAAATCGGTGCCTATTTTTTTTTAAGTCTGATTCGGTCCAATTTTAAAAATATTAATTTCAGTAATAAGGTCATGAATTTTGGTCAAGTCAAATATTCTTTCATTTTTGGTAAAACTTATAGACAACATAGTCAACTTAAAATATAAATAAGTTAAGAATGATGAATTTGGAATAAAATACTTGAGTTTGTGAATCAAATTAAAATACATGTTGTTATGTGGATTTCTAACTTTTTTAATTTACAAGACGGTTAAATATTATTTTCTTTCACATATTCAGTAAGATTTATCACTGTTATCTACACATTATATATGATCCACAATTTATAATCTTAAAAAAAAAGAAGTATTTACCCGATGAAAACTAAGCGGTTTTTTTTAGTGTCACTGATAGAACATAGAACATTTGAGATTACAATTCCATGGCATCCAATGTGACATTGATGTGCATGATAAAGTAAAAAGACCCAAAACCTCGTATTTTCAAATTCAAATAAAGTTAATTGAGTTAAAGACTTATAGAGTGCTGAAACAATTTTCAAAACAAACATACAAATTTTTTTTGATTTTTTGTATTTGTTTTTTAAAAAAAATGTTAAGAAATATTGTATCCTCTTGTAGAAATTTACACATTTTTTTTAATTTTTTTTAAAAAATCTACTTACATTAGATATTTAGAAGAAAATGCTAAAGGTCTATCCATTATTGAAAAAGGCAGTCCAATCAATTTACTTAGAGTGCGTTTGATTGCGAGTATGAATTTTGTATGAAAATAAAATAAATTATAGACAATTGAATTACTTATAACTTATTTTTATGGAAATTATTAATTAAATATGTTTGATTGATTTAGTTTTCAACCTTGAAAATATTATACTTGTTCACTTTTTATTGGTGGGTAGATGAAAGAGAAAGGGGATAGATGAGAGAGAAAGAGAGAGTGAATTACTTGAAAAATAAGAATCACATCTCCCTAAAAAAAATATTTTCCTTATTTTTGAGAAAAGCATGATCACGCAATCAAAAGTTGAAAAATATTTTTCATGAAAAAATTGTCAATCAAAGACTCTAAAAGCAGAAATTTTGGTAAAAAAATAATATTTTTAATGAAAAATAATGTCAATCAAACATACACTTAGTAATTTGGGGAAATATAGAGCCGAATTCCTATTCCAAAACTATGGTGGAGGCTAATACAAGTTTAAGAAAGATAATTACCCTGTAACATAAATTAAAATACATTTTGATTTCTAGACGTGAATTCTGAGTGCTCTATTCCACATTAAATTCTAATTAATTTCAATTCAGATGTAATTCCATTCTTTTATTTAGGGTGCGTTTGATTGTATAGTGAAATTTGAATGGAAAAACAACAAATTACAGATAATTGAATTGTTTAGAATTTGTTTTAGAGGAAATTGTAATTAATGGTGTTTGATTGGTATAATTTTTTATCTAATTCGTTTGGCTTTGATTTTCATGCAAATTGTTACTTTTTGGGATAAGTTTTTTTACAATCTGTATTAAAATTTGTTTGGATTGCCAAAAAATTTTTAAAAATTTTTTTGATTTTTTTTTGTTCGTTTGACTTTATTTTTCATGCAAATTATCAATTAAATGGGTAAATTTTTTTACTATTAGATTTAGAATATGTTTCCATTGTCAAATTTTTTTTTTAAAAAAGGAAAATTAATTTCCCACCAAAATTATGGAAAAATAAAAGGTGAAAAATATGCTTTAAATGAGTGTACCTAGAATTTGGGTGGAAATGAATTCCATGGAATTGTTTGACAATCAAACATCAAAATTAAGTATGAAATTAAAATTAATTTTCATTTTCCACCTATTTTCTACTTTCAAACATAGCCTTACTTCATCGGTCTACTGATTTTCTAGATTGATCAAATTATCAAATGAATATGAAAAAAGAAAATCAACGCGAGATATCATATGATCTTTCCAGCACTTTTTCGCCCACAATTCTAACCATAGAATTAAATTAAATGTTAGTTGAAGTATAATATATACTAGACTAAATAAAATTTTATGACTAAATTAGTTTACTAATCATTTCATAACACATACGAACCATCTTAAAGTAATACTGTGCAAAATAATAGTAGCAGATAGATGAAAATATTCAAATGTCAACTTGCCATATGTGCTCCATTGAATAGGTATCATGTTCGACTAAAGTGAGAAAATAGTCTTTCACGAGTCATTTTTCTCAATTGTTCTGTCAGTAAGTACCTTCAATATTAAAGAACAATCACGTTAATTTAAATATTCTACTATTTTTGTCCATCGGTGCATTAGAGATACCATTTGAACTCATTACTAGAGTTACAAAATACCTTTCCTAGCTATCAATTATCAATGTTTAAGAAACAGGGAAATAAATTTTATTTATTTAATTTTTATGTAAATTAACATACAAAATATAAAGCGACGTCGTCCGCTCATTATAATTTCAGCTTTGCACATTATCTTTTTGCAGACATGCTCAAAAATAAAACCTCTGCTAAAACCCCTCTCCACACTGCTGTCATGCTTCATGCTTCAAAATGACAGTTTCTTCTAAAACCCCAGCAACTTATCTTCATCCGCACCACCTGAATTTCCATTTTACCAAATCCCACAATCTCAAAATCCAAAATTTCCCTCAAAATTTCCAAAGAACTCACCAATTTTCGCTAAAAAAGACTAAGAAAAAATCCCTCTTGAACTCCACATCCTCTTCCACCACTGACCCCAACTCATATTTAACTCAACTCTGCCTCCAGAATGAACTACACAAAGCTATAAATTTCGTTACTTCAGTACAAAATGACCATCAGAATAATATAGAGGAAGAAACATTTATTTCTATAGTAAGGTTATGTGAATCCAAGAGAGCATTGGAAGAAGGGTCATCAATTTACTTATGCATATTGAAGTTGATGACCCAATTGAGTTTAAGGCTAGGAAATGCACTCTTGAGCATGTTTGTGAGGCTGGGGAGTTTGAATGAAGCTTGGTACGTGTTTGGGAAAATGGAGGAAAGGGATTTGTTTTCTTGGAATGTTTTGATTGGGGGTTACGGGAAAAGGGGGTATTTTGATGAGGCGTTGGAGATGTATGGAAAAAATGTTATGGGTTGGTGGGGTTGGGTTTAAGCCCGATGTGTATACTTTCCCATGTGTGTTGAGGACATGTGGCGGTTTGGGGGATTGGAAACGGGGTAAGGAAATCCATGGTCATTTGATAAGGTTTGGATTTGAGGCGGATGTGGATGTTGTAAATGCTTTGATCACTATGTACGTGAAGTGTGGTGATGTGGGGAGTGGGAGGATGGTGTTTGATGGGATGTACAGGAGGGATAGGATTTCATGGAATGCAATGATCTCGGGCTATTTTGAGAATGGGGAGCGCTCAGAAGGGTTGAGGTTGTTCTTTTCAATGAGGGAGTGTTGTTTTGAACCGGATTTGATGACCATGACTAGCGTGATTTCAGCGTGTGAGGTTGTTGGCAACGAAAGGCTAGGAAGGGCTGTTCATGGGTACGTGGCTAAGATGGGGTATGGGGATGATGATTCCATGGATAACTCACTAATTCAGATGTACACGGGTTTTGGGAGTTGGGGTGAAGCGGAGAAAATTTTTGGTCGGATTGAGCATAGAGATGTTGTGTCCTGGACGGCTATGATTTCAGGTTACGAGGACAATGGGTTCCCTGAAAAGGCTGTTGAAACTTATAAGATGATGGAACTAGAAGGTGTTATGCCAGATGAGATCACAATGGCTAGTGTTTTATCTGCATGTGCGTCTTTAGGTCTTCTAGACATAGGTGTCAAGCTGCACGAGCTTGCCAAGAGGACAGGTCATATAACCTATGTTATTGTTGCAAACACTCTCATTGATTTCTATTCTAAGTGCAAATGCATTGATAAGGCTTTGGAAGTCTTCCACCAGATTCCTGATAAAAATGTGATATCCTGGACATCGATTATTCTTGGGCTACGGATCAACTACAGAAGCTTTGAAGCCTTGTTTTATTTCAGGCAAATGAAACTCAGTTTGAATCCCAATGATGTTACCTTGGTCTCTGTTCTTTCTGCATGCGCCAGGATAGGAGCGTTGATGTGTGGAAAAGAGATCCATGCCCATATATTAAGGAATGGGTTTGGATTCGATGGTTTTCTACCTAATGCACTCCTAGACATGTATGTGAGGTGTGGGAGGATTGAGCTGGCATGGAATCAGTTTGGCATACAGAAGCAGGATGTTGCTTCTTGGAACATTCTAATGACAGGCTATGCAGAGCGGGGGCAAGGTGCACTTGCTATTGAGCTATTTGATAGAATGGTGAGTTCAGAGGTAAAGCCTGATGAGGTTACTTTTGTTTCTCTGCTTTGTGCTTGTAGCAGATCCGGGATGGTACCTGAAGGCTTGCAGTATTTTAATAGCATGAAACATGAGTACGGAATTACTCCAAATCTGAAGCATTGTGCTTGTATGGTGGATTTACTTGGTCGTGCAGGGAAGTTGCAGGATGCTTATGAGCTTATACAAAACATGCCTATGAAACCAGATCCAGCTGTCTGGGGAGCATTGTTAAATGCATGTAGGATTCACAGGCAGGTAGAACTCGGGGAACTAGCTGCAAGAAATATTTTGGCAATGGATAGCAGGAGTGTCGGATATTACATTCTCCTGTGCAATCTTTATTCTGGCAGTGGCAAGTGGGATGAAGTTGCGAGAGTCAGAAAGACAATGATAGAGAAGGGGCTCACTGTTGATCCTGGATGCAGTTGGGTAGAAGTAAAAGGAAAAGTCCACGCATTCTTGAGTGGTGACAATTTCCACCCCCAGATAAAGGAAATAACTGCAGTCTTGGAGGGATTTTATGAGAAAATGAAGGCGGCAGGTCTTGATGACCCAGAAAAAGAAGTTTTAAAAGTGAAGTTGAAGCTTCAAAAGCCGAGGTTTTCTGTGGGCATAGTGAAAGATTGGCTGTTGCATTTGGGCTCATGAATAGTGTCCCTGGGATGCCCATTTGGGTAACAAAAAATCTCTACATGTGTGGGAGTTGTCATAATACAATCAAATTTATCTCAAAGGCTGTAAGGAGAGAGATTTCTGTTAGAGACACTGAATGTTTCCATCATTTCAAGGATGGAAGCTGCTCCTGCGGAGATGATGAGGATTATTGGGGAAAAGCTTGACTTCACGAACACCTAATCATGTATAAAAGTTCACAAGAAAAGCAAAAGCATCCATGGGACAGTCACAAAATCGAGCTGTTCGGTTATGCATCAGCCCTTTATAATGAGGTGTATTGCATTCTATGATGGAAAGAGCTGAATTGTAATCTATATCCCGAAAGAGCTGTGAACTCAGCATGAATAGCTGTTTCTTGATACACTTCCTTCCCTGTCCACATGAATGTGGCTTTTGGAGATCACAGTACTGGTATGGTGAATTTAGAAGCTTGGCTTGTATAGTAAATGGTAAAATTCTGTAGTTAGAGCCATGGGAATATGGAAGACATTGAAAGAAATTAAAATCATACACTTAAGGTAGAACTTAAAGGAAGACATGCTTCCATCTTATTGAAATTTTTTGCCATCCCTGGTGTAAAAATTGTTGAAGTGTCAGAATTTTACTAAATAATATATGGAGGTATATTGAACCAATGATATCTCTCTCTTAGTTTATTAAATACGCATTCTGTTTAACGAATTTCAGATTGTGCTAAATCTTGATTTCTTGTACGGGTCATTTTCATCTTCCTCTAATAGAATCCTGGATAAGTGCTCTCAGTTTCAGTGCATTATCAGTATTCCCCGATAAATACAGGGTTGGTTGGACATTTCTGCTAAGTCTCAATTTATCTTGCTCATTTTGCATATGGCAGTGCTATTTCTCTAACTACTGAAGTTCAAATTTGGTGATAGAGTTCCATATCTGCCCTTCTGGTTTTCTATAACACAAGGGTAGCCACGATGGTGCCCATGGAGTTCCAGCTTGCCTCCAGTAAGAGCATCAATGATACTTGAGTTTTAAATTCTGTAATGCTTGAGGTATCTTTCTTTTCTTTTTGTATTTTAATTTTTAAGCATTCAGCTAGTATATTCATCCATTTGCAGTAGTATACTGTTTCCTTTTCTACTCCTTTTATGTCCAAATGATGCAAACTTTATAAAGTCAATTAGTTTCTCACTTATCAAAAGGAGGACATTATTTCACTGTATATTTGATAAAATGATTTGCTAGAGGAACAAGAATCCTACCCTAGTATCCTCCATATCCACGTGAATCAGAAACCCTCTTATTCATTGAGCAAAAGAATCAGATCCTCCGACTCTCTATCACTGAGGTTCCGACCAAAACTAAAAATTTCATCATTCTAAAGAAAATAAAGGAGGGAGCAAAAGTCCCCTCCTTCCACACATCTTTTCCCAATATTTGTTCACCTGGTCCCCAACCTCCAATGCTGTACAAGGAAGAAATTGTGGAGTAATTCAAATTAGTGAATTATGCTTTCAAGAACTTCAATCTGAAACTTTATCTGCTTCTTTGGTGTCCCATACATTGTTATGGAACATGGACTTTAACACCGTACACCAAAGATATTCTTGTTCCAACCACTTACGCAACAATGCGATATTTTTCTGTTTTATGTTCCTAGTGCCCAAACCACCTTTACATTTTAATATTGAAACCAATCCTCGAAGCAACTAAGGGCATATTTCTAGCAAGTTGACATTACAATAGACAAAATTTTAGCTTCATTTTTCTTTCCTAATACTGACCAATGTCGTCCGGCCCAATTTACCTTACATGCCATTATTGCTATTTTGTCCCATCTAAATGTTAGGACTACTGTTGTTATATCCTATGTTGTGATAACAATACTGAAGCATCGATTTAATTAATTACTTGCTCCCTTCCTTTTCTGAATCTGTCAATGTTTTCCACGGTCAAATTGCATCAATCTCTAATTAGTCTAGTTGCTTTATGTCGGACTGAAAGCCTTGATTAGTCAATTGTGCATCAACTTTGGTTAGTTTCAAAATTATCTTTTGCTTCTTTAGACTTGAGTAAAATGACCGGCATTTGATGCAAAGTTAAGAAGCAGAACCTCAAGTTCTGGTTTGATTTCTCCTTTTTTGCTTTCTTACATGCAGCACAGTAGCTTGATCATATGTATCTAGCTTTGAGAAGTATTTCACACTAGTTGATTCAGGAGATTAAATCCGTACTCAGAAGCGGAACTTGGTGATCAAGTTACAATCAATGCACAAGACTCCCACTTCTTCTGGAAAGAAAAATGGGGCTTCTTAACCATTTCTGCAGTAAGATAGAGAAAACCCGCCTCAGGCTGGAATACAAGTAAATCTCAACTTCCCAAAAATTCTTACCCACTCCTCTTTTTCCAAGTCTTTCTTTAACATTGAACGTGCATGGTGAACACATGGCCGCGATCTATTCATACTTTTTCATCTCATTATTCTTTTTCTATTTGTATCTTTGATTCTTTAATTTAGCCACCATATGTCTAGAAATCTGCCAAAAATTTTCCATTCAGTATCGTCCTTCGTTGATTTCATATAGTTGGTTTTATGTAATTTCCTATGTATGAAAGAATGCTATATTTATGTACCATTGATGTCTTTGCTTCATACATGAGAAACTTGGGTAAAACTTAAGGTGAATTGGAAAACTGACCGACTTAAGAGCTATTACTACTGCTGGGGTGATGAAAAGGTTCTCAGAAGAGACTAGAATTGTTATCAAACATCAAGCTGTTATTGCATATAGCTCACAACCAGTATGATAAATGAATAAGAAAACTCACACCTAAAATTCACACAATTATTTAGCCAGAAAGTGTTCAACACTCTCAACAAATCATACCATAGTAATCATACTATATGAAACACACGCTTAAATCTTCACTGCTCTCTTTATTGTCTGGATTGATGATTTAATGAAGCTGTTACGGGATACACGAACATCATCGATATCATTGTCATCACGTACCAAGGACTTTTTCCTTATCCAGTCCAGTTTCTTTTTCATGCTTCCCAAAATCAGAGATGGAGAAGATGGGATTCGCCGAAATGCCCTGGCACTGTCTGACCTTGAAAGGTCCCTTCCCTTGGGACTTTTACCCATTCTCGCATTCTTTTCACAGCTATCGGATTGTCCAACTCCTGCACCAGTTGAACCCGATTCATCTGTGTAGCTTCTTCTTTGTGGTTCGAGTCTGTAAGGAAGGTTCTTTAAGGGAGTGGTTTTAATGGTCACATCAGCAATTGAATTTGTTTTCCCCTCTTCTATTTCGTCTTTTGAGAGTGACTTCTTAACTTCCATTTCAACAGTCATTTTGTTATTTTTCTCTATGACCAACTGCTGGTTGGTTATCTTGTACAACTGTTCCATAGTCTCTTTAGTTTGTGATTCCTCGGCTCTTGAATCCATGATCTCCCTCTCTGGAGAAACGAGATCCAGCTTCCCGATTAATTCTTCGGTTTCATTCTCATTGGCAATTTTAGGATTTAAGACATCATTTTCTTGTGCATTCTCCGACGGCAACTGAAGCCATTTCTCTATATTTCCTTTCCGTCTTTGCTTTCTGCTCTCTTCGTCCTTCTCTTGATCTGGTTCACGATGAATTGGGAATTGAATGTTGCATACCGTCTCCTCTCGTCTTCTATCCAACTTTTCAAGCCCTTTTTCAACTGGATTACAATCTTCTGTCGCAACCATGGTTTTGTCACCTTTCTCGTGCTTCTTTATGCTAATTTTGTCAATGATTTCACTGCATCGCTTGTCAAGTTCTTCTTCTGGTTCTTTAATCATTAGTAAACTTGCATCCGAAGCTTTTTGTTCTTCTTCCAAGAACTTCCACAGTTCCTTGTGCAAAGGGGCCACTGAAGTATCATTCATCTCAGTTTGTTGTCGCACTTTTGCCTTGTTTTCTGGAGAATACCAAACAAGCCTATTATCTTTCTCTTCCTGAAGGGTATCATCCATTCTTGATCTCTTCCTTGCCTGTTCCCATTCTGGTCTTATCTGCTTCTCTAGCTCGTCTTTTTGTTTAAATTTCCTGTGTAGTTCTCTTTCTGCAGAATCGCAAATTGCTTTCTGGGCTTCAAGTCTAGCTAAAAGGGTACTAGTTGCTGCTTGATTCAGCCTCACTTGTTCTTTATAGACAACGCTCCTGCAAGACGAAAACAATTCAAAATTCAATTTGTTGATTACAAATTCATTGCACCACTCTTCTGAGATGAAAAAAATTCAAGCGATAGGTTAGAAACACTAGGTCGCTAAATATTAAGCAAAATTTCAACTTCAATTTTGTTTCTAATTTGATCACTCTGTTAGTCACCTTTTCCGTTAGTGATCAAGATGAAATTTCGCTATATAGTTTAGCAGTCACTATTGTTAATGATCTTACTGGTGCATTGCATCTCGAATCATCTTCTCTAACATTGCTCTGTAGGAAGTTTGTGTCTCAGCTAGCCGTCGACACTTTTCAGCCCGTCGTCTTCTCTCTAGAAGCACTAATTCCAGGTCTTGGATGCCAGCTTTCTCCTCATCAGTCTTCTGCTGCAATTCATGAACTTCATTATCTAATTTCCTTATTTCTGCTTGCATCTTTACTGTTTCTTCTCTCTGTTTCAACGAATCTCTAGCCATAACAATGGCCTGATACGGGTTGCTCACCATATTCAGATCTTCATTTTCTTTCTGCAGAGGTTTCAATTTCCTTGCAGCTGCATAATCAAGGGAAGGTGTGGATAGCAAACAATTATAGCATGTTTGATAAGGGGACAATATAAAGAAAGAAGATTAAATTTTGTTCAGTATTGTTCAGTCCAATTTAATACAGTATACCAAACACTCAAAGTTAGAGCTTGTGGTATTTTGCTATATTCTTGAACTGAGTAGGTGAGTATCCCCCCCCCCCCCCCCCCCAACTCTACTAACCTATGATCGGGGTACTTGATCGTGGTCTTCTATTTAGATCAATTGATTTCAATGGAGCATCGAAAGATCCCCTGCGAGATAGTACGACAGCAGCCGGAGCCAAACCTAGTTTTTCTTTTGATTCCATGAAATGTTGAGGGAAAACATGTGAATCAACTGTTTGTGAAGCATTCAGTTCTTCACTTTCACCTTCAGAAAATAACCATGAAAATGCCCTGTGCCTATACATGCATAATATACATATTATGCATCATCATCAGTAGCAGCATCTCTTGTGCTTTCTTATATTTGCATTCAAGTTGAAAACTACCAACCTGAAATCTGAATTTGATGAAGCAAAGATGGACATGAACTGATTAATTGAAATGCCCACTTGGAAATCCCACCATGGTATAAGAAATTCTAGTTTGTTATGCTTCTTCTTGCACACCTGCCATTGCAATATTCTTAGATTGCTTGGAACAGTCAAACCCCCTCCTGCAATTTTTTCAGGAAGAGCCCACAAGTTAAATCTCTTTCATATCAATTGATCGCATGTACACTAGGAGGATTGGAGAATATTAAACAATATCAAGGAAGAGAAGATTGGATAGTACTGGATATGTAACGACCCGAGCATTGTGTCAAAGTTGTTATATTATATGTACTATTCGCTCTAGGAAAGTCTGAGCCATCTTATCCATTACGGACTCAATTGGGACTAGAATTCAACTTAAGTCTCTTATAAGACAAAGATATTGGATTCGAATCCAAAGGGAAGCGACAAAAATTCATAAGGAATAAGATGAGCTCAAGCTCTCTCAAAGCTAATAATACGTAAGAAAATGGCTTGGCACGAGACTCGGGTCATTATAGAATGGCATCAAGAAATTGAAATAATCTAAAATTTTATTTAGTGCACATAGTGAAAAATTACTTATAAGCAAAGACATCTATAAGTAGTAATTACTTGAGCAAGGGAACCAGTGGTCAATATCCCATCCAAGAGGTGATGCTGAATCTGCATGATAGAATAGAACATTTCCATATGGATCTACTCGAAATATTTCTGGATCAAAACCAGCATTCCTGGAATTTCAAATTACAAGTAAGTGTTATAAGTACCTTAATATATTTATTTATTATTATTTTTTTTAAAATTCTTACAGATTATTCATCTCAAAGAATATTATAGCAAATTGAAATTTGTTTACCCAAGATGATTGAGCTTTTTCCACAGAAGACTGAGAAAAATCTTGGGCTTTGTTGTGGGTTTTGCTTTGGGATCAATGATTGGGAAGATCTCATCTAATTCCTTTGCTCTTGAATCCTGTCACCACAAAAGGGTCAGAAGGCTTTTCTGATAGAAAAAGAAGAGCTTATTTGGCTTAGCTTAAAAAATATATAATTTACTTTTATTTTCAAAGGTGTTTGAATTATTTAATTCTTTTTTTCTTTCTTTTAATCAAGTAAATATTTCTTTAATGTCAAAATAAGAAACTTACTAAATTTTCATCATTAAAAACATTATTTAGTTTTAAGTATATTTTTTAGCTTAGCACGCATGCTCTAAGAGTTGAGGGCATGTTTGGGAAGTGTTTATAATCGTTTAAATTATAAATAGATGAAAATGAGTGATAGATAAGGGAATATTATTTGTGGTTCTCTCAAAACATGGGATTAAAGTTGGCTTGAGTTTATATAAACATGAGCCAAACATAGGTTTCGCGGCATGTGATCCCAAACTCATTTAAAGGAGGACGGTTGCAGTATATTATAGACTAAAACTTCATATTATTTGATAACACGAATTCCCAAAGTGAGAATGAACTAGGGTTATGAACAGATAATATAGTGACATTTGGATAAACAAGAATCTCCTTCGTTACATGATCTTTTTTTCATATGGATAGATATATGATCTATAATAGAGCAATTACTTGAAGTAAATAATAAAAAGAAAAAGAAACTGCCCTTTAAAACCTGAAATTTATCAAGAATTAGAAACAATTAAAATAGTGCATTCAACTACAGTCTACTGATACTACAACTCATTCAAGATTTAGCAAGAAAAACTTTCGAAAGTTACACAGACGATTTAACTCAATTGTATCCTTGAATTCTAAAGTTTAAGAAACCAAGCAAAGCTGAGAATACTTCAGATTTTAGTCGTAAATTATGTTCATATTCACAATGAATTATTGTCTCCAAAACCACAAAAAAAGTTTATTTTCTTTTCCAAAACCCCCCCAAAAATGTAAGTATAAATCTCATAAAACAGCAGAAAGAGTGAAGAGGTTGTTACCTCTTGGTGTGGCAGAGAATATGGAGTGAAAGTAAAAGGAGGGCCATGGCTGAAGGACCTGAAACTCGGGTCTCCGCAGATGTTAGCATAGGCTTCCGGGTACCCGAGTGCTTGGTTGATCGACATTTCTTCGAGGTCAGTCGCCATTAGTAGAAATGTATATCAGCTTCTTCTTTGAAGATTTCTTGATTACAGAAGAAGGGTGAAGTAGTTTTGAGTAGGAAATTTTTAGATGCTTAACGGTCATTTCCATTTTTAAAAAGATTTTATGTTGTTTTTTTCAAATGGTAGATAGCGTAACTAACGGATAGACAAGCTGCCACAATCCTCCTCATTAAAGCGTTAATATATTAAAAAGACCAATTTGCCCTTGCGAAGAAACCTGGGACTAAAATTAGCCATTTCTTTGTTTAAAAATCCATAAAATTGTTTATTCGACTCACTCAAACCCTATCATAATATTTCTTGACAAGGTTCATTTTTGTCAACTCGATCTCTACGTTGTTGGATCTAAATGATGGAAATGTTGCGCATGTATATGCTCTACTCTTCTTTTTTTGGTTTGGTTGACTTATGAAGGAATACTCGTTAAAAAAAAAAAAAAAAGAATTCCTTCTTAAGAAATTTCTCAAAACCATTCGATAAAGGGTAATATAGTCATTTTAACAACTAGATGAAAATGGACATTTTATCCAACAATTTGAATTTTAAGTCATTTTAAGTCTAGATTAAAAGTTCAAAATCAAAGAATAAAGAAGGCAAGTCAATAATGATTCTAGCATCAGTTTTGTTAACACGACCCCTACAGTAGTTGAATCCAAATAATGGAAATGTTGCACGTGTATATGCTCCATTCTTCTTTGAACCCTGTTATAGGTACATGAATTCAAATTTTTGTACTTGCATAATACACACATCAATGGCGGGAGGATTTTATTTTTTGCAATATTTTTATACACGGAGCCACTCCCATGTGAGTGAGAATTCAAAAATCTGTTCATTTTCTGATCAAATTCTTCTTTACTTGAAGAATTTTTCTTCTTTCCTAGTTGACTTACGAAGGCTCATTGTTAAAAAAAATTAAAAAAATTAAAGAAAACTATTTTTCATTTTCTTTTTAAGGAATTTTTCTCAAATGTCAAAAAAATTCTTGATAAAGGGTAGTTCAGTCATTTTAAAACTAGATGAAATGGACATTATATCCAACAATTTGAATTTAAGTCATTTCTGGTCTAAATAAAAGGTTCGAAATCAAAGAATAAAGAAGCTATGTAAATAATGATTTATAGCATCAATTCTTGTAGTTTGAAAATGGAATAAATTTAAAAGAATAAAGAAGCCAAGTAAATAATGATTTATAGCATCAATTCTTGCAGTTTGAAAATGGAATAAATTATGACTAACTTTTCCTTCCTACATAAATAAAAGAGAGTTTGAAATTACAATTCATAAGCCGAGCCATTTTCGAGTCAGCTGGTTAGTCGTGCCGAACCGTAATGGTGGCAATGGGTCGAGTCGGCTCGACTCGTGGCTCGTTATAAAACGAGCCGAGCTTCTACTAGGCCCGTTCTCGTGGGCGAGCTCGTGAGTTCACAAGCCAATCTGAGTCGAGCCCATGAGTTTTTTTTTGACAATCTTTCAGGCTTTCAACTTTTTTGTTAAATTTTTGACGAGCTCACAAGTTCAAACTACGAGCCTCACGAGCTCGGCTCGTTGGGCACAAATCGTGCTCGGGCTCCTTTTTTGACGAGCTCGAGCTGCTCAACTGGTTTGTCATCCTATCGAGCTGTGTTCTTTTCTTTTCTTCCCTCTTTTTTTTTGTTTATTGTCATTTCTTTGACTTATTTAAACTTGTCATTATTAAATTATATTATATTATTATTTACTGACATTCCCCTTCTTTTCTTTACGTGTGAAAACTGAGAAGGGAGATGAGTGTCAGAAATTATTCAATTTTCTTCATAGCCATACATTTGTCTTCGTTTTCTATTTGGCAAGCAACGTATTGTCTTCCATTTACCAATAACTCTCACATTTTTCATTTTTGTTACAGAATTTCGTCTTCCATTTGACATTTTGTTCTCATTCTTTTCGCTGTATTACTCAAATATTTTGGTGCTTCTCCTCCGACGCACATCACATTCATGCACGAAGATAAATGGATAAACATGATTTTATTTCGTAGATAATTTAATTTGATTGTGTGCATTTAGGGATGGAACTATGGTAAGAATTTAGGGTGGTCTAAATGTTAGAAAAATATCGATCATAATTTGAAATACTAGATTACCCCTTTTGATGGCAGTAACTTTTTGATTTTAATCTTATTTGTTTAGTTTCTGCATCTAACAGTTCTATAGAATGTTAGAGACTAATACTTTTTAAAGTAAAATGAATTATTTAATTTGTATTCAATTTTTGAGTTCGTATATTGTTAGAACTGAATGTTATATTATACTATATTACTCGTCTTTATGATTTATGTTATAGAGATGCTATAATTAATGGGGTGAACAAGATAATAGACCCTGCTTTGTACAATATCACCACGATAGAGGAGGCTGAACGCATCTTGGCTGTAGAAGAAAAAAATAGTATTGAGTTATTTAGAAAGTCTGGTGGTATGACTTCTATTGTTGTTGAAATTATTGTAGTATTTTAGAGAGTGTATTTACTACTCATTTGTCAAAAATATTAGATGAACTTGCAAAATTTTCAAAGCTGGAAGATCATGATAGTTTTTACCAAATGACGAGTTCTAATGTGACAAAACTCTTCCATAATGATCTCAAAATACAAACGTTTGACTTTGGTCATTATTAAGAAGGAAGCCGAAAAATTTAACTACTTTTGTTAGTTACCTTAATCTTTATTCATTTTGGTAGTTAAAATTTCTTTAACGTCACTTTTAATAATAATCTCTTATTTATACATACAATCAGTTCATTAAATCAACAATTGTTGAATTCATGTTTAAGAAAAAATATTATTTTGTCACCAACTTTACTCAAGAAAGTAAGAAATTTATGCATACCTTAAACCTATAACAAAATGAGCATTTATTTCTATTATGATGATGTAGATGGTGGAAATAATGCTGAGCATTTTTATTTATTGCAAGAAATATTCATCTGGATGTCATTCTTGTTGACTTAGATTTACTATATGCTTCTCTATATATTTGATGCATTTACTTCTTTTGATATGAACTTGTGAGATTTATAATTGGAAAGTTCTACTTCCTAAATATACAGAACGTCTTGATGCATAGAGAAGTTGTGCAAATGGCTGCCCATGGAAGCAATGCAAGAGGCTTATACTACAGAAACCTTATTTCAATGTCTAAAGTATTATCTTCAAAGTGAAATCTTGAAAAGTTGTCAATTTCATTTAATCGAAATAATTTTAGAGCATACGTACCAATTAGCAATTAGTATTGAGATCTTAACAGATTTTCGTAGGATAAAGAACCCAGATGAAAAATGCATATTCTAATTCTCATATAACCTTCACTTTTTGTTGTTTGCTATCATATGAAAAACAATACCCATTTTGAGATTTAAATTTCTTAGAATATTTTTCCTTCTATTATTCCATATTACTTCATCCAATCAAGCATTTTATGTATTCCAATTTAGTTGAATGCGACATATCTTGAACTTCAATTACAACTTGAAAGATATTATCTGTTTTCCTAACGTTATAGTTAAATTTATTCATTAGTAATTAATGACTCTTGTTGATTCTTCAGGATATGTGCCAACAAATGCTCAACCCAAATAATTTTTTTTTTTTTTTTTTTATGTCTACGCTGTTATATAGTCAGCTATACTATTACACGTGTCTTGTACGTGTATCTAACTAGTGTTAGTAAAAAAAAGGTCACTTTCTGTCTTTGGATAGTGGCCCCTCATTGTCGTGCCTTTGATTGTATCTTTATAATGCTATACAAAATCAATGGCTTTATCCTTCGCCTAACAATCGTGTACCAGCTCAAACTCGTCCTAAAAGTTACTGGTCAGCCTTCTACAACCTTCTTTTGGTCTAAAAAAGCATCCAACAAAATTCTAGCTTCTTTTCTTCTTTAATACTATACAGAACTATCGAATTCACCAGATCATACATGCCATGTGTGTAATGTATAGATCGGAAAGCTAAGCTATTTAGAGAAATGAATGGAAAACCATTGCAAAATGCAAACTATTCCGTTAGAACATTTGTAAATCCACTAAGGGTTCATTGGAACACATACGGCATCATTACAAGATACCGAGACGAAAAGAAATAACGAAATCCAAGAAGTAAAGTTCGGGGCATTGGTCAGGCATGTTCTGCATAAACCTTCAACAACTAGGTACGGCATAAAATTGTTTTTGTTCTTTTAAAACAAGTAATTCGGTCAGGAGGAAAAAAGCAGCAGTTTGGACTAACCGCATCTTACCACACTGCAAAATCTCAATCACCTTTCGACTGAACCTGTCATGTTCAGCTGTCTGACCTGAAGCAATCTGATCGGGCAGCACATTCTCACTACGACATCGAACTAGCTCATTCCGTGCGTGTTCCAGAAGAGACAAACTCAGAACCAGTAACCACATGTTCCATTGGTGCCACAACTAAACTGTCACTGGAATGATCAATGTTTGACTGAACACGATTTGATGCTTCATCTGTAGCAGCATTCCGTGTACCAGTTTCTGATGCCAAACCTTGAAAATTGCTGGTCTGCGGGTCCTGAGCTTTCATGGCCAGAGGTGGAGGCATCACCGTTAAAGCTACTGGTTCCACTGTTGATGCTAGACCTTGAGTCCACCCAGAATGCCCTGGCAGAGCAAAATTACCCTCGGGTCTGGGAAAACCTTGCGGGTGAATTAGAGGAGCGACAGAAGATGAAGCACTAGGGTTCTGCTGGCAAAGAACTTGAAGTTGTGGGTAAAGTGCTTGAAGTGCCGGGACTAAAGCTTGAAGTGCTGCTTGTCCAATAATATCTTGGTGGCCTTGAAATCGCTTAGCATTCGACTGGTGCTTCTTTCCCACCAAATGACCTTGGAAGGTAATCGCAGATTCACACTTCACATTACACAATTCACATATCAAGGGAACAAATCCTTTGGGCATAGCAGGCTCAATCGGTCTTCTTGATCCATCATTAAACCTCATCCATTTACCCACTCTACAACCACCCCTCATATTGCGCTTGAAACCACGGCCCCGACCTTCATAATGGTTCATCCTCAGATTTTGTGCCAATTCTTCATTAGGTTCTACCTCTTCAACATTTTGATTCTCAGTTGAAACTATGTTTTCTTCTTCGACAGCTTGAGAAAGTAAATTCTCTGGTAGAGGTTGTTTAGCCCCATCTCCTTCACTTTCAACAGGCTGTGAAGAACCTTCTGGTTTCAATTCAAAGGTCAATGGTTGCTCATTCCGTCCTCCAGTCAGGTCTTTGTTAAGTCTTTGTAACTCTTCATAAACTTTCAAGTTCTTTTTGTGCTTTTTCCCATTCCTGTGCTGCTCAAGAATTTCAGGGGTGTTGCAGTCAACTCTACATAGTTCACACCATGCTATTTGTGGAGGTGGCCAAACTGGCGCTGAATGACCTACACCAGTGACAGGCATGGACACTTGATTTGCAACTGACGCATGCCTACCACGGCCCCTGCCACATCCTCGACCACGAAATGGACGGCCTGGAACATTTGGTTTAGGATGAAGTTGGCTTTGAGTTCCTGGAAAGGGTCCACCATCCAATATGCCTGTGCCCCCATGTGAAGCTTGTGCAATCTGCAAAATTTTATGAAATGCATTTTCAAGAATATAGCTGTATTTACCTACCTACATTTGCTGCTTATGCATGGCGTTACTTCTGTTTTCTTTCTTTAATTTTTTCTCTGGTTGGGTGGGTGGGGGGCGGGGGGATTACAGTTTGCCTGGAGGATCAGTTCTTGGGGAAGCTACATGATGGTATGGACACATTACAGAAATGTACTCTGTACTTGAAGAAATCAGTGACGTTATATGAAAACACAGAGAATAGGAATTGCTACGAATTGCACGACAGTTCTTAAAATTTCCTACCACACTGCATGACAATTAATAGCGAGTGGCAAATGCATAAACAGGATGGACAACCCAGAAAAACAAAATAACTGTTCTGAATTAGCAAGTCAGGATGTAAAACCAAATTGAAAACTAATAGCATGGATGACAATGTTACTCAATTAAGGCCCTGTTTTGATGTAAATTTTTTGATAATAGATTTTGCGAAAAGTGATTTTTTTGGAGAATTTGTGGTTAAAAGTAGGGGAAAGTTATGGATTCACGTCTAAATTATTTTATTGGGAGAACGTGTGGTTGAAAATAAATTTGAGAAAAAATGAGTTTTAAACAATGTTGTACCAAACAGGGGCCTCAGTTCCCATATCTAAAAACAGATGATATCACGATACCTTAAAAAAGGAGTTAATGGAATAATTGGCTAGACTACAAAACAAAAATACAAATGAGCATTGTACATCCAACCACTGTAGAGAGAGCTATATCTTCAAGTAATGCACCAATCAATATGGAGGATAGATGGTTAATTTTTCAACTTCAGAAGGTATTAAATCTTTCTAAAGCCTGAAGAGACCTCAAGAAAAGAAATGGCTACATCTGTAATAAGAAGAAAAAGTGGAAAAAAAAATGTTTTATTCTTTGAAACCAATTACTGACGGATAAGTTCAAATCTGTGATCTGGGTCAGGGAAGCATAAATATTTTTGTGAAGGCATTAATTGGCCTTTAAGAATTCATAAATGTGCCAGACATGCGAAGGTATTGATAATCGAGTCCTACTAATGACATATTATGAGGTAAATTTTCGAGTGCTGATTACTTTTGGGTAATTTCTTAAGAGCTAAATCCTAAATTTGACCAGTTTTCATGCCATGGATATTCTTAATACACCAAGTGCTATTCAAATTGCAAAAGAAAGCCATGCCGTGTATATATAATTCAACTACTTCAAAAATTAATTAGATTTCACTTGTTGCTTATCTTTATTCAACAACCTTCTCAATTTTCCTTTGTGGGCATTAGAATAAATGCATCCACACGTAACCTTTTAAGAAAATAATATTATAGGTCCATTTCTTCACTTTGTTAATGCATTGTTTGCATTAACGTCCTTTAATCAATAGGCCACGAAGCAAATCAGAAGCTTTTTCAATCATCAAGTAAGCAAAAACCCATCTTTTCGAGAAAGATGTTGTTCCCAGTTGATAAAATGCATATATTAAATTCTTATAGTACGTCCAAAGACATTATACACTTACTGTACAATCTTTTGATCCAAAACAGCTCATCAGAACTCAAAACCAACTGCAGAATGATTGACACCCCAATAATTTCCAGCAATTAGTAGCCAAGCATCCATCTCCCTTGGCAAGGGAGATATAGTACCCCTCTAGAATTTTAAATATAATAACCCACTCAGGCCTCAATTCTTTTCTAAACATCCAACCCACTCCCCACACCCTCCGACGCCAAAAAAGGAAGTGCATCATTTACTTCAAACTCTTCTAAGGTCATACTATAAGAAGAGAAGTTTGAGCACCCCTCAACTGCACAGAACACTATGTAATGTTACCTAACAAGGCCAAACAGCTAAGCTCCACGAAACAAAGAAGTGGCTCAATGTCCTTTATTCATAAGCTGCAGATCAACAGTGTTAAAGCAAAAGAAGTGGTTTTGAAATATAAATTATTACAGCCTGGATACCTACATGACGAACTGAACTCTAGCAATTACTAACAGACTTAAAGCGGCTACTATATTGATGTACAGGTCACTCTAGGACTCAACGTAGCTGCTTTAAGGTTTGCTGGCCAAGTTGACAGAAAAGTCTTCTTTTTAGTCATGAAATAACACAACCAACTAAGAAGCACAGGCACGCAATGAATGCGGGAATGTCAATGTCCGACACACCGGCACACATGCAACACGTTTGGACACGCCACAAGGCTTGTCCTTTTTTATTTTTATTTTTCAACCAGCAACAAGGCAGCAAAACGTCCAGACATGGGAAATTAAATTAGAAAAGGAACAAATAAAATCAGGAAAACATACCATCAAACTTCACATAAATTGAAGCAAGAATTTATAAAAGGAGAGAAATCTAAATGTCCAGACTGAAGGAAGTAGATAGATGAGTATTCACCATTATTGACCATTCTAAAGCTTAAAACAAGCACGAAGATCAACTGCTCTAGAACCATATTTTTCAGCGTTAATAGGAGAGAGAGAGAGAGAGAGAGAGAGAGAGATTGACATGGAAAGGGGAAATGGATGAGAGAGGGAGGCATGGGATAAGAGGGAGAGATGGAGAGAGAGGGTGACTTCTGGGAAACTGGGGGCAATGGGGATTGGAAGATTTATGGGATGTATGCAGATGTGGGAAAAGTCAAATGATTTGGGAAGGGGAAAATGGACTGGGAAGCTTTTGGATCTGTTCAGGGCAAATGAGCTTGAATGAACAATTCACTTCATTGGGGGATACTTTTGGTTCCCAACTTGAATTGTTCTTTTAATTGAATTAAATTTTGTTGATTACAAATCTTTTTTTCTTGTTTTTATTTAGATCAAATTTTCATTTTCTAATTACACTGAAATGAGTTTTTTTTTTTTTTTCAAATAAAAATAATTTAATTTTTACATTATTTTGATCAACATGTCCCCGCGTTTCTGCACCCTACTTTTTTAAAAATTCACGTGTCAGAGTATCATCCGTGTACATGTACATGCTTCTTAGACAACCAATATTCTGAAACCTATTGCTAACGAGCAGGCAGAGCACTACCCACAAAAGAAAAAGGGAAAGCAAAAATCCATACACTCACTCACAAATCTTCAACCAGGCCAGACTCCTGTGACTAAGCACGTCTGCAAAGCACAAAAACAGATTTAAGCACTGCTATAATAAGGAAATAGAAATCTCGGTACGCTGTCCAAGCTTGGTTTGGTGAGACACTATAGCAATTTGCAAACTGGTCTAGCTCAAGCTTGAACCAAGCTAATAATTCTTTAGTAGCTTATGCTCAAGCACACCTTTTAACTTGTCTGGCTAGACAATGGGCTATTCAGCTCAGCTAATCATATCCATTTGATATGCTGTTTCATAGAAGCTTTGAAGATAGAACCAACACATTCTCAATTTGTTGAACTTTCCCTAGTTCCTATCTAAAGCTCATATAAAGCAGTATAAACTTGTGTGATTTAAGACATAATTATCTGAGCAGAAAAGTGTCGATTCAGAGTGGCTCAAGCCTTGCTCCCTTAGGCAAGAGACCAAGCTTGGAACAAAATGTACACATACCAAGCTCAAGCAGTTTAGTTGGCGCACATTTACATGAAAATGATACGATTTCAATCAATACAATATACGACAGCGTATATACCAGAATACTGACAGCACACATCCATCCATCTCCTTTTGAAACAATCACTCATTCACAATCGTATATGGTTGTATGTGAGTACTGAAATAAAAGAAACCATATAGTATGACTTGCAGTGGTAAGATAAGAATCAAGAAAAAATTCATCTCTTAATAAAATTTGTAACAAGAATTCACATACTAGATCCATACCATTAGCATTCTTTAGAGGATGATGACATCAAGTCTAACTTCCATGGATTATCTCATAACAGTACCACATTATACATATTCTTATAGAGAACAATTTGCTCCTGATTTTATGATACAGTTCTCATCTCCTTTCCACAAAATCAAAACCGAAAATCGTAATGCGACAATGGTGGCTCTTTCTTATCTATAACCCACTAACTTACTCCATGATTTATTTCTCTATCTATGTTTACAATTTACAAAGACTACATGCACATCTAGTCACTTGCCATTCCACTTACCCAAATCCAATTGATAGCACAATTTGATAAAATATGTAAAATTAATGGAGTAATTAGCACACTATAAAGTAATACGTGCAAACGCCCACTGGCTGGAAAAATATGATATTGTTAGAAAGCCCATACTGTAAATCATTCCAGGAACAAATAACAAAAGAATTAAATTTTTTTTTTTAAAAAAAATAAAAAATACAATTGTCTAACACCCATTCAGGCATCAAACTCGGGATCCACCAACATAAAACAAAAAAAAACCAAAATGCAATTAAAAACATATCCTAAAAAAATTCATACCGGTTGGTGGGGTCCGGTGGGCATTGCCTCAATTCCATATCCACCTCCAAGAGCATTTCCTCCTTGTTGCGGATCCATATTCAAAGGAACAGCATGTGGGTAGTAATAAGAACTCTGGGCTTGCTCTGCCGCTTGTTGATTTACGGGCAGTGGCACTATAACCCCAGGTGGAGTGGGTTCTCCTTGTTGATGTTGAGGGTAACCGTAATAGGCTTGCTGCTGTTGATTATTATATTGATGGTATGCATAATAAGCTTGTGCGGATTGATCGTAGGCTTGGATTTGAGACGAGGGGTCGTAAGCCTGTTGTTGATAATTAGCAGGGTAATCCATTGAAGCTTTGTGATTTTTGTTCCTATGGTGAATTTTTTGTATGTGGTTGTATATAAATTTCAGGTTTCGTGATCAAATTGCAACACATTTTGCAAATTGCAACACTGAATTGTTAGAATTCTGCATTTTGCTTTGTTGGAGAAATTAGGGATATTGAATTTGCGCCAATATAAGGTTTGTTTGGAAGCCTCATCTTTTAGCTTCTTGCTTTTTTCCCCCCTTCACCCTAATTTTTTACTCCCCATTTTTAAATCAGAAGAAAATGAGAGAACTCCATATTGGTCCCCAATCGATTGCTTTAACATCAAGTTGGTCCTCAACATTTTAAAAACCAAGATGGCCATTGAAATTTCATTGCAGTTCCGTTCCAAATTATAATATCAGGTGGTCTTCATATGTCTAACTTTACTAAATTTTATTTACTAATCGTTTGGTGGAGATTTAAATTAAATTTTAATTGAAAAATTAGTCGATAGTGGGTCCTATGCGTGAGATGAAAATCAAATATAACGGCTATCTTTTCAATTAAAATTGGATTTAAATCTCTACCGAACAAGTCCTTAGACGCTGTTTAAAAACTTGAAGGCATAATTCTATAAGGGCATGTTTGATTGGGTTCTAATTCTATGGAAAAGGAAAATGTATTCCACCTTTAGCCAATTTTAATTGTTTGATTGACAAAATTTGGGGTGGAAAAGTCACGTGCCTCTATTCCCTCAAAACAATTCCCAGTTGCAATTAAAACAAATTCTAAATTCAATGGTAAAAATATTTATCCATTTAATCGATAATTTCCCTGAAAAACAAAGCCAACGAACGTCAAAAAATTTTGAAAATTTTTTTTAAAATTTTTTTTTTTACTTTTTAACAATCCAAACAAATTTTAATACAGTTTGTAAAAAAATTTATCCCAAAAATTAATAATTTGCATGAAAAATAAAGTCAAATAGATTAGGTGAAAAATTATATCAATCAAACAACATTAATTACATTTCCCTCTAAAATAAATTTTAGGCAATTCGATTCCTTACAATTCGTTTTCTTTCCACCCTTACAATCAAACGGATCCTAAGAGTCACATGATGGATGATATAGTAAAAATTGAATCAATTTTGACAATTAACGATGACACAACTAAAATAAATAACTTAAAATCAATTCACTTCATTTTATGACGGGCAAGCTTCAACTAATTACTATTAACTTAAGTATTACGTACATATCATTTTTTGAGCCACATATTCTTTAAAATGAGGTTGATATAAGGATGTGAACAAGTCGAGTCGGCTTAAGAGCTTAAACTTGAGATTTGGGCTCGGCTCGAATAAAAATTATTCTGACTTTTTTTTGGCTTGAATCGAGCTAAGCTTTTGCTCGACCAAAAGTCTGTGTGGCTCACGGGCCGACTCAAATCGGTTCTACCGATCTTGGAGTTGGATCAACTCGGACTTTTTCAGGTCGAGTCACGGACGGTCCGATCCAACAAGCCAAACTGACATTCACGTTGTAGTGATGGCAAAAAAAAATCCGTTCCGTCCCGCCCGGCCTGGCCCCAATGTGTTGGTGGAGTGAGGCGGGGCATGGGGCGCCGCCTCGTCAAACAAAAAATTAAACTAGAATTTTGATAAATTGTTAGTTTTAAAATATTATTGAATGTATTCACAATTTTATATCATGTTTCTAATCCAACAATTATATTATACAATTGTCAATTTAAAATTTTACCTAACTAACAATTGTTTTATATAATTTATAAATATAGTCATTCAATCTTTTTATTATAATTAAATTATATAATCAAAACTAGTTTATAATATCTTGATCGAAAAAAATTAGAAAAATATTTAAAATATATGGAATGATATTTAGGGTCCGTTTGATAGGAAGAATGAAATTTGGGTGGAAAGAAAATGAATTGCAAAGAATTAAATTGCATATAATGTGTTTGACTAGGAATTATAATTAATTGTGTTTGATTGATATAATTTTTCAAGTGAAAAATGTAATAGTTTTGGTGTCCGTTGGACTTTGTTTTTCATTAAAATTGTTAATTAAAGTGATAAATTTTGCTATCATTGAGTATAGAATTGGTTCTAATTGTCAAATAATTAAATAATAATAATAATTAAAAAGTGATATCGAATACCATTCGTTTGACTTAGTTTTTCATGAAAATTGTCAATTAAAAGGATAAATTTTTTTTATCGTTGGGTCTAGAATTTTTTTCTATTGTCAAGGGAGGGGGGGAGGGGGAGGGGGGGGGGGGGCTGGAATTGCAAATGGTGGGAAAGGATTTTATAAAAAAACCTGGAAAATGGGCGCATGATATTGCGGCTCGGAATTTCCTTTGCCAGGAAAATTTTTGGAATAAAACACAGATTAGGCCAGAAAATGGAATTAGATTTTCTTTTTTCATGGAATTAGCAGCCTATCAAGTAGGCTCTTAGGTTTTGAATTATGGGTTGAACTTTGAATAATATCATAACTCAAATTTTTGAATTTGTATTTTATTTTATAATAATAGAATAACTCGAAATTTTGAAAATGTAAAAATAAATAAATAAACGGGACAGTAAACGGGGTGAGATTGGGATGAGGAGGGGTAGGGCAGGACAGAGCTGGAGGAGGGTGTCTCGGCTCGAACCAACCCTATTGTCATCCCTACCCTGTTGATATACCTACTAAAATGTCCTTTTGAAGGAAAAAGACGAAAATTTATAAATTTAGCTGCAATTTAATTTTTACCATTTATAATAATAAATTATCTAAAGACTGTGGATACAAAATTTTGAATATACATCTTAGTGGAAATTTAAATCTAAAATTTGTTGAAGAATTTGAAAGTAAACGATTTAAGTTATTTAAATTAGTTATTTATATTTTGTATAAATAACTTAAATATTAACAAAATTGAAACTTATAAAAAAAAATTATGAAATAATTAAAGCAAGCATACACTTTTTTAATTCAAGTAAAATTTAGTTAAAATATTGTATACGTTAGGTCACTAAACCATTATATACTTTCAAAATTTATTAATTAATGGTTATCACGTTATATAATATATAGTATGCTTACAATGTTTAAAATAACATCATAACATCCATTTTGGTCATGATATGACGAAAAATGTTTGAAAAAGTTAAAATGTACACAAGAACCCAGACAACTGAATTGATCACTTCGGACTCAACAAAAGTTTACAGTAAATTTATGTATAAATTATGGGTCAGCAGTGGCACCAGTTGTTGAACCAATTCCAACTTGAAGCCATTGGAATGAACTTCCACTTTGGTTCATGTCCTTTAGGTCACTCAACTTTGCTAACCTCAACCTACTATCTGCTTCATCATCAACATAGTGAGTTACATTATTGCTATTATTGTTGTTCTCGTCAACTCGGGACCCGTTATTCTTCTTCTTGTTATCATCTTCGTTTATCTGATTACATAGGTGAAGATGACTATCGATATTTTTGGCAATCGTCTTGTCACCGTCAGTGTTTATCCACGGATGTAGGTGTATATCGGTTGAGACCTCAAAGCTCAATGGGTTACGTGGGTCCCGTCTTAAACCCGACATCTCATCAGTCCATGCTGGAAGGTTAAGATCAAGGGCCGGGTCATAGTTCTTGATTTTGGGCTTGTAGTGATTGATGGGCTCAACATGATGATGGAATTGGAGTTTTGTTGTGTCTGCAGGTGAATTTGAAGTGATCCAATGGCACCTTTTATGTCCACCCAATGCTTGACCAGAGGCAAAAACCCTGTGACAAATAGTGCATTCATGCACTTTTGATTTCCTTCTTGCAGCACCTACTAATGCAGTAGAGCCTTGTTCAAATTGCAAATTAGGGGAATTATATGGTGATTTGGATGCAGGGAAAAATTCGTCATGTGTGATCACATCATCATCAGCTAAACTATGATCATCAAGCTGATGATCACGATCCTGTCTGGCTGCATAGCACCCTTTAACCTTCTTGTGACTTGCCCTATGTCCCCCTAATGCTTGATGAGAATTGAACACTTTTTTGCACGCTTTGCATTCAAACGTGCCTTTAGAATTGTTTGACGATACCCGTTTAGCCTTGTCTAAGGGAGTTAATGTTCCAGGTGAGAAAAAGTTGGCCATTGCATTACGTCGTTCCTCCTCCCGACTGGCGGAAGTGGAGGAGGACTCCATTTCTGCCACCATCGTCGGCAATTCCACCCGTGTGTTTGCTAATTGTACTAGGCATTTTGCAAGGAGGAGGTCTTCATCTTCACTCGATGGATAAGCTGAGCTAATAGTAGTACTTCCCACTTTAGCACGCATTGATCTCTTCCTTTTTGTCCATCCTCCGCCGCCTCGTCTACCACCTCCTTCATCATCCTCGTCTTCCGACTCCGGGGATGACATAAGCGACTCGGCGTCGGAGCTACATTTTCCATGCTCCAAGAAAGCTTTCCAAGAGAAGAATTCCTTCCCACAATTCTCACAAATCCTACAACTTTTTAATCTATTAGGATTTGTTCTCAATTGATACATTCTCTTGTTGCTTGTCCTATCATTCTTATCCTCCCAATCACTTGTGGGATCTTCTTCATCAAGATTTCCGTTTTCATTCCCAATTCCATGAGCCCTCATGTGCCCACCAAGAGCTCTCCCACACATAAAACCCTTCTTGCATACCCTACAATAATGCTTAAAAGTTGGTTGTTTATCCTCAATGCAATCCATGAATTCAAGAAAATTGAACCCAAAAATAAAAAAGAAGAGAAAACTACTATGAACTGTGAATGAAAAAACATGCAAGGGGATGGAGTTTGTTCTTAAAGTAGAAGTTGTTGTAGGGTTGTATGGTGAAAACAAGATTACTCCTAGTTTTTAGTTAAGAGAGATGGTTTGTGGATGAGAGAGAAAGAGGAGTGAGAGAGTATGGTGAGTTGGTGACAAGTGGGAGGACGGCATGGTATATAGTGAGAACTAGACATTTAATTTCCACAACCATGTAGTGGTGGCGCGCCGCCGTGGAGATAAGTATATGCGACCTTTACATGCAAAATTTTCTTGAAATTATTGACTTAGGAGTGTTTTTCTCTCATTCACTCGTCCACTTAGAGTAAAAGAGACAGTGGTTCTAACTGCCAAAACTATTCACTTTCCTTCAATTCCAAGCCAAGAAAACTAATCCTTGTTTCTCCTCGTCTGTCGGTTGGTTTAAGCTGCTTTTCCACACAATTATTTATTATAATATTTTGTAGAATTATTATTACTAATTAATTATCTTATAATTATTGACCCTTAATTATGATTCTTCTTTCAATTCAAACTTATTGTTTGATTTTATGTCTCTTGATGTTGTCATATAGGAAAATTTAATTCCACACTAAGAACAGGTTGTGTTCTAACAAATCAAAATAGACTCTTAGGGTGTGTTTGACTGCATTTATTTTTCATGGAAAATATCAGTTTTCTACCCAAATTCCTACTTTGGATGTTTGATTGCTATTTTTCCATTGAAAATATTTTCCAACTTTTGAAAATATGCCTAATTTTCCTTGTTTTTAAGGAAAATATTTATTTTGGGCTGAGTAGGTTTTTGTTTTCCTCAAAATAAGGAAAATATTTTCTTTTCTAGGTGATATTTTTCATGTCAATCAAACACACTCTTAGATGATATTTATTAACCCGTAGAAGAAAACAATAGTTCGAAAAAAAATTCTATACAATTAAGATAATATTGAGCTCGATTTAGAATCTGAATATTAAAATTGTAGAAAGAAAGACAGTCACGACCAAAAAAAAAAAAAAATGTGAAGTTTTTTTTTTTCTTCTCAAATTACAGATTTTTCGTTTGAAAAGTGTTTTCCAACAAAATATATCACCTAATAAGTAAAAAATGATCAAAATGGAAATATATTACATAAAAAATGACCGATAAAATCATCAATGGCTATGCTTCAAATGTCTAATTAAAGCTTCCTACCACCTTTTCAAATATCAACCTCTCCTTCATCCAGTTCGATCCAGGGTGTGTTTAATTGATATGAAAAATATTTCTTAGAAAAGTAAATGACTTGTTTTGAGGAAAACAAAAATTACCTCCCTCCCGAAAAATTGTTTTCCTCAAAAATAAAGAAAACTAAACATATTTTTAAAAGTTGAAAAATATTTTTGACGTACAAAAATGGCATTCAAACACTTCAAAAGTTGAAATTCAAGTAGAAAAAGACCACTTTCCATGAATTTTTTTCCCCATCAAATACACCATAAGATTTTTGCTTGTATTAAGAAAGTCAGAGTAGTAGCTTTCTATCAATTATATGAATGATTTGTTATCCGACTTGGTCATGGATACCAGCTGATCAATAAAACAATAATGACAAAGTAGGAGTGCCTTTTGATGAATTAATTTGGGCCATCCATGAGAAGTATCTATATAAAATGAAATTATTATATGTAGATTGTTTTTGGCTAAACAAATCAAATCATTGTTAAACATATAACCATAATGCTAAAACAAACAAAGGAGAAGAAGAAAAAACCAAGAAGAAAACAATATTGGGGCTAGGGTTCTACATTGTTGAACGATCGATTTGGGGCCTCCAAAGTTAGGGCCAAATGTAAAGATACAATGATTTATTTACTACAACACTAAGGAAATATAAAAGGACAAAAGTACCCTTAAACTATTCAATTTATTACATTAACATCCCCCATCAAACTCACGATGCTACAGTAAGAAGCAACGAGAGTTTGCCAAGAAGGAAACGAAAACGATGAATCGGATGTGACTTCATGAAGAAGTCGGCAAGCTACAACAATGAAGAAACAAAAGATAGGGAAACAATGCCAATCTGTAAATGATGGCAAACCAGATGACAATTAATCTCAAAACTCCAAATGCTCGCACCACAATTGATGCACCAAAAAGTCATATGTTGACAACCACAAAAACTCACACCCGAAAGGCTAAGTTATCACCAAAGAGAATTGAAGATTCAACTAATCCAAAAAGTTCACAATCCAAACGAATTTCCAAAAGAAATTCACAAAGTGTGCCGACACTACACAATGAGCTCTATATGTCGAAACGCCGATACATCGGCCAAATTTGCCGCTGCAAGAATTCCACAAAACAGCATTCACCAAAATAACCAAAGATCCTCTTGTGAGAATCCAAAACTAAAGTTCATCACTCGAGCAATTAAAGGGCTCAACAATCTGCAGCCCAAAGAACAATTAAATACTGAAATGGCCGAAAAATAGCAAAACTTCCAAAACCGAAAATGGCTTAAACCCCCAAGCAGAGCAACAACGTATGTCAACAAATTAATATAGAAGACAGATGTAGAAACATTCACATGGTTCCTGTACTCTGGCCGATTTGGAAATTTGTTTGAACAACCACTAAATCAGTCGTTACAGAAGCTTTCAAACTAGCCGGTAATAACATGTTTTTGGTGCCCCAAAATCCTAATTTTTCTTTAGCTCTCCATAGTACTGGGATTTAAAGCTTGCAATGAGTTTGGCCGAAGATATGGAAATTAAGAATAATACCATCATTCCTTCTAGTCTGTGCAGTCACCAATGCAATTTTTCAAAAATGGACTTCTCCGGTGGGTAGCATATTCCATAAATTACCCCCCTGGCCATAATAGAAAACCGGTCCAGCAAGAAAAGTCCAAGAAAAAGGGCCCAGCAGAAAAGATGGTCCAACAGAGAAAGTGGCTAGAAGGAATAAAAGGCCCAGAAGAATGGCCCAGCAAAAGTACAAGTGGCCCATCAAGAAATAATTCCAAACTGGCCCAAAGCAAAATCCACCAATGCAAGCCAACCAAATAATTCAAATTACTAAAGCAGGCCCAAAAGAAGCTGACCCAAATCTAGCAAGCAGATCAGCCAGTAAGAAATCACGTGATGTCTGCAAGAGAAACTTTAGTCTAACCAAAGTGGACTGCCCAATGAAAAGCTGCAAACACACAAAAGTACTCTGCCTTCAAATCAAATTTGCATATGTATTTACATACACAATACATACACCATTAATGCATGTAAGCTTCAAGCAAATAACTACACGAACATGGGCTTATTCTACAGCTCAAGCACCGGCCTAAGTGTTGGTAGTGAAAAGGGGAAATGGGTCGCCTCTCTTCCTCTTTCTCCATACCCATTTCTACACTTATTTCCCCCAATAAAACAATAATGATAAAGTAGGAGTGCATTTTGATGAATTAGTTTGGGGCATCCATGAGAAGTATCTATATAAAATGAAATTATTATATGTATATAGTTTTTGGCTAAAAATATAAAATCATTCCTAGTTCGGCCAAATAGACCAAAATATGTGATTTATTTATTTAATAATTAACTACATAAAAAAATCATGTGGAGGCTAACAAATAGATTAATCAATTAAAACATTAAAATCAAGAAACATACGGACTAGGGTTTCGAATTCATCATTCAATCAAATTTTCACTGAGTGTTGGCATATTTATGGGGGAAATACCCTTCTCTGTCGAATGTGGCGAAACCAGGGGGATTTCCTTCTCCTCATCATGAAAAATGCTACTTAACCAGCATGGGTGACCATATATGAATGTGTGGTTCTCATGTGAATAAAATAATAATTTCTTGCATGTGAGTGTGTGATCAGTCCTGCGGTCAACCATGCGGTTCCCTTTAGCATGGCTCCCTCATCATTGGAAGAGGGTGTGAGAGGGGATTATGGGTGTGGGGTAAGTGGGTGGGTTATTTTTTTCTTTTCTTTATTCTTTTATTATTATTTTTAAAAAATAAATAAATCAAACTAAGTGTACAATGATTATTTTAATTAAAAATTGACATTTTAATGGCCAATTTGAAAATTTTTGTCACAAAATGATCTTGAAAGGTTTGAGATTCGAGGTGCTAGGAATCAAAGATTTGGTACTCATTGTCACAACTTTCGAAGGTTTAGAACTCATCATTACAATCTTCAAAGCAGATGCAATTTACCCAATTTATTTTTGAGAGAGCCTATAATGAGCAAGAGGTGCCCACATTTTCACTTTAAGGGGAAAATTACATTTGCAATGTACACAAGTGGAAATAATTTATGTTATAGAATCATTAGACGGGAGATTTTATGGCTGACAGTTTTCATTCTCTTTCTACTTTGATATTAAATTGTGAAATAGCATAAAAGAAATGACTCTGATTGTTCATTAGATACTACATTATTAAACCATCTGATTAATCTCCTATTGGAGCAAGGCATGCTTCCAAAACTAGATTTACTTGTTATGTTGATCACTCTATCCTGCACTACTTGAAGTTTTTCTGAATACTACATTCTACATTATTAAATGATCCGATTAACCTCCTATTAGAGCAAGGCATGCTACCTAAACTAGATTTACTCTTTATGTTGATCACTCTATCCTGCACTACTCAAAGTTTTTCTAGATCCATTGTCAGGTTCTATCATAATAGAGGTAGCAGCAAGTGCACTTGAAGAAGTTGTTGAGTGTCCGATAAGGTCAAATTGGCTTTCAATGTGCCCATTCCCCAATTCACAGCAATGTAACAAGTAATTTATAAGTTAAAGATCACTTACATGTCTTCTACATACTTATATGCCGCAATGATGTGGGAAATGAGCAACCTATGCACATTCCTCGTACCAAGTTGAAACTCGAGAGATAACAACATAAACAGATCATCATTTGCTGTAGTTTTTGGCAATTCTTTCATTCCTAGTCAATGTTCCTTCAAAGAGGGAAGAACGGAAATGACTAATGATATGTTTGAGTCTTCATAAATATGAATATGAGAAGAGATCATATCTTAGTTTTTTGGAGATATATTGACGATTGAATTCAGTGGTGGAGCCAGCCCCAATGATGGGAGTTGTCGTGCATGCTGGCTCCGTCTGAAGTTACAATTGTAATTAGAAGTCGCCATCCAGGGAGGTAGAAGAAAAAAATCGCAAAAGGCAACAAGAAGAAGATGATGACCCAAGTTTTTTTTTTTTTTTTTGGCCTTTTTTTGCATCTTTAAAAAAAAAAAAAATGCCTAAACCCTATGGAGTTCAATTGAAAATCAATTACCAAATAGTCCAAATTCATTATCCACAATATCAATTGGGCATTTCAATTTCCAAATCGATGCAAACCCTTCTGGCTTCCTCCCTCCTACTACCCCGCGAACTTAGCCACTTACTGTTGCTGTTGTCGGCTAGTCGTCGCTGATGCTGACCTCTCCGGTCTCGGACTGTGAGGCCCTCAAGTTGTTCTTTTTTTATTTAATTAATTCATTTGTTGATTTATCATTTATGAGTAATGAGTTTAGAGTTATAATTTATGTTTTTTTTAGTTATGAGTCTTATGACTGTGATTTGTTCATTTAATTCATTTGTTAAATAATGTCTAATGATGTATGATTTGTGTTTGAGGGCAATTTTCTGTCTCTCTCATATTTAACTTGGTGGTTTTGATATAGATGATGAACTTGGTACAAAGAGTGGGAGCAGAAATGATTGTAAGTGTGAAAATGTAAACTGGCTCCACAGTGTTTGTCTTGGAGACTGGCTCCGTTCCATCTCAACGACAAATAGAATGATGTGCTCCTTTGATCCCATTATGTTTTATGTCCATGACTCGTTATTCTACCTGCTAACTTATATTCTAATATAATGCTCCTATATAACTGTTACAATGTAGGATGTGTTGAGTTTTAAATAGTCTGCTATAGTACCATATCAGATATATAATTGCTAATGTCAAATACCTAGTTCTTTCTAGTACACTTAGTAGAAGTGGTGAAATATTTTTTTGCTTGGTTAATGAATATTTTTGTTAGAAGAATTGAGTGATCAAGTCATGTTCCAAAACCTTAGTAAAATTTCCCATTTGTGGATATCCCTCTAAAAGAATTGCCTGCAATTCTAAATGTTTTAATGTTTGAACCATTAAATCTTTGTTATTTCAACGTTTTAATCATCTTGTTGTTATCCATGTCTAGCACTACACGGCATGGAGTCAATTTTGTATTGTCAAACTTTGTGTAAAATATTTTTGGATCAATTTTTGTATTGTCAAACTTTGCGTAAAATATGCATTTGTTTTCAAAAGAATAAGGAAATCATTCATTGAATTTTAGTCCATTTACATAAAAATTGAAGTACTTTTAATATTATTTAATTAAATATTAATAAAATACCTCGCTATTACATGCATTGACTATCGACAATCAATTATCAACGTCCACACTATCTAACATCCAATCCTGGATTTGCCACTGATTGAATTTAAGGCCATTTGGTATACAAATTTGGATTTATAGAAAAGATGGAACAACAAGGTTTTGTGTTTATGTATGTATGGGGGAGAAGAAGTTTATGGGAGATTTATATTTAGGGAGTGGGAGTGGAAGTGGGAGTACAAAATATTGCTTGATGGTTAACGTTAAGATTCATTTTTCTTAGAGACTTGATATATGCATAATTTTTATACACAGACGGTATCATAACTTAAACTTAGATCGTTAGATTGATCTCGTATCACATTGAATTAATTTATCTACAAAAATAAGTTATTAAAGTATAAACACTGTTATTTTTATATTTTTTTTCTTCAACATACTTTGACTGAGGTTTGTAAAAAATGAAACACAAGCAATAAAACAGTACACAAGCAAAGGATTGGTGAAAGAATTATTTCCACTAAAATTCTGTTATGTTGAATCTGTACAACTTCATATATTATAATCCATAAGAAGAATTTAGAAGAAGAGAAATCTATGCCCTATACAAACTAAATTTAATTAGCTATTGAAGAGAATCAAACAACCATAAATATTCTAACGGAAAGTGGTCATATTTGTCCCACTTACAGAACTCTTCTATCCTCTATCATCATTAACGTTTGTATCTTCCAGGCTATGGCTTTCCTCCTACTGATCCTGATTCCCGTTAGTTAGTGCTTGTTGCTACTGGTGCTGCATCAGTTGAGCATGTTTTAACAATGTTTTTTGATATTAAATCTTCAAAAAGGTGGGGGGTTTTTTTTTTTTTAATGGTTAAGAGTATGGAAATTTTGGGTCCATTTATAAAATTATTTTATTGGAAAAATACGTTATTGAAAATTATTTTTGAGTAAAAATAAGTTTTATGAAATTGGGATGAAACATATGCTATTTGTAAGGCAATGTCTAAATGATAAGTGTATTTTTGCACACATATTCGTTACTTAAATAAATTTAAGTATTGATTAAATGAGCAAATTTCTACCTACAGTTATGTAATTATTGCTTTTATAGGTAAGAATCACCTAAGAAAATAGAACAGGGCAAAAAGGATAAGAAAATAACCAAATTTGTGCAAATTTGTGAATTTGGGGACCAAAATGAACAAGCATAGAAAGTTAGAGGACTTTGAATGCAAATTATTTAGGGCATGATTGAGATGAAAGTCAAAATTTGAGAATCAAATTGTATAAGATCAAAGTTAAGGGACTATGCATGCAAATAATGGAGGACTAAGCTGGACGAAATGAAAAAAGAAAAGAGCTGCGTGTGCAGAGGTTTAACAACTAACCTGAGAAGAAAGCGTAATGTCTGCGCATGCGCACCATGCCTCGAGAGCGCCGCTTTCCCATTGGGTCGTTTTTTTTTTTTTTTTTACAAAATTCAAGGGTTTTTTTGGACAATTTTCGGGACATGTTTTTAGGAGTTTTATAAGCCATTTTCAGCTAGTTTTTTCATGATACTCTTTTCTCTCTTCAAGTTTCTTTTTTTCTTTCATTTTTTCTTCTTTTTCCTTTGATTTTTTTTTTTTTTTTTGGTATTTTTGTGGGAAATTAGAGCACTACAAATGAGATTCAATGAAGGAGTTGGAGAACTTTTGGAAAAAATCAAGAACAAAAGTTTTGTCATTTTCAAAAATCAACCAAATATTCTCATTTGCTATCATATTTATAATATGAGCTAATTTATTGTGTTGAGATTTATGGTAGTAATTTAACCTAGCTTTAATTAATTTTAATATTTGCTCTTTAATGTTAAAATGTTTATTTTCATGTATATTTATTATTGTGTTGAATGCCCATCATTTATTTGTCCATTAAATGTTTGAGTTTAGTGATTTGTACATTGTTCGAGAGAATATTGTACATTTTAGATCAAATAATAAAAACTCTAGATTTTTGTAGGGGATAGAGATATACCCTGACCTTATGTGACTCATTGAACTATTTTAAAAAAGATTTAATACGGTTGTTTTATTTTAATCGACATGGAGATATAATAAGTTAAATCAATCAACTAGGGTTAATTTCAAACAAGATAGGTAATTTAGCTAAAATTGAAAGATTGAATCTAACATCATAAATGAGTAATTTATTAATTGACTTATCGATAATTTAATTAGATGACGTTTAAGCGAAACTATGAATCTCAACCACGTTTTTCTCCAAAAATTCCAAGATTTTTATATTTTCTTATTTTGTAGACTTTTAGTTATTTTTCAAAATCAAAATCTTTATTATGTTTTTGTTTTCATTGTTAAAATTAAATTTATTAAAGTTGTGTAATCGAAAATATACATTCCTCAAGGAATCGACAACTTGAACTCAAAAAGTCTAATTTATTACTTGAACGCGATACGTGCAATTGCGGTTTGTCCTTTCATAGCGAACACTAGACACACCAGGTTGTAATCAGATTTAAATTAATGCTGGATCACATTTAATAATACCAATTATTCACAAGAATCTTGCTACATGTATATCAAACTTTACATAGTGGGTTAAATAATGTCACATATCATTTTATCATTTGCCAATACAGTCAACTTTTTTATCCAATTTTTTCTCTCAACATCATTTTATATAATTCATTATATACCATTTTTATGTACAATTCACACCTGAACTTTATGACAACATAAGAGATACTCATTCAGGCTTGAAAATATGCTTACTAGTGAAAGTAAATTATACATTAAATATGCTTACAAAATTATACTCATTCATTAAATATGCTTAATACTTAAAGACTCCGTGAATAAACAATTCCAAATATGCTTACTAGTGAAAGTTTAAACTTAATTTTTTTAAAAATAAATTGGTAATACATGATTTAAGGTTTTTAAACTTAATTATACATTATGTATACATAGTTTAAAGGAAAAATGAAAGTTGCTCGTTCAAACCTTTTATTGAATTACAATTTTTATCGTAACTTTTCAATTGTGACACTCACATTTCAAAACCTTTCAATTCATTGCAGTCAAAGGATTTCAATCCATTTTCCCTTTTAAGATACATTGATTGATCTGAATCTCAATTAATAAATTACCTCGTGTTGACTTCATTGAATATAGTATATTTAACTCATATTTGGTGTAGATTAAACTCATATATATATATATATATATTGATATTGATAAAAGTTAACGAAATATATGACTGAAAAGTTGTGAATATCATAAAATATGTAGTTAAAATTAATTGTTAATTTAACTTGAAATTTTAATTTAATTTTAATCAAACCAAACAGGGACCTGAATTTGTCAATATTTGAGTTGCTCATGATATTGTTTGATAGAAATGATCTCTCAATATTAGAATCACAAATAATATGCGATGGTTCAAATTTTGGTGTCTTTAGGGTAAAATGTTCGCCGAATAATAGTAAAATAAGTTATTTATAATTTGATTACCATGCGGCGACTTTGTAAATTATAGTGTGTAAATTCTAAATACACTCCATTGATCTACAATATGAATTTTGTAGATTTTTCAATATTTTATTAACAAATTCGATCATGTACTAAATTTTTCTACTTTCCATACAGATTTTAGGGGGGAAAAATCAATTTGCATTTATAACCAGACATGGATGGATCCAGGATTGGATCTGAGACGAGACTACAATTTTTTTGATCGGGCTAATTCGTGAAAAATCGATCAAAAAAATTTACACATAATTTTTTTTTTTTTTTTTTTTGGCCTTAATGGGCTATGGGAGGGACTGAGATACAGCCCTGCCCAGTCCCCACTTCATCCGTCCCTGCTAGGGGTGAACACGGTTCGATTTGGACGGTTTATGCTATATTTTCAACTCAAACCATTTCAAACGGTTTGGAATTTTTCCAAATCAAACCAAATCGTTTTATTTTTCAAACCAAACCATTATTTGCAATTTGGTTCGGTTTTAATCCGCGATTTACCTATCGACATTATAATAATATATTTAAAACAAGTTAACATATAAATTTAAACGAACACTAATAATGTTAAATGTTAAATTATATTCATATTTGTTTGAAATTCGATATATAACAAAAAAGCAAAAAAGATAGTATTAAGCTAGCACCACTCAAACTTTTACAAGTAACAATATCAGAATAAGTACAAAAGTACTAACCTCTCATTTGATAAAAATTGGATTAATATCTCATGTTGTAACACATGATTCGACCTCTGTATAATATGCAAATATCAAAACATTTATTAGTCTTTATTAATGATATTAAGTTATTAACAAGCAACTAAAAAACAATATTCATAAAAATATCAAAATTGATAATAGAAAACAAATGTCACCTTCTACAGCTTTCTCTGAGTCGTCCAATGCCTCTACCTCATCCAAATATTGACGAAGCACTATAGGATCATTGCTGCTATGCAACCAATTCTTTGAGCATATTAAAGCCTCAACCATCTTTGCACCCAATGAACTCTTAAAGGAGTCAAGAATTCAACCACTCGTGGAAAATGCTAACTCTGAAGCAACTGTGGATATTTGAATTGCTAATACATCTTTAGCAATTTTGGAGACAATTTTGTACTTGTGCGCATTCAATTTCCACCAATCTAATATGTTAAAATTGGGATTGGTCAAATCTTCACAACGATCAGACAAATAATCAACCAAATCATTCTTCTCAGATTGCAAGTTTTGCATTAGTTTAGCTTTAAAAATGGAAGGAATCTGTTTAGTAAGACCGAAAGCAAGCTGTGAAGGACTTGGACTACTATCTCTGGTAGTCTCATTGGATGAAGCCAATGGTGGTGTGATTGGAGTCGCTATTTCTTTATAATATGCATACAACCTGTGGAGTGTCTCTTCAACTCTTTTTAACAACATTTTTGCAATGTCTACATCGTAAATAATTTCAAACCCGACTTTAAGAAGTTTCAACTTGCACCTTGGGTCAAGAACTGTTGCAATGAACAACAACTGATTAAACTTTTCAACATTGCCCCAATACTTATCATATTTTTTCGCATACTAATTGCCATGGATCCCATCAAAGTGTTAGGCTCTTTAGCTAATTCATTCAACTCTCCATGAATTTCACATATTTCTTGAAAGAAAGAGTTAGAAGTTACATACTTCGAGCCACTAAATTTTAAAGTCATTTCATAGAATGTCCTTAAGAACCTCACAAATACTTCTGCTTGATCCCAATCGACGTGTGTTGGTGGTCCATTTATATTTCTTCCATCGGATCTACTTTCATTAAAATAATTTGTATAGTTGCCATCGCTTTCCAAAACAACAAATGCTTTTTTAAACTTCATAGCAGCTTGCAACATCAAGTATGTAGAATTCCATCTAGTTGTGACATCTAAACATAACAAAGCTCGAGACTCAATATTTGCTTCCTTGCAACTCTCCTTGGACCTTTTTAGTCGTTCTGGGGAAGATCTGACAAACCTCACCGCATTACGAATAGCTGAAATAACATGACTTATTTCTTTCAAACCATCACAAACAATAAGATTGAGTATATGAGCACAACACCTCATATGAAGCATTTCTCCACCTAGTACTAGACCGTTCTTCTTCTCCTCAAAACAACTCTTTAATCTCAGCAATGCTACATCATTGGAAGATGCATTATCAACAGTCACACAAAAAATCTTATTGATTCCCCAATCTTTAAGACAATAGATCAACTCCTTTCCCACCATATCTCCCTTATGGCTTGGGACTTGAATGAAACTTATAATCCTTTTTTGAAGCCTCCAATCATTATCAACCCAATGAGCAGTTAAACACAAATAACTAACATTCTGTATTGATGTCCAACAATCAGTAGTCAAACTAACTCTATGTTGACCCAACTCTTTTTTCAATTTCTTCTTCTCATTTATGAACAAATTATATATATCTCTTGCTATTGTCACCCTTGAAGGAAATACAAATTTTTGGAAAAAAAATCTTGTATAGAACTGAAAGCCTCCATCTTCCACATGTCGAAAAGGTAACTCAGACAATATGAAGTACCTTATAATTTGTTCTCTAACTTCTTTTTGAACAAACTTGACAGGTTCTTCATGATTATCAATACTCTTAGAAAGGTCACCAGTTTTAAGCATACCGTAACCAGTCATTCTCTTTTGCTTTTTGTCTTGAGCTCTATATGGATACTTCTTGCACAAATGCGTGATATGATTCCACAATGTACTAGTTCCGCAATTTTTTGCATGATGTTTATATGTTTGTCCACAATAATTACATTCTGCCTTCTCATCTGCTCGAATTTTGAAATGATCCCACACCTCGGACCTTTTGTTTTCCTTTTTATCTTTTCCATCCATTTTCATATCTTCAAGGTCATCATCTAATGGAATTGCATTATCTAATGAAGTTGGATCCATATCTTGAAAAAAGAAAAGAAAAAGGTAACAATAATTGATATAACACAATAAAAGATATAAGAATTTTCAAGAAGTATTTCTAAACAATATGACTTGGATATGAATATGATTTACAAGTACACTAACTGAGTAGAGAGGGACATTTTTATTAATTTCAAGCAAGACAAAGCAAATTAATCCGTTTTAATTTCATATTCCACAATCCACATTATGGTGAATGTGAATTTTCCTCCTATCTCCATGCATAGATTCACATGCCAGAGACATTCAGAATTAACAGGTTTTCCCTTTTAATTATAATTTATAGTTTCACAAAATCCAATCTTAACTATCCTTCAGACATCTAAGGATCAAGCCCTATAGTTGCAGCCATCTAATTAACATGATTCTGAACTTAGGAAAAATGAAAATCCATCCTCCCTCTCTCTGTACACGTGTGTGTGTGTGTGTGTGTGTGTTTTACCCCTCTTCCAAATAAGAAAAGCTACGCTGATAGCTGAAATGAATAAGAAACCAGCTGAAAAGATTAGTTCACTTTAAAAACCATCAATCTGTTGCTAGTTAGCAAAGTAATAACTGTCGCCGGACACTTTCTAAGCAAGAACTGCAGTGTGGAAAAGATAAAAAGATAACATACAACACTAGGCTCACCGGAAATCCTCTTGAGTCTTGACTCTTGACACCCCTTTGATCAACTATCTCCGTGGCTCTCTCCAATTCGAAGCAAATCGCCTCTCCCAGAGTCTTAGTCGGCTGCGCTAAGGTTTAGCTGGGTTGCAAATCCCCAATTAGGTTTGTTAGATGGGTAATGGGTATGGGTCAATATGTCTGATTCTGCCATATGGGTATGTTATATGGGTATAGGCTAAAAATATTAGTAATGGGCCTATTTAAAAAAAGTCCAAAGAAAGAAAATTTTAAATTTTCAAAAATTATACTTTAATAAAAAATTTATAATTTCACTATTTTTTTTTAATTAAAAAGTGCGGTTCGGTTTGGTTTTTTGTGGTTTTTGAAAATCAAAACCTAAACCAAACCATTTTGAAACGGTTTGGTTTGAGGAAAAAAAATCGCGGGTCCACGTGGACCCGAACCAACGGTTTCAAACCAACAGTTACGGTTCGGTTTGCGGTTTCACGATTTTTTGTACAGCCATAGTCCTTGCAACTAGACTCCTATGTTTCCATTCACGTCGATATATTACTAGTTTTAAAATGTTGTTTTCAAATAAAAAATTGTAAATATTGATTTTGAAATGAAGTATTTTTTACAAAAAAATATATAATGGTCAAATTGCAAAATATTGAGGGAAAATTTCGTATCTAAGAAATTAAGTATGACCTATTTCAAGACTAAGAAACGAAGTTCAAAACTTCAAAAATCATATATTAATTAAAATTTATTTATAATTAATTAATTATATATATTATTAATTAAATATATTAAGTCCTCAATTCTATATTAATTGATTAAAAATTATTGAATTAATTGACCAAAAATTATTTCACGTCACGGATAAAAAAATTTATAGGTCAAAATTTATTCATCAGTCATAAATCAAAAAAATTGTAGGTTACAATTTATTTATCGACCACAAATCATAATTTCAATTTCAATTTTTAGGTCCCAAGTTATTGGTCACATATTATTTGTTCGTCACAAAATATCATATTTATTGGTCACAATATTAAAAAATTGGTTACAAACACTTTTAATCATACCACCTACCTCACCTAACCACAGTCCACCAAGGCACCGATCGAAATCATCGCCACCTCACCACTACTACTCTAATGCACCGAACAGAAATTTGAAAAAAAAACCATCGCACAACGTCACCACAGCCAATAAGCCACCCACAATAGATCTTATCAGAAAATCACCAACCCAAAAAACACCCACAGATCAGATACCAAAAAAACTCCAAAAAAAGTATCGAGACGACACTACCAATTCAAGCAGCAGTAGCGATGCCCCGCTCGTAGGAATGACAATTCAACTCGCCCCCGCCCAGTAAAATAAATTTAAAAATATAATTTTGATAAATAGTTAGTTTTAAAATATTATTAAATATTTTTACAATTTTATAACATGTTTCTAATCCAACAATTATATTATACAATTGTCAATTTAAAATTTTACATAACTAACAATTGTTTTATATAATTTATAAATTCAGTCATTCAATCTTTTTATTATAATTAGAATATATAACCTTAAGTTTTGAATCATGATAGTTAAATAAATATTCTTTGCATTTGAAAGATTTATACAAATTAATCAAAGTAAGTTTATAATATCTTGATCGAAAAAACTAGAAAAAATTTAAAATATATAGAATGACCTTTAGGTTTTGGGTAAATTGTTGAATTTTGAATAATAGCATAACTCAAAATTTTGAAAATGTAAATAAAAAAAATTAAACGGGGTAACAAACGGGACAAATTCTCGCCTCATCCTCGCCCCACCTAAGGTGGGGTTGGGCAGGGCAGGGCGAGGTGAGGTTGGAGTGAGGCAAGTGTGCCTTGCCCCGAACCCGTCCCGTTGTCATTCCTACCCGCTCGTGTAGCCAAGACTTCAAGGTGGCTCTGCGCCACTTCAAGCAAAGCATCATCGTCGCACTACGCGCAATGATCGTGCCGCTTCGCTACTGTCAAATGAGGGGGTGGTTCGACGTCGAATGAGGAATGGGTATGACGTTGAAATAGTGAGAGATGGCGTAGGTAGAGAGAAAAATGGAGAGGGAGAGAAGAGAGTGGGAAGTGATTTTTGAGGTTTGTGATGAAATTGAGTTGGGGTGGGTGTGGGATGTGCTAGCGGGTGAATTAATTTAATTTTACAATATTATTATTAGTATTTTAAAAAAATGAATTATCATTTGAATTTTGAACCAAAAAACTTTGAAATCTTATTTTTGATTTAAGAGGTTAAAAAATACATAAGGGTGTAATTTCAACAATATTAGTTGTCCTCCATCTTGACCAGTTATAATATTTGGACCTGTAAGGGTAAACGTGGACCAAGTACTAATATATTCTTCGTAGCTTCTTAATAGAGAAAATTACAAAAAAAAGGTGTTTTAACTTCCAAATTCAAAATTCAGGTGTGAAAGTTATTTAATCAAAAATCAGGTATTAAATTAATTAATATATAAATCATATATTTATTCCAAATCCTAATTGAAATCATTTCCCCATCGTGTCTCTCTCCCTCTACCACCGCAATCGCCACCATCGTTGGCGCAATTTTTGTGTTCGTCGAGGTAAATCAGGAGGCGAAGTTGGTGTTTGCCAATGTGAATATGTGGAAGTGAATTGGACTTCGTTGCGACGGTTGGGTGTGGTGGTGTGCCGTTCTCTACGTGGGCGGTGGTGGTGGTGATATTTGTGAAAAATGGTGGTTCTGGTTGGAGGTGGTCGTGTGCGGTACTGTGGCGATGGTAGATCAGAACCACCGCGCTTGCAGCGACGTTGGGCCACTAAGGTATTGAGATGATTTTAGGCGTGAAGATGGCGGTCACGCCAGATTTTGGTGATTTTTGTTTATTGTTGGTGGTTGTTTCGATGGTGTGGTGATGTTTGGGTGGTTTTAGTGGCGGTGGTGGATCGGGCGGCTGATGGTGGAGAACGATTCGCAGTAGCATCTCGCGCTGCGTTACACTGTTGAACGCCAGCAGCACGACGCTGCTGTGGGTGTGCAGCGTCGAAATGCTGTGTGGCTGTGGCGGGCGGTGGAGGTGCTGCGATGCGGTGGTGTGTGCTGTAGAAGTCTTCGTCCAGCAGAGAACGAACATCAGACTGCTTTTTTTGGTTGTGATTTTGCGGTGGCGTAGTAGTAGGTGTGTGGTGGAGGTGTTGTGGGTCTTAAATGCGGCGGTTTGTGGGTGCGGTGGAGGTCTTCGCCCGGTGGTGGTGCAGCAATTTTTTGTTTGTGATTTTGCGGTGGTTTCTCAGTTGTGGTGGTGGCGGATCTGTGTGTGGCTGTTGTTGGTGGTTGGTTGTCGATGGTGTTATTGTTGGTCGGTGATCGGGGCGATGGAGGTGGCGGCGACGTCGGGCGAATGGGACGAAAAGTTTCAGTGACCAACTATTTGGTCGATCTGTGACCAACTATTGGTGGCGACGACAAAGTCGGACGAATGAGACGTAGAGTTTCTCTGACCAACTATTTGGTCAATCTGTGACCAAGTATTGGTGGTATTTTGGGATTGTCGGACGGGGTTTTGGTGTATGTGACCAATTATATAGTTATCTATGGCTAACTATTTAACTGTGACCTTAAAATTTGTTAATCTGTGACTCAAAATATAATGTGACCAACAATTTTGGAAATATATGACCAACAATTTTTCTTAACTCGTGACGAATTAAAAATCTGTGACCTATAAATTTTTTCATTTATGACCTCAAAATAATCTGTGACTAATTAATTTAATAAGTTGTGATCGAAAATTAAATTTTTAACTACTTAATAAGATATCTGTGACTTTGGAATCGGAACAGTTACCGGAATTAAGCGATGGCCAATGGTCGCCGAAAATTAGTCGCCGAAATTAAGCGCGACTAGAAAACAGTCGCCGGAGTAGTCGTCGGAGCAGTGGAGGTGGGGTGGAATGGAGTGGAGTGGGATAGGTGAATTATATTATATTACAGTTAAATATTTAATTTAATAGATTAATTGTAAAATATAATTAATTAATTCATGGAAAAATTTGAGTTTTGTAAATTTAAAATTGGGGCCTGATTTTTGATTTCATGAAAAATAATCACTGACCCATTAATTTTTTCCATCTTAATATGATCCAAAGTGGCCTGCACAAATATTCTGGCCCAAGCACTCTACCATTTTTCGTAGCTTCTTTAATATAATCCAAACGGGCTTGCACAAATATTCTGGCCCAACATAAATATAACAATCAGCTTACGTGGCTGAAATTAATTGGCCAAAGCTACGTGTCTTCCACTCGTAAAAATTATGTCAAAGAGACAAAAACAATATTCATAAATCATTTAAAAAAGAAAAGAAAAGGGAAATCTCTATCATTTTCTCTCAAAAAACCGACCGATCTGTGTAGAGGCCTAATACAAATTCGCTGAAATAAGGTCAGATTCTTACTCTATTTCAAATCTTTTCATCTTGATTAGTTGAATTTTTGGATTAGTTATTTTTTGTGTATAGAAATGTTGCATATTTATATGTACTCGTGTGTGTGAATCTGTAGTTGACGACTCCTTGTTGTGGGGATTGATTTCGATTATTAATTGAACGGTATTTAAGATCTAAATTTTTTTCCGAATTTTTGATTTTTGACTATCGAAATCGAGTTTCAACTCGTCGAGACAACGTTTGTCCTTATCTGAATCACCAGATACTATGCTGGGGTTTAATTGACCGAAATATGATTTGTTTTACTTTTCGCAGTTTGTTTTTCCTTTTCTACGGAAATTTGTTAATTTTTTAATCTATTAGTTATGATTTAATTCTTTTTGTTTGATTTTATTATTTTGGGTCCATTTTTTGAGAATAGATTTTGTGAAAGGTGATTTTTTTTTTTTCCAAAATGTGTTGTTAAAAGAGGAAATTGTTTTGAGTTTACGTTGAAAATTATTTTGTTGGAAAAGGAGCGACAACAATTGAGTTTTAACGAATGGGGCTCAAAATGGGGACTAGGCTTGGGTGCGATTTGGTTTGGATCGATTTCGACTCCAATCCGAAACTAAAATCAAATTAATCGGTTTTGATGAATTTCAACCAAAACCAACTCTTAATCCAAATCGAATCAAACCCGGTTTTGTTAGTTGGTTTTGACTTTTAGTCCAAATTAATTTTCTTTTAAAAAAATTGTCGAAATTTTGGCCCCATTTAAATTACAAGAACTAAAATAGCTAATTAACTTTATATTACAAGAATTATTGACTAACAAATAAAATCAAGTTAATAAAGACATATCAACGAAAATGTTAGGAATTTTATTTATTTTTATGCATTATGTAGTCTGCCTGAGTAGGAAAAAATGTTAAGTAAAATATAATGAGCTTATGAAATGAAATTTTCAATGCTATTACTTACCGACAACATTATAGATTGGAGTGAATTTAAATATAGTCATGACTTATGAGATTATGGCTTATCTTTTGATTTTTATTTTTCTTTAAAAAAAAGGTAAACACGTAAATGAGTTGGTTCGGTTCGGTTCGGTTAACCAACGGTTTGAGACTTCAAACCATAATTAAACCAACCCACAATGGTTTTGTTTAAAAGAAAACCAAATCAAATCAATTACTTAAGTCAAACCAACACAAATCGACCCGATTCTGTTCGATTTGATTGATTTGATTGATTTTTTGATTTTTTTGCCCAGGTCTAATGGGGACTTAATTCGATCACCTTGACCTTATGTGATAGTCAAAAGATTTATGAAGTGTAAATGTACAGTAAAGTTTCTATTTTTCCATGCAATAAAAAGGGTAACCCATACATACATGTAAAAGAATAAATGTATGTACACGATTATATGCATCCATATGTATGAATGGGTTTATGCGTGTGTAAAGATGACTCAGATGCTTGAACATATGGAAGCGAGGATAGAAAGATCTTGGTTGCATTTGTAAGACATCTTTGGCAGCACATTTATACAAATTAATAAGACCTTTACAATTTATCTAAAGGAAGCCGTCAGTAGAACTGTGGGGAACATTGACCAACTCGTCAGGTTGGAACCAGATATGGTAGCCCTATCTAGTCAATTCCATTTGTGTACGTAGTTCCCCTGCGTCATGATATAGGAAAAACCTTCAATAATAATTTCATGATGGCTAATGTCTCAAGTATAAGAGTAGAGGAGGTTTGACCTTCTGTGGGTGAACCAAAAGATGTTGAATAATCTGCCCCCACGGGCATGGCGCAGTGGTAAAGCAAGAAGGTTCTCTACGGAGCATTGGAGGTTCGAATCCCCACGGCATCTGGAAGGCACAACCGAAAGATGTTTTAGTGGGAACATATGATCTTTGTTTGTAGTTCTCTGAAAACGTCTGAAATAATTAACGTCATAAAGCTGTATTAAATAAAGACACTTGTTACAGTATTTTCTTGAAACCTCTTGAATAACCAGTATAACTTGTCCGCGAGTGAGTTGATGATAAAGTTTCCAGTGTTGTACCTATGCTTTTCACATTTATCTGGTCTGGCATCATTGTACCTCTGTTACTTTTCTCCAATTACAAGTTACAGGAGCACTTTTTTTTTTTTGGCTTGGGTATTAATCTGAACTATACATTATTAGTAGAGAAGCTCTTGGTTCTAAAGTTTGATGTGATGGTGCAGAAATGGCTACTGGTGGAGCTGCCCCCCAGAGAGGAACTGCAGCAGCATCTGCTGCTAACCTGCGTAGGAGAAGAACGACTAGTGGTGGGGCTGCAGGTGGAGCAAGTGGAAACATGCTCCAGTTCTACACGGATGATGCCCCGGGACTCAAGATTTCTCCCAATGTTGTTCTTGTAATGAGCATTGGCTTTATTGCCTTTGTTGCTGTTCTTCATGTCATGGGCAAGCTGTACTTTGTCCGCAGAGAGGCTTAAGATAGTCTCATGTTTGCTTCCTAACAGCAACATTGTCAATTTCCAATTTGGGCAAATTGGGAAAAGTTATACCTTCTTGAGGAGTCTACTTTCTGTTAGAATTGTTTTTCTCTTTGTAAGTTGGGAACTATCAAATTCACAACTGGAAAGATTGGTATTCAACCATGTCTTTGGTTGATCCATTGATGCAGTTTTGAATGCCATTACAACCGCAAATTGTCAAAATAGTTGACTCTTGTAATCTTATACGACTAGATGATTTCTTCTGCTGACCTTTTTTTTTTTTTTTTTAAATTTTTTTTGACTTGTGCTTGGAGTGGCTTATAAGTGAACACATAAGCTACATTTTTATATGAATCTATTAATATATGATCAGTGTTAGTTTGCATTAGGATGAAGGGAGATTTTTTTTTTTTTTAAAGAAAAATTATATGCTTCATGGATATGTTTTTCAAAAAGTCAATATAATAGGTCAATTTTATTATTATTATTTTTAATTTCGAAACTAAAGAATATGAACGTATTAATTTACAAATATAAATAAAGTCACACTAAAAATAACACAATTATCGAGTCCATTACACTTGAACTTGATTCATTCTGATTGATTGATTGTATTGCATGTACACCATTCTTTATAGATTTGCTTATCAACCAATGATGTGACAAAATTTGATTGAGTCAAAATCTTATCAAATAAATAACAAGATAAAACTTACTCTTTTTTTTTACACACACTCACCAATCTGGAAAAAATTATGTAAATATTGATGTGCAACAAGTATTTTCTCTTATCTAATTGCCTATTTGTACAATTTGGGTTACATGTTTGTTTATTCGATCACATCCGTCCTTTCACATAAGACATGCCACATCCCATGTGAGAGGACGAGTGAGATCGAGTAAATCAATATATAATTCAAACGGTATATGTAGCAAGACTCTTATGAGTATTGTACATCAATTATTGATATGTAACATAGTATAACATCCTATGGTAGGAAATGATGAAAAGTTTCGACTACAATTAAAAATATTTTTTCATTTTAAAATGAAAAATTGAAAATGCAACCCGCGGCACCACTACCGAATTCGGTTCAACCCAAGACAAATTATTTAAAACTTAAAAGGGAGAAAAAAGGGTAAAGAAATAGCGTTTAGAAATCTGAAGTGGAGCACACTGGGAAACAAAATGGCAACAATGGCAGGCGAATCACCGGGAGAAAAACCGAACAATTATTCGGTGGAAGAGCATATTCCGAACATACCGTGGATCGATTACGCGGTGCAGCAAGCTCATATTGCGCAGGAAACAATCGAAACATCTGTCGAGAACGCAATCCAAAGCACCAGATCGAGAGTCAATCGCATTGTTACCACCTCCGCCGCTCATTTCAATCAAACCATTGTGAGCGTTCAAATTTAACTGCTTCTATTATTACTCTCCTGATAAAAAAAAATTGAACAAGGAGAATATTGGGTATCTTTTTGGAGTAATAGGGGTAACGATTGTTGTACGTCTTGCTTCAGAAGTTGGACACTGTTACCAGACTTGTATTTTTTACCACCTCCGTTGCACAATTTAACTAAACCATGATGAGTTTTGGAGTTTAATTGCCTTTATTGTTATTCCTCTCATAAAATTTGGAAAAAAAAAAAAAAAAAAAAACTGTAAAGTAAAGAATACATTAGGCTTTTTTATTTTTGAAATTTGTAATTCTACAATAATGAAATAACTATTTAATTGAAGGTATTTCATTTGGAGCAATAGATTATGCTTTAACAGTTGTCCACTTGAACCTGGTTGTGGAGAAAATTTCTAGTACTCCATGTAACTATTTAATTGACAGTGTATTATTCTTCCATGTCTAAGTCCCAATGAAATATGGGTCTCAATTATTCAATATACATGTCAATTAAATAGTGAGTACTCCATAAGTACTTGGAATTTTTCCCTGCTTCTGGTATTCTTGTCCTCCATAATAGGCTTAGCAATTTTTATAGCCTCATATATTAGCTGATAAAATCTGAAAAAAAAAAGAGAGAAAGAAATTAACCCCCTTTATGTATAATGCTGCAAAAAGTACCATACTTAAAAAGTTAAAATAACACGCCTATACTTAAACCTACTCCCATACACATTATATTGGGACATTATCCATTGGAAGTCAGACCTGGCTTAGTTTTCTTCACAATAAATTCATATATTCAGTGTTACTCCTTGCTCTCTCGAAGCACTTTCCATTTGGTGCTGATAAAATTGAAATTATGCAATTAAGACTTGTAAATCATAGTGCTGCTGACTTGTTTGTTTTCATTTGGTTTTATGTGTAAATGGAATTTTATACAAGCGAGAAAAGATTGCAGAGCAGGTGAAACTGTGTTTGTGATTGTACTTTATGTTTTGAAGTCTTATGGTTCTGGCATTATCAGCACAGTGAGCATCTCATTTTGTGAAAGCAATCAATAGTCACAACCAACCCCATAATTCTTAGTTGATGATTTATGTGCTCTCTTTTTTTTTGCCATTATTTGAGCCCCATTTTGGGGAAAAGAATGTGTTTTTGAATAGTGATTTTTGGAGAATGTGTGGTTAAAAATAAGAAAAAGTTTTCGATTTATGTGTAAAATTATTTTATTGGAAAATGTGGGGTTGAAAATGAGTTTTGAATAAATGTGGGTGCATTTGGTTTGTGTTTTTATTTCTAGTTTTCAGTTTTGAATTCATTTCCTGTTTTCTATTTTGAGAGATTATTTTAAGATTGTAGAAAACGCATTTGGTTTGTCATTCTGAAAAACTGTTTTTCAAAACAAAAAACTAGAAAATGCATTTGGTTTAAAAATTTTATAAACAGTTTATAACATTTTTTTTTTCAATTAATTTGATTATTTAGTAAAACATATCGATTTTACGCTAACCCGTGATTAAAAAATATAAATTTTAAAGTTGGTAAAAAAAAAAAAAGAATCATTGTAAGTATATATCCAACAATCATATCGAAATTATCCGTATATAGTATTTTCATTGAAAACACTCAAAATGTCAAAAAAATCATTTTGAGTTTTATTTTATAAAATTTTTCTTGTTTTCGGAAATACATTTTTGAAAATAACATACCAAACACGTTTTGAGTGTCTTAGAAAACTAAAAATTGAAAATTGCCTTAAAACGGCAAACTAATCGCACTATGAGTTTTTGATCAAATGGGCCTCGAACAAGGGCTTAATGTTATTATTTTTATTATTATTATTATGTTTTGGTTTCTTGTGTTTAGTGTGGATATAAGCAAGTATATTAATATATGTTTGTAAGAAAATACGTCGGATAGCTAGCTAACTATGAAATTGTTAATATCAAGGTAGATACTTTCTAATTGATTGCCTCAAAAATCTTTGAGAATAATACCATTTTTGCCTAATATGTGTGCTAGGACAGTGATTGATTTTTGCTTGAAATACTTGATCTTAAATAAGAGACTTGTTTGTTTCTTGGTTTGATTATTAAAGGCTAGGCTCTCAAAAGTTATTCATATTGGCATTTGAAGTTAATATAAGATTAGGTGAACTTACATTTCCATGGCGAGTTGGCAACCAAACAGACCTTAATGGGAAAGAGAATATTGCAGTTTAAGGATTTTTAATTAGTTTTTGGCCTAATTATTTCACTTATTTGACTAGTGAATATTGTTTGATACATCCAAGTTGGCTGCATTTAATGCAGAGTTTTGGTTTCGGAGTGTAACTTAACCGTGTTGTAGAATACCAACAGTTTAGCAGAGGGTTTTGTTTTATAATTTTATTGGGTTCTGCAGCAAATTCTGTTGCTTTTATAGTATATGGGCTTCTGGAAGCTGTACTTGAACCTAAAATTCTATTTCTTAGTCATTGATTACCGTGAAAATATTTTTGATTCAGAACAACCTTGTTACAGGATTCTTTGCAAGATGTCAAGTCTGCGTATAGCGTGTATGAGGATATTGCTTTTGGGAAGATTAAAGGTCCGTTCGAAGTTATAATTCATGTATTGATATTAAATTCATCATCAAAAGCTTTTATTTGAATCTCTCATTGCCATCCTGGTTTTTAACCTTTTTTTGTATGATCATTGTTAAGCAGAGGGTCTTCTTGTTGCTGCTTCTTACCCATTGGTTACAACAGGAGCTGTTCTAGGTTTAGGATTTTTGGGTTTTAAAAGTATGTTTTAAACAGTGTACGCCTTTTCCTACCTCGATCTACTAATGCAATTTGTGCATTAACATTGAATAGCAGTAATTTTTGCTGATAATTCTTTCATTCCTGATGTTTCACGAAACTTCCCTTCATTTTCATCTTCAGGGCCTAGGCGATTCTTGTACTACAACACAATGCGTCTTTTTGTTAGTGAAGAGGTAATAGAGCCACAAAACCTTTTGTGGGTTGTGTGGATTAAGTACTTTGCAGAGTTAGATTCTTTTGATGTGAATAATGGGAAAAAAAACAGCAACATGAATTAGCTCTTATATAAAAAAGCAGTTCACTGGATACAGATGCAGACACTGGGAAAGTTTTTATTGATAATCTAGTAGCATAGTAATGTTGATAAAAAAGAGGAAAATAATGGAAATTATAGTCGAAGTAGTTTCTATTTTTATTTGTGTAATGAAGGAAATTTACGTAGCATTTAAGTACTGGTTCAAGTAAGGAAACATCATGTTAATCAGTAGTGTTGGGTCCAGGCGTTACTTTCTAGGGCTGATGCAAAAGTCAAGGAGTTGAGGCAATCAATTGATTTTCTGAAGGCAGAAACTGAAAAGTTGGAGGTATTTCTTTGCAACTGACTCTGTTTAGTTGACATTGTAACCATTTATGCCTCATGCTGCAATCCTTTATAGCACTTTGATGAATTTTCTCTTTGCGTCCCTTTCTCAATTGCATCCCCCCCAAACTGAAAGAAAACAAGAAACTGATGATATATAATAAGCGAGGTGAAAGACACAGAAAACACGATTTATTTTTTTGTATCTTTAACCAGCTCAGGGGTTTGTTGTCAACTGAGCTAGTGATATTTCGATTGGGAAGATTGTCATCTACTTTCCCTTAAATCCCTCGCCCCCGCTACTTCTTGACATAGGAATCATGCATGAATGCTAATTTTTAAGGGGCAATGCTTGAAATATTTTGTTAATTTATTATTCCAAGACTAAAAAGAAATTTTTATCTTCTGTGTCTCAGAAAAAAAAAATACTATGCTAGAATTAAGAATGTTGTTTTTCTTCTGTCTCTGTGGCCTATGCTCGAATCATTGTCAGTTGTGGTACAGATGTAAAAATGATCAAAATGGAACTTCAACATGCTTTAATTGTTAGAAGACAATACAGAGAATTTGCAATCTGTCTTCTATTATGAAATGGCTTATTTACTTATTTTTTTATCGAATCAGACAAGTGCATCTCAAGCTGAAGAAGAGTTGAAACGGGGGAGAACAAAACTCAGGTTTGTGCTTGCAGATGAACTGTCATTTACTATTGAACTTCATTTAGTTGTCATCTATTTCTTTCATGATTATATTCCTGTTGTTTTTTCCTCACGCAGGCAGACAGGAAAGCAAATTCAAAGTGTCATTAATTCTGCATATAAAATAGAAAGACAGGCTGGAGGTACATAAACCTGTATCTGAGCGTCCATGTATTTGTAGATCACTCGTGTCAAGCAATCAGTTTTGTTCCTTCCAAACCTGTATCTGAGCGTCCATGTATTTGTAGATCACTCGTGTCAAGCAATCAGTTTTGTTCCTTCCATTTTTTAGGATGTTCCGTATGTAGGGTAGGGTATCTGATTAGTTTATGTTGTATCAGGCTTGAAGGACATTCTTAAGGAGCTTCCCAGTAGAGAAGCATCTAAATTTCGTTCTCAAGTAAGTCTATTTCATGTTCCTTGCACTTCTTATAATTCAGACTTAGAATGTTTACGTGCGCGCACATGGACCTTTTCCGTAAATTTGTGGAGTAGGCTTTGCAGCATAATTTTTGAAGCTTGAATTCAAGCGTGAGTTTTGTGAAAATATTTTACGTAATTTAATTTAGGATTTCAAGTTTGAGCACCCTAGAATTTTTTTATGGTTTTCATATTTGTAGAACAATGTCTAGAGATAACACACTGTTGTTTCATTGCTTTTATTATCTTTACTCAGTAAAACTGTGGCATTTTTGCCTAGAGATCCACCGAAGGCATGAACTTCTGGATAATGACCTTGTGATTTTTTCTTTTCTTTTACATCTTTACCTGCCAAGGAAAAGTTCTATGAGAGGATAACGCTTTTGAATCTTTCAGTATTTGAACAATTGAAGCTGGCGTCAATTAAGAGTAAATTAAGGGATGGACAAGTTAGATGGTTGGGACGTGTTTTTGCATAGACAGAGAAGCTCCTATCTGTAAGAGTGATGTGATAAGAAGAGGGAGTAGTCACTAAGGATCTGCGTTCTTTAGATTTTTTGGAAAACTTAGCAATGAACTAGATAAAAGGGAGAAAAATAATTGATCAGCTGGCTCCATGTTTACTGATAACCAAGCGTAGTTTGTTCGTTGACGTTTTCAATCTTTGAAGAGTGTTGTATGACATTATATTTGACCAAAAAGCACATTCTCTTGAAGAAAGTGACCTACATCTAAAATATTGTTGAGAAAACCAGATATCTTCTTGTTATTCTATTATACTTTCTGAAACTAATTAATTAGTCCTGAAAAAATGGAGACTATCCCAATCTTATTGATTTTGATTGAATTAAGCTGGTATCAGTCTGCAGCATTGCACATAAAGCAGTAGCGATCTCTATTCTTTACAGGAGCTCGGAAAATATCTAAATTCCAAATGAATGTACAGACTAGATTTGTAGATTTAAAAAAAAAAACTTTCTTACGAGTTTTCTGCCTTTAGGTTTCTAACCTAGCTAAAGAGGCGAAGCAAGAAAGAAATGCTCTCACCAAGGAAGTCACGAAGATCAGCAATTATGGGATTTCTGTCTGAATTTCTCCAATTTTGATTTCATTTTTATATATAGAAATTCTATGGTAATAGTTGGATCTGGGTAGTCTTCTTTTTATTGAGTGAGTTGAAAGCTCTAAATTTGAATGTAACTGGAGAGAAATCAGTACGATTATCACAGAGATCATATTGCCCCACCTCTTCCTAAATAATTGATGATTCCGAATAAAGTTATAGCGGGGTTGAATTCGATTTTTTTTTTGTAGCCCTCAAATTATTTATGGTGCCCTTTTGCATCGAACTATTTCTATTGTCACTACATTCCTAGAAATAGGAATGATGTGTCCCATTGCCTCGCTTGTTATTTGATTGTAGTCCTTTTTTATTTCGGGTTGGTGACAAATTGATTGAATGAAAAGTTACATCTTTATGTTAAATAAAAGAATAATTTTATATTGATAATTTGATTGACATTCTCCCTTATGTAGAGGAAATTTGTGAAGCGATGCGATGGATAATTTTAAAATTAAGAGCGCAGATGTTGTCATGTGGGAAAGTGTAAAGAAAAAGTTATAAGGCAGTGTAAATGTAGCAAAATTGTAAATATAAATTTGTAACATAGCGTATAAGTATCGATTTTCGAATAATAGGAAATTTGTGCAGTGATGCAATGGATCATTTTAAAATTAAGAGCGCAAATGTTGTCATGTGGGAAAGTGTAAAGAAAAAGGTATAAGGTAGAGTGTAAATGTAGCAAGATTGTAAATAAAAATTTGTAACATAGCGTATAAAAGTATAAGTATCGATTTTCGAAGTTAATCTCAATAATTTTGACGATCTTTTCACAAGAGAAATTGAAACGTTGAATTTCAAACTATGATTAAGATGTTTTCTGATCTCTTAGCATTTTCTGTTCCAGCATTTTAGTTGAAAGTTAGCATTGTTGATCAAATATTTTCTCATCTAACAAAAAAATAATAAAATTACACGCATACGTTGATGAGTAATGTTATTTGTACAAATTGGAGATCCCATGTGATGTAGTGAGTAGTGACAAAAAAGTACTTTTCACGTACAAATTTTTAATGGAGAATTTTCGTAAATGTCATCAAATTGATAAATCCACCAAAAATTCAAATGTACACTAAAATTGTTCAAAAATGTCAACTTTGTTTTGTGAAAGGTCTAAATTATTTTGTTTTAGGAGTATTTAATGCATGATTTGAATGTAATTAATTGATTGATTTGATTATTTAATTTTAATATTTTATACTTGTATATATGTATATTATATTCCCATTTAATGTATTTTATATTAGATATATGTATATTATATTGTCTAATTTGAATTTTGTTAATACAAAAAAAAAAAAGATAAAAGAAGTTGAAATGTTAACTCTACTAATTACTTATTTTAATTGTTTATTTATTATTTAATTCACTTGTTTATTTAAATATATCATTAATTATTTTAATTGTTTACATATATTATTTATTTACTGTTTAATTAATTAATTTTTTATTTATTTTAATTTTTTATTATTTACGTATATGATTTACTTAGTTATTTAATTTATTTATTTTAATTGTTTATTCAATATTTAATTTAATTTTTTTTAAATATTTCATTAATTATTTTAATTGTTTACGTATATTATTTCCTTAACATTTCGTTTCATTACTTTATTTAATTATTTGTTTAAATTACTTATTTTAATCATTTATCTAATATTTAATTTCGTTTTTATTTAAATATGTTATCAATTATTTTAGTTTTTTATGTTTTTTTTTTAATTTTTAAATAGTTATTTAAATAAACAATTAAACAAATAATATACATAAACAATTAAATTATTATTTAACTGTAATGTTGATTGATTTTATGCACCCATCTGGTTGACAAGTTAAATTTTATCCAATTTTATGCACTCATATGTCTAGAACTATTGAGGTGAACTGTCGGGAACGACATTTCATCTGTCGAGATTTATCCATCTGTCGAGAATTACTGTAGCGACGGACATTCCCTGACAGTCGCACAACAATTTTGTTTGACACGTACAACACTTTTGTATAATTTTCAAGCCCACATCAGTCTCATTTAATGATATACCTACTGGGGAATTAATTTCTCTACAAGGATAAAAATGTTAAAAAAATGACATTCTTGCACATGTTTTAAAGTTGTGACATTTTTATAAGAGTTAGGCTACATGTACCGCATGGGTTATCGCAAGGGTTACCACACACACTCACATTGGGGGGAAAATATTATTTAAACAGACGGGACCCATCGCACCCATGTGATGGTGCGATAAAAATTGTGGTAAAATTTGTGATATAAGAAAATTTATTCTTTTTATAAATGCCACTAGTTAAAGTGTTATCGATCGTAATTTCCTCATTTTTTTTAATTAATCTTATCATTTCATTACTAGTAGGTTGGAGTGTTGAACCTCACTTTTTTCAAATGACACTATTCTATTCTTCAAGCCTTGTCACGTGCACCCCCACCACCCACACCTTTTTTATTCTTTCCTCACACTTTGGGCTGATGGTAGTTGCCAGTTGGCGAGAACGCATCGTACTTCACTAATAAAAGCGAGAGAGAGAGAGAGAGAGAGAGAGAGAGAGAGAGATTTCCCAAAAAGGAAATGGAAAGTAAGAAACTTTAATGAACTTCCTTCGACAATTGAAAAGAGGAATAAAATGAAAAAGAAAAATATATGAAGTTGCATCGAATCTAAAATCTCTCATAAATTTAGGGAAATGGGGGAAAAAAATTTAATTAGGGTATTCCCGAAATTCAGTCCTTGTAATGCTGACCACGTGTTGTTTCAAATGATGTCATCAAACCTGAAAGTGATGTCATTACATCTCTGCGACTGTAATTGCTGATGACGGAGGAGTTCCTTCTGCCGTCGGAGCTCCAGGACTTTCCGGTGAGAGTTAGAGTGCCGAGTGAGGACGAATGTCGGGCTTGCAGCTGGCCGATACTCGGGCACGAGACGGCCCGACTTGTACCGAACGCCACAGGCATTGCACAACGTCTTCGGCCCCATCGGCCCGGTCCTCCACTGAGGCGTCTTTTCTGTTGAGCAGTGCGTGCATCTACGCGCCTTGTCAGTATTCTCTGTACCTCTGTTAATCAAACTCTCTCCCTGGTTTACATTGTTATTTGGTGGTGATGCAGAGCACCATGCGGTGGTGCCGGCAGCGGCGGCGGTGTTTGTGGAGGAGAATGATCGGGAGCGTATGCTCCGAGAGCTACTACAAAATGCTGCTGCGGCGCTGGTAGTGGAATTCGCTGGAAAATTGGTGATTGAATCGTCCATATAGTTCGAAAGCCATTCTAGCTCAGCCACGTCATCACTCTAGACACAGAAAAAAAATAAAAAATCAGCTCTATATTGAGTGAAAACAGTAAATCAATATACATTTGCGGCAAATTTTATATTCTATAATTGCCTATTCAGTGAAATCTCGTTTGTTTATTACATGAACACAGAAGACATCGGGGAAATCGGAATAGTTAGCAGCAGGCGCATCAAAGCAACCGGTGGCGGCGGCGGCGGAGGAGGAGGCGTGGCAGTGGAGGTCAGAATGAATGGTGGCTGTAGAGGAAGAGAAAATTTCATCATTAGACAAGTCTAGAAGATCATCCATTCCAGGTACTCCATATACATCCATTTCTTACTCGATCTTAACTGTTATGTGTGTGTGTTTTGGGGAGGTGAGTTGACTCAGATTCTGAGTTGAGTTTTAGAGAGAGAGAGAGAGATGAAGGGGTAGAAATAGGGTTAAGTACAATGGAAGGACAAATGAAAGGGAAGCATGGGAACGTGGGTGAGTGAATGAGACCATGCAATGTGATAAGGACGGTGCATTCTTCATTATTTTTTACTTAAAATTAATTTTTTTTTTCCAACTTCAATCGATAAGCATCATTTTCTATGAATCATGTTATAATTTGATGAAAATTTGGACAATTAACGCTTTTAAAGACTGGTTTGTGTAACTATAACGAAATGTTGAAAATCAACTCGTTCGTTCGAAAAATTGATAACTGACTTACTACTAAACAATAAATCGAAGACTAATGATGCAATTTTTATTTTTATTTTTATTAAAAGCTTCACAACTTGTGTTTCATGGTGGAGGAAATGAGTTCGTTGAACTTTGTGAGCAAATTTAAATAGAAACATATCGACTTTAACATCAAAGGTAGAATAGATTCTTATTCCCCTTTCATAGGTATCAATCGAAGAACTTGAGCTCAATATTCATGTCGCTACATAAAATACCTATTTTTTCCTTTATTAATATTATTATTTTTGTGGAGTGGGATCGGGTCGAATTGGATTGGATTGGATTGGATTGGGATTCTTGGAGTAATATGTTTGGGGGGAATCCCGAAGCAAAATTCTCGGCACGTGCATTGTCATGTGATCATTCAATAGTACCCCATTAATAAATTCCATGATATTGTTGAAATAATTAGATAGTCCACTGGGATTTGATAATGGAAATTTAAAATTAGTGGGAAAAAAATTATATTAATCTTTCAAGATGCACGTTGACTGAGCTGTAAATGCATTTAAATTATACTTGAATACCATTGAAGATGCTAGGAGTGAAGCAAGGTTGTTTAAGGTTATTTTAATAGTAAATATGTCCCCTAGTCATGGAGGTACTAGGTCTGAAGTAAGCTTGTTAACATGTTGTGCCAACTCGGTCGATCTTAAGTTGAGCAAAGACATTATGGTGGAGTAAATTTGTTCAGTCGAATAAAGGCTACTCAATCTTTGATAACCTCACACTCTCAGGAAAAATTCGAACGATCTTCAAATAAAAAAGTGCCTATACTCGAAATCAACACAGATGAATAGACAGAGAATACTTAAAGATGTGAGACAATTTTCTTTAAAAAATTCAATGAAACAGCTTCATAACTTCAAAAGGAGGCTTCTTCCTTAAGCCCCTGTTTGGTTTCCATTTTTTCACCATAAAAATGAAAAATATGACCGTTATCCATCACATCCAGCCACCATATTTGACTTTATATATCTTGTGTGGGGCCCATAACGATTATATTTTTCATTCTCATTTTACAAAAAATGTATACCAAACGGGGCCTTAAATATGGTCCCCTGACTGTTTTAGTATAATGAAAGCCATCAAAATTACTAAACTAAACAAAACTGCAGTAGAGCACGAGATAACTCTAGATTGGATGCTAGGTCCTAGGGTGTGGCCGGCAATTCTCTCTTAGTAGCTGTTTGGACTCCATTTTAATTTTAATACATTTTAATTTTTTTTCTTTTCAATTACATATTTTTCAATAAAATAATAGTACACGTAAATCCAAAATTTTTCTTTATTTCTTTATCACACATTCTTCAAAAAATTTAGGGCTTTATTGTCTTTCGTCCAAAGTTGGATTCTTTATGTTAGTTAAGTTTTCAATATTATGTTTTTTCACGCTGCAGGTAGCCGATTGTTGTTAGGGTATCACCGCATGACGTAATTTTAGTTTTGTGTATAATAGTATATTGTCAGAGAAGGGCAGTAAATCATCGGGTTTGTGGTTGATAGCGCCCGCACTTAAAATACTTCCTGGGTCCGACCCTGCTTGTAAAGATATATTTCCAACACCTTCTACTGTTCTTGCCATAACATTTCTTCAGAAGGTGTAATAAAAAACATTCTCGTACCTTAATCTTCTTCATTCTGAATTTCATTTTTAAAGAGCTTGATCATGTCATCAATCCGATAATGGTTATCGACGCTTTAGTAGCAAACTGACCAAGCAGAAAGAAAAGAGGACATACAATAAAACAATTTAGGCATTTAGTATATGCTAAAAGACAAGTTTGCTAAAAGTCGAGTAGAACTTTATGTTACATATTTTTACTTGTATTGATAAGAATTTGTCCCATGGTGCTAAAAGACCAGTACAACTTTATGTTACATATTTTTTCTTGACATTATTCCTTGCGTACATGAAATAATGCATAGAATCCATACAGATGCTGCCAATGAAAAATTACCAAGTGTCAAATCTGTCAAAATTCTGTGAAATTTTCCTCTACCTGTAGCACTACTCTTTTACTTGTATTGTTACGAATCTGTCCTATGGTGATAAGCCACGTGGATGTTAGCCAGGCAAGATGCCACGAACGTGGGCTTCATGGGCGAGGCCTTCGAGCCTATCCCAGGAGATCCCTCTCCAGGCTGTCTCTGAACCCTCACTGGAGAGGCCTTATTCGGGCAGCTTCTAAGCCTCTTGTGGGTCGCCTCTCTGAACTTCGCTTCTAGGCCGCCTTCGAGAGTTTCTAAGGAGATGCCTCTCCAAGGCAATGCACCTCATCATTGCTTCACCTCTTCTTCATTTCGTGAAGTGGGCAACTTTGGTCCGAGACGGTTGAGATCAAGTCCCTGTACCTTATTTGACATTTTTAGCCACTTGCGATTTAATTGATATTGACATCACTACAAAGACGATCGTAAGTAATATTCCCTCTTTCTCACCTCGGACATGTGGTGTCACAAGCCCATGATGACTAGGATGTGACGTCATTGAACTTGACTTTATGGAATATTGGAATGAGATCACGTGTCAAGCATCTAGAAAGCCTCAGTTCCATTTATCATACTATAAATACTCTCACTTGTTGAAATGTCATCAGGAAACTGATATTCTAACTTTATAATTATTAATCCCAACTCCCACTTTCTTTTTTGTTCGTGTCATTCCCGCACCAAGTATATTTTAGCATCCGTTTCATAGACTTGAGCCTTGTTTAGAGACTCCTACTTTATACGAGGACTACCTCTCCCATTGATTCACCTTCTCTATACCCTTATGGAGCCTCTTGAATTTAGATAAGCAGGAGTCAGGCAGTAAGCTCGGAATGGGATACAAAGAGAGAGAACGAAACAAACGAGGGAAGGAACCACGAGCATGGTTTTATCTAGAGAAGACGTTGGTTCCTCTCAGTCTGGACACTGGAGAATGAAACTCTGGATTTAGGAAGGTTTGGGGGCAAAAGGTTTTCTGAAATGCAACGACGCGTACACTGGTCGCTCTGATAGACTGATACGGGATACACAAAGCTCACAATTTGGCTGGGCCATCATTAACTGGATCTTTTGATAGAACGAAATTTGTGGAATAAGTTCATTTCTCATTTTAAAATTTTATTTTATCAATTACGGAATGACAGTGGATTCCACAAAATATATTAATAATAATGAGTAGTAGTTATATGGTTAATTTTTAATTTTGATTCAATTTATAAATTATTTATAAGTTTATTAGCCAAACGGAGGCTTAATACATTCACCTGTTCAAGATTTGGAATGGGTTGGGCCAAAGGGGGACGACGTTGGTTGTCTGGTATGTGACTTTTTATTGAAGAAATGATACAATGTGTGACTTTTCAATAAATGAACATAAGCTTAGTCGGGAGGCCGTGATGGGAATTCGGGAAGGTAAGTCCATTTGGGTGTTTTCATTTAAGCGAAGTAGCCGCGCTTCTTGTACAGAACTCGTATAGAATACTCACAATGCAGGAGGGGTGGGTTATTTTTTTGCCATTTTTTTATTATATAGGGGTCGGCCCCACGCTGACCCCATGTGAGTATCTGTACAGGGTCTGTATGTCAGACCCTGTACAAGAAGCATTAATCTAAGCGAAGGTACATATGTAGAATGAAATGCAAAGAGAGACGGAGTTTGGAAAATAAGTTGAGTTGATTGGCTTGATGATCAAGAGAATCAAAATGAATGTTATATTAAAAAATCAAAGTACACAGTGTACAACATTTTCTTTTCATTAAAAAGTAACACAATATGACACTTTCTAATATAAAACCGTGATTCACGTCTAATGCAATATATATATATATATATACTAAAAAGTTTTTATTTATATTTTTATTTAATCTTAGCAAAAAAAATGTTTTGCTAGAAAAACTCTAATACATGGTAAAATAAATATCATCACCTTGGTACTGAATATAGTCCTGGAGTCCATGTCTTGATGTAAGATCCTTGATTCATTCAACTGATATAAGAATCTTTACAAATTCTTCTTCGCTCATACGGAAAAGGAGCATAACCGTCTTTCACTTGCTGTCAATTGTTCGAAATTCCTTAGTAAGACGGGTTTTGCTGTGATTAGATTCCTTTTTTAATCAACGTTAAGATCATGAGTCGTCGGCTCATTCTTCAAAAGACATGCGGTCGGAGATCTGTCTCCTCTCATTTCTTGGAAGTTGACTGTTTCATGTTCTATTTCACTCTTCAATGTGGGTTCTTTTCCCCTTAAAATTAGTTTAAAAAGTTCTTATAATCACATTGTAATCTTAGCTGAAAAAATAGTTTACTATAAAAATTCAAGTTAAACCATTGTGATATTTTTTATTGAAAAGAATGTCATTTTCTAATACAAAACCATAATTCTTATCTAACAGAGCAAAATACCATCTCTTAAAATTCGTTGTATGGACATTCTACATGGACAACGATTCTAATCATTTTAAACTCTATGCATCATCTGTCTCTTTCCCATTTACCATTATGATATATAAAAAAATTAATTTTATCTATATCTACAAAAAAAAAAAAAAAATTATTAAATAATAAATACACATATGTACATTAAGTGACATAATCATGTTATACAGTGTGTGACTTTTAATTAAAAAGTGACATGTTATGTCACTTTTAAATACACAAATCTTAGTTCATATCCAACATTAGAATAAAAAATAGTGAGTAAGATTTATATATCGATTAAATTGTTCTCATAAGAACATTTCAAGCTTAAGCAAATATACAGTCAAATTCGCACCAGGGCACATGGCGCAGTGACAAAGTGCAGTCTTAGTGATGGTAGTGCCCCCATACGGGGTTCACCGTGAAAAAAAAAAATGCCAAAAAATACCCCACCCACCTCCCTATGTGTGTGTTCTGGCAAACTTCTGTGAAGAAGAAGCCTGCTGTATATCAAGTACAACCCTATCCCAATAACCCATGAAACCCCATCTTCAATGGCAGAACCCAAAATCCTACCATCAACATCACAATATAATACATCTGGGCAGCAAGCAACAGATGAATCGACAAGTTCTGGGAAGGAGGAAAATGCTATGGTCGAACCTGTTGAATAAATTTCCTACTGTCCATTAATTCTTACCTCCTAATTGTCCTATAAAATAATTTGGTTCAACGCATTTACTATTTTACTATGCCTAAGAAAGAACGTGTTGAGCTCCCATGCTTTGAATTGTCCTTCGAAGGAAAACTCATTTAACTGCGTACCTCCTAGTTGTTGTGACACAATTGGGTGAGTATTTATACATTATTGAAAATTAAATTCTAGTGGGATCCAAAGTACAGTCTAGTTTTATTGACCTTTTAAGAAAAGTATGAAACATTATGATTAATATAAGAAATGGGGTTGAAGTATAATGTTGTTGAGAATCATGTAGATCCACTCAATTATTTGATGCAAGACTTGGAAAGATTTTTGGATCCAAGATTTGGATTTGGGGTGTATAAAATATGTTAAGAGGTACACTTTTTCAAGTCTAATATCTAATTTTTGTCATTTTTTAAAAAAAATATGCATGACGAATTACAACAAATTAGAGGATGTTCTCTTCGTATTTCAGTTTTGTATTTTGAGTTTTGAATTTGTTTTGGTGTCCATTTTGAGATTTGTTGAAAACTCGTTCTTTTTGTCGTTTTGAAAAAATATTTCTCAACCTGTGTTTTTTGAGTTTTGGTAGGTTTGTGAAGAAAACAGCCAAAACGTAAAAAAATTGTTTTCTGTTTTCTTCACAAAATTTTCAACTGTTTTCAAAAACTCTTTTTCGAAAATGGGAAAAAGAACGCGTTTTCAATATTTTGGAAAATCGAAAACAGAAAACGGCCCGAAAACAGCAAAGAGAACGCCCCCTTAACTTTTATTTTTAATAGATTCATGAAATTTATTCTTGCATTTGGTCGTTTTACAACATGAAGACCTGCAACAGCAAGTAGAAGTAGCTCTCATTTTGAGTGTGAACACAAATAAATCGTATGTTCTTTACTTGTTTGTTTTTCAATTGTTGTCGAGAGCATATGAACATAAGTAAATCATGCGTTTTTACTTTTTCATTGTCAATTTCTTACTATTGCTCTTGATGGCGTAAAATAATTAAGTGTTCCTCCTGTAACATCATGTTGGACAAAAGTTTTTTCGATTTTGTGGGTTCGAAAAATCTACTTTGTTGTGATAGATTTATTATTGGATTTTTTAAAATCCTTTTTCCCAACTATTTATGTCAATATTTCAATTGAAATGATGTAAAGTTTGTAATCTTCAATATAAGCAGATAAACGTAATAATCAATCTTATCCAAACAAAACTTTTCTATTTCCTAATTATAAATTTAATTACATAGTCCAAAATCTATTTAAGTTTGAAGATTTTTGTGAGTGTTTATTTTACTAAGATATTTCAAAAATAGATAGAAAATAATCTCTAACTAACTTTCAAATTAATAAATTTGCTTATATATAAGTAAGAAATAAATAATTTATTCGAACACGTGATAAATAAAAAATTACTTAAAAGTAAAATATAACTTATTTTAAGCTCAAATAAAGAGGATGTATTATTTTTCACAAATTTCTCTATAACTGAAAACAACCGCAAATGGGCAACCTGTGGTCTACCTGTATGTATGTGTATCTATCGTTGACGAGGTACAAATAAATAATTATATAATAGCAATTATAGCACTGAATTCAGCCATAACTCTTTTCTTCCTCCTCAAAGCTCTCTCTCTCTCTCTCTCTCTAAATTGTTAATTTCTCTCTCTCTTCAAATCTTTGCCCTTTTTAGTGAATGATCGTTCTTGATTTGGTTTCATCAAATCCAAGCTTTGTCGACAATGGAGACTGTGTGTTGTATGTGCGGCGATGTAGGCTTTTCCGACAAACTCTTCCGCTGCAGCAAGTGTCGTCACCGCTTCCAACACCTGTATGCACCCCCACCCCACCATCAAACACCTCTTTATGCGTGTGTTGATTTTTCTGCATCTTTTTTTATGATCATGATAAGTTTTCTAAGGGATTTATAGTTACAGTTAATTACTTATCCCTGAACACCTGAAAAATTTCACAGGTATTGCAGCAATTATTACAGTGAATTATCAGAGCCTATTCAAGTATGTGATTGGTGTCAAAGTGAGGGAAAAAATTCAAAACATGGAGGCTCTTCATCAAGAAAATCCATGCAGGTAAATAATGATTCAAGATCAACAGCTTATTCAGGTACCAAAAAAAAGCAACATGATCATGAAGAGGATTCAGAAAAGGCTGAAAAAAACCCAAGTTCCACACCTTCTCCCCGGCCTACTACCCGCAAGTACAAGCTTCTCAAGGATGTAATCTGCTGAACGAACGAATTGAAAAGATCAGCTAGTTGGTTTGAACTCGAAAGTCCTTGTGTTTATATTACAAATGATAGTTTTCGAGTGTTCATTTAAGTGTGAAATTAATCGAATACTCTCATCTTAAGTCGTTTTTCATGTAGTATAGTTTTGTGTCCTATGTTGTTACAAATAATGAAACTATGATAATAATTGTTAAAATTACTTGAGTATTGTAGTTTATCCGTGATCGTTGTAATATTTTCTAGATTTCATGCGATTCCTCTCATAATACTCGAGCAAGTAGAGATTATAGTACAATTTATAAGTTGTCTTTATCCTGACCTACTATACCTAAAGATGTACATCAAAGATAAAGACAACCCAACCAAAGAAAAATGGCATGACTTCGTGCTAAACGTCTCAAATCCAAGATACCAAATTTGTGAATACATTTAAGATAATTAGGAGTTTTAAGTTTTTTAAGTGACATGTAGGTTTCCACATATGGTAGGGTTTCGTTGTAGGGTTATTGTCATTGTCGCAACAAGGTTCTAGGTGGAAGCCTCACCTCACACAAAGATTTGCTTAATTTGTTGATTGTGTTAATAGAAATCAATGCGTTTAAAGGAAACAGAGAATTCATAGTATCTAAAGGCTGCAACTTGTTTCCAGATTCATTGAATAAGAGACTCTTCATTATGATTTTGTTATTACTTAAGTAAACAAAATTAAGCCCTTAATTTAGCAAAAAGAAAAATGATGATCCAAGTTTCAATATCTGCCTCTCCAACTGTTAGAGAAAAACTTTTATTTGACATATCTGTTGCTGTCTATCTGAATTCCATATCTGATTAATAAGAACCCTTTTTGTCGAAGAGCCAGACGAGGTCAGCTCAGTTGCCCAACCCAAGGTCCATTCGGTAGAGGTCGAAGTTGGACAATGAAAGATATTACATGGAAAACCATCACGACGTGATGGAGGAAGTGCTCCATCTTGACGTTAGCGCCGCCCTAGTCAACCAATTAGGACAACGTCATGATGGTATAGGGTACATGCCTAAGGTCTAGATGTTATCATGACTCCGCGTCTATGTCGCAATCTAACTATCCAGCCATTAAAGCCCCATGTCGGACGATGTAGCTTGAAATGACCAAGGATACAAGCTCATGTCCAACAACCTATATAAAGGGATGATGGGTGAGTGAAATAGGATCGAAATGAAAAATCTCTTTGTATTCCTGCTATACAATCTCCAGCAATATAACATCCTAGCTATGTTTAAATTCCAACTATATAATATTGCTTCGTTACCTAAATGCATGTAAGTTGATCGAAAAGTGTTACATCATTTTTTGCTAAACTTTTACATTAAAGAATTCAATACAACCTCACCTCCACTAAACCTCGTCCACACTAAAACAAATAAAGATGCTGTTTGGTTTAGATAAAAAAATATAATTTTAGTAGATTTTAATAAAAGTTGATAAATTATCTGTTAAAAAGTTGTGAATCCCATAAAATGTGTGATTATAATTAATTGTTGACTTTAATTTGATTTTTATCCAAATTTTAAGTTGAACCAAACAGTGGCAAAAATGGGCTTATATTCTTCATTTCCAAAAAAATCATTATATAATAATTTGATCAAACAATATATATTTACATATGCATATTTTCATTAAAATTTAAAAAGAAAGCAAAAATTAAAAAAAAAAAAAAAAAAAAGTTGACCCTCATGTGCACTTGTTTTAAAGACCAAGAAACTCACAATAAATAAGTACTTATGGTCCAATATAATTACTTCCCTGTCTACTGTTTTCTTCGTTTCCAAACTATCATCACAGGCCACATGATTGCTAGGCTTTTTACACTCTTCAACCTTTTCTTTTCCAACTTGTAAGCAACATTAAAATTAAATAAAACTTTAATTTCAACACAAATCAGTATTATTAATTCAACTCCTGTTTTCCAAGAAGCTTTATAATTTTGTAGTCAGTCGGAGACATAAAATCCGATCTCCATTTACGAAAAAGGGACAAGAACGTAACTAGACTAAATGACCACGTATAAATGGTAAGAAGACCTTATCTCATGCCCTCGTCCTGGTCCTTGTGGTTATGCCCCCGCGTGTACAATATTTTTTTAGGGTTCATTGTGTCTATCTTCTTTTTCCCTTAAAACGTGCTACATTATGTCCATATATATATATATATTTCATTGGCATCCTCTTCCTCTTAGATGAGGGACCTTTGACTCTAACTATCGTTCATGTATTATCCATACAAATTATCTCATTAGACGAAAAGTATGAAATCCGCCAAATTGAACTTGTGACCTCTTTCCCCATCCTTTCTAGGTACGTCGTTTGAATAAATATAAAGCATTTTCTTTTATATGAATGATCTTATTCGATAAAATTGGATTCCGAATTCGCATATAAATGTGTCTTATGGTCCATTCGACAGAACTTTTGCTATTGCTTTTATTTCGTGTAGAATTGAGAAAGTTACCTTGTATCATTTCTTATAAAAGTTCTTCTAGTTAAATAAAACACTTTAAGAAAAGGGTAACTATATTTGCACAATAATTTTTTATATATGCACACATTTTAATTACAAGAAAGGTTTTCGATATTTGCTCGCTTTTGCTTTTATGTCATCAACTTTTTTCTCGTTGTATTGACATTTTTAACCTTTAACTAACTAACATATTTTGTCTCTACCCACAATTTTCATCCAAATATTCTACTAACATGCATTGAAAAAATGGGCAAATATTTTGTTTAATTTTTGTATTAGTTATTTAATAATACGAGATATAAATATTACTTTTTTTCTCTCATAACAAATATTTTGAACGAAAATCATCTATACAGAGAAGGTTTGAAAAATTAATAGAGGGTTGATGACAAGAAATTTTTTAAAAAAATGTTGAGAACACAAGTATAAAAATAAGAAAAGTTTAGGGGTATTCATTGTAATTAAAATGTGGTGTAATTAACAAAAATTGTTTTGTGAATATATTACCCTTAGAAAAATTATTATAATATGTTCAAAAGCAATTTCTTAGTCTCAAAACTAACTTCTGAATTTTCAAAAGTCCAATCAAACGTCCTTAAAAGTTTAAATAGTCAAATAAGACATTAAATTTTGTGCCAAACCTTTTCACATATTATTAATTAGATCATTGATTCAATTATTTATGAGTTGGAGCATCAAAGTAATGAAGCAACGTAAGATATCATGTCCTTGAAGCAAATGCTTCCCACGTTGTGGTGTATTCTATTTGTATGCTGCATCTACTTTGTCCTAATTTATTATTTCATATTCTTTACGTGCAGAATCTTTAGTCTCACTGTTTGCACTCGTTTTGGCTTACTCATAGATAAGTCAAATTTATGTATAAGTAATTTTCTTTAAAAATAAGAAATTATTTTGTCTTTTGCACAAGTAAAAACATACATATTTTGGCTGTAAAGTAGAGATTATTATTGGATAAGTAAATTTATTTCAATATTTCTGACTATACAGAAGCCGGGTTCTATGAACTCGGCCAGATAACTCACAAAAAGGTGGGTCCCACTTGAATAAAAAATTGTCAAAAATTAACTCACCACCCCCATTGTGTGTTATCTGTACAGTCTCTGTGAAAGTTCCTTCTGGACGTCAAGTGGAGTTCAATTTATTTATTTCAAATTTTCGTCGATATTTTTGAAGTGTAGCCCTTCATGAATAATAATGTTGTTTACCAATCAATTTTTGCTTGCTTTCAACTTAATGATTATATTATTGAATTAAATGTCTAATCAAATAAATGAAATAAGTAAAATTATTGTCATTTATTGATCGTGGCCGGTAGGGGTTGTGTGTGATTGACAATGGATGGTTCATATTTATCGATTGGAACTCTTTATTTCACTCAAGATGAGGGTGGTGGATGCTGACACGAAATGGAGGTACATGTGGCGTTTGCCCTTTTTTGACACGTAGACATCACTAGTAACAAATATATCAATTTTGGAGAACATGGTGGATCTTTATAGTAATTGGTTTTTGATGGTTGATGATGAAAGTGACGTTGAAGCAAAATGATTTCACGTATCATTGATGTAAGGAATGCGTCAAGAAGTTGATGAATACAATACAATTATTGGCAAACTTGTTAATTTCAACAAATATGATATCTAATGAAGATTTGGAGAAAATTCAAAAGAGAAATTATCCAATATCATTTTTTTTTTTAGGTTTTTATTTTATTAATCACACAATATATATATATATATATATATTTTAAAATTAGTTGATCACATGAACATATATGCTTATGTCACGATTAGATGACATAACGGATCACAATCACGCGAGCTTATAGATCGTATTTATATTACATGACATATCATAGAGACAAATTCACAAGTCACGTGCTGATAAGTTCTTAGATATGAAGGTCACAATAAAACAAACTAAATCACATCCACACTAAAACAAATTAACATTTCACATATGATTGAATCATAACAAGACATTATACTAAGTAAAAATAATATTATTTACTAGGGGTGAAAGCAATTCGATTAGGGCGATTTGTGTCATATTTTCAATTCAAATGGTTAGGTCCAATGCTGTAATTGACATGTTTGTGAACAAAAATAACTAAAATGAACATTTGTAAAAGTCGCGGACTTGATTGCAATTATGTATAGTTGAGTTAGGGTTCGAATTCAAGTTTGGACCAAGGTTGAAGACTCATGGAATTTTCGCTAGCTGCTCGCCAATGTCTCGCTCGAGTGGCACGTGCAAAAACACCTTCGCTCGCTTCTCGCCCGTCCATCGCTCGAGGAAAAGACTCCCTTTCTCAAGCAACGTATTTATGCGGTCAAACCTAAGACGTGTTTTTGAAGAGTTTTACACAGTTCATGACACATATTTAGCCCTATATATAAATAGAGATGTCTTGCACGAATTTCATGAGGTTGTTACATTGTATTTCAATTGCTTTCACTTTCATATCATTGTTTGAAAGATCAAAGAGGGAATTCATTGATTGATTCATCCATATCAATTTTTTAATCCGGCAACCTGATTTTGGAGAAATCATCAAGGAGACTTAATCCAAAGCACATGATTTCCTTAACACCTTAAAAAGGGATTCAAGCGCAGTAAGAAGAACATGCATTGGTGATTCCTGTATATCCACTTGTAAGATATGTGTGCAGAAAATTGTAAGAATGGACAACAGATCTTGATAGAAGATTGTGAGTCTGGAGTACAACAAATTTAGGAAGCTACAAAAGGTAGATTGGGAGGTCTAGTCGGGTATACTAGACAACATTTACAGTAGCAGATCGTAAGAATGGAATGAACGACAGATCTTGGAGTTGCAGGGTTTACAACTGCGAGTGGAACTAGGCTGAAATCGAATTGTAACCTAAATTGTCTATAGTGGAGATAACTGGTTTGGTCCCGAATTTTTTACCCTCGTTGAATTTCACCGTCATCATACTGTGTGTTATTTACTACTTTTCAAATATTACATTTGCGGTAATTCAACTTAGAAAAGTGGATTGTATGTTTAACCATCTAGAAACTACTAAAAGTGACTTGTTGCTTGTGGTAGATTAATTTCGCATGTAAGGTCAAATTAAAACGGTGATCTAGTAGGTCTAGAGCTATCCCGTAACTTTCACAAACCATTTCATGCAGTTTAAATTTTTTTCAAACCAAATCATTATTTGCGATTTGGTTTGATTTTAATCTTCGATTTATCTATCGACATTATAATAATATGACAAGTTAAGATATAAGTTTAAACTAAAACTAATAATGTTAAATATTAAATTACACTCATATTTGTCTGAAATTCGAAATACAAACAAAAAGACAAAAAAGTAACAGCAATATAGCATCTAGTAACATGTCAATAGCTTTCTCTCCTCAATTTTCACAAGCAATAATATAGATGCAGCAACACAATAAACTAGGCCCTTTTTTGCATGAGTGATATTGTGCCCCAAACTATATTTTTCTTCAATTCTCGTTCTCCATTTGCTGCTTATGTGAAACATTGAATCGTTAAACACGTTATTCTTGTTTGTTTTGCAACCTATAATCTTTCTTCTTCAACTTCCCCATATTCATCACCAAATGCATAAAGAAACAGTTTATGCAAATAAAGGAACCAAAGAACCACACCTTAACTAATAATGACTGATCATCAGATCCTTCCACTCTTATTTTTCTGAAAGCAGAATATGTGAAAATGAAATAAAGAAATTCGAATATAATAGAGTGATGATTCAAATAAAATAAAATTCATCCCTACTTCTCCACTTAAGAAAATTATGAACCAATCAATGAAGTCATTAATCGAAAGTCATCACTCTATGATGAGGATTTGATGGTTCCTCTGGTGGAGTAGGTACAGAACAAGTAAAATGTCCCAGGAGTATTCCATTGTCGTCCTCTCGTTATTCCACTGATTTCGATTCTGCCCCGAGTCCCATCCAAATCCGACAAAATTGTAAATCACTAAATTTATTTTCCTTGGAAACTGTAAAATTTATGATTAAATGAAATTACTTTTTTAATTAAAAAAAATAAAAAAGGGTTCGGTTCGATTTTATGCAGTTTTTGAAAATGGAAACCTAACCAAACCCGTTTGAAACTGTCTGTTCGATTTGAGAAGAAAAAAATTTGTGGGTCTACGTGGACTCGAACCAACGGATTCGGTTGGATTTGCGGTTTTGCGATTTTTTTGTATAGCCCTATAATTTACAGTGTACAATTATTCATCAGAATAGGTCACAATCATGTACCGCATGAGTGTTGAAAGTTTTCTACAAATTTGTTATTATTAAGTTATGAAATTTTCCCAATTTCATATATATTTATTTGTAATAAAAATCAAATGGGTTGGTAGCAGCCCGGCCAAGGAAAAGAGTAGCATAATTGATGTCCAAATAAATGAAATGGGCTGTAAGATACCTCTCAATTTGGGCCAGAGATTAAAAGTTCAAAAAGTTTCCATAAACAATTTGTAACTCTCTGTTATATCATTTTTATCTAAATGTACACGTGGGAAAAAGAAGGACGTGTTTGTTTTCTTGATAATTTCGTAAATTAAAAGTGAAATTAAGTGATTATGGTACAATTCAATGAGCTCTTATATTCCTAACTCTGCCCATACGACAAGTGGACGACACTGCACAAGACAATTCGAAACTACCTAACCAACCTTAATTTCAACATTAGAAACAAAAGAGAAAGAAAAGAAAAAACATTTCTCATAGCTCTAAATTCCACACAATTTCTTGAGGCCATCTTTCATTGTTTTGGCAACCACTCAATTGGGTCCCTACTCAATTATTTTCAAATCATGCACGTCGACACTTTTGGGAAGGTTTTTAGCTTTTGGAAGAGAGGATCTTCTAGAACATGACAAAATTCATAAATTATTTGTAAATGAGCAAATTTATGCATTTCAATAAATTTACAAGTAATTTATATTTAGTCATTGTTTGGTTTCGATTATTTTCAAAATACATTCTTTGTTTTTTTCAATCATATATTTTTCAATAAAATAATATTCCACACAAACCTAAAAAAATTTCTTATTTTTAATCACACATTTATCATCAGAATACAATTTCAAAATGCATTTTGGACAAAATATAGGGCTTGAACAAGCTCTTAGTTGCCATTCATTTTTATTTATTTATAAATTTTTCAACAAGCAAGCATAAATTCCAAAATAGAGTGAGCGGATGTTTGGTAAGAATTAAAATTAAATTTTTTTAGTAGATTATGATAAAAGTTTTTGAAATGTGTGATTGAAAAATTATTATAATATGAACTATATGATTAATATTGATTGTTTGACTTTAACTTAAATCAAAATCAAATTTTAGTTTGAATCAAACAAGAATCAATAATAGGATTGTGTATCACATCTACGTGGGACCTATGCAGCACATGAAGCATCTTCCTTCACATGACTATGAACAGAAAAACCTTATGAAACAACGATTGATTGATTGTAAGTATCCGTCATCAATATGATGGGCCCACTCAACTTAAAAACTCCACCAAAAATAGTCTCCATTCAGGGGACAGATTTGACTTTCAGGCCTTTTCTGCAGTCATATAAAAACATGTTTTTTTAATGTAAATTTTTAGTTGATTTTCTAAAATTCATTTTTTCTCGAATTTACATTTTAATTATAAAATAATTTTATATGTAAATTCGTAATTTTCACTTAATTTTAATCACACATTATTTTATTAAGAAAATCTATATTCAAAAATCTCTTCCAAACGGCAATAAATTCACAATTTTCAAAAATAAATTCCGACGAGTGGAGTTTCTTCTTAGTTGTTGAAATTATATGTATGTTAAAAATGGATCATACAAAATATGTGATTGAAATAAGAGTTATACCCCTTGTACATCAAACTTTAAAACTCGGTGTACATTTCCCTCACATGGGAGGAAGGGGCCCACGCCAATAAATACGTGGGCTCCACCCCCATGTGTGAGGACTGTATACCGAATTGTACGTGTAGCATAATTCTGGAAATAAATAATTGACTTTGAAGTGTATCTTTTTTTAGCAACTAAAGAGGAAACCCTAATAAAAGAAAGAGTGAACCCATGTTAGATTTAGCTACATATACGTATCATAATGATGTTCATGTAATTTGATAGACGGATTAATCTACTTGTACAACGATAATAGACAATATTTGATGTGATAAAATTTGGACTGTTGATTTAAAAATAATTTTTGAATTTTTTTGAAATAAATAAATGTGATGAAGTCAAATCATGATTGTCAACAAATATTGTCAATCATCATTGCACATGTAGCATGATTCTTTGATAGACCTTTCGAGGAAATTAACATTGAAAACAGGAATAAAGAACTACGGAGTTAAAACAGTCTTATTACAGGCTAAATCAGTGCCAAGTTGGCAAATTCTTCAGATTTTTTAATGCTGAGACGTCATCTTTTGGTGAAAAAGAGTGAACTAGTTGATGCCGTTGAAGAAATTGTAGTGGCACCCTGAAACGATGATCTTTGCCTAAAACAATCCAGTGATATACTTGGAGATAAAATCGCAACGTTAACTGACGACGAATGAACCCCAGAGTCGGACGGAGACCCTGCAAATCCCCAAGAAATCATATTACGGTCCCTTTTTTTATAGCTAATTTCATGCAATGTTTGGTATGATGTACTCGACTCTGAATTAAGCTCCTTGCACAAGGGAAATGTATAAGGCTTTTTTCAAATGAACATGTGACAACACTACATTGACTATGTGTTATGTATTTTTTGTCCAACGGCCAATTAAATCTATAAAAAAAAATCATGTAGCAGGATTGCTCAGACAACACACGATAGACAAACTTTTAGATAGCTATCAAATAAGCCAGCAATGTACTAACACATTAAGGCGCGATTGGCATGGTTTTTGAAAGCCAAAAGGTGAGACTAGAGGGTGTTTGGTGTGGATTAAAAATAAATTTTTTTTAGTAGATTGTGATAGATGTTTTTGAAATGTCTGGTTTAAAAGTTGTAGGGTCATGAAATATGTGATTAATATTGATTGTTTGACTTTAACTTAGATTAAAATCAGATTTTAATTTTTACCAAACATGCACAAAAACATATGTTACTTGTTAGGTTTTCAGAGGATGAATCACGGCCAGCATTATCATGCTGAGACTTGCTGATAAGTTCTTGGTTTGATATCTGGGATTTTCGCCTCCGGCGGTTATGGTCAGCCAGTCTTTTCCGGCAGCTTCTCTTCCCATTATCGAACTCCGACAGCATATGGAATCTGATTATGGCAATTCAATTCAATTAATGAAAAAGAATCAAAATCTCACAGAGAATTTAACACGCGAAACTTAAATTTAATAAAAACCTGCTGCATTGTTGGCAGAATCGCTGAGTCAACCCGGCGGAGATGACCATGGAGGCCTTGGAGTGGAACTCACACACCTTGTGGCGGCGGTGATAGTGCTTGGCGTGGGCGAGATTAGCATTGCATCCTTCAGCTTGGCACCTAGGGGAGTTCACTAGACCAGGTTCGACTGCCCTGAACCGGCGGTAGAGCCGGTTCACAGAATCATCCTCAGACGAAGCAAAATAAGTCCTCCCACCCAAATTCAGCCCAATTCCACTAGCACTAGAATTAATATCGACCCTACCAACCACCGGTTCACTCTTTGGCATCAATGTGAACCCGGTCGGATCATCCGGTTCAAGACCGAGCATTGAAGCCTCCGCTGGGTAGGATGAAGCTGACGCTCTCCCATAAACGCGTGGGTCATAGAGATTAGTCAGGTGGGTGTTACTATTTAGGGCTTCCGTATGATGAAATGGGTGCTGGTGCTGAGAAGTGGCAGTGGTGGTGAAATAGGGATTAGGGTTAAAAAAAGTAGCCGTTTCAGCGGCGGTTTGGGTGGCTGAGTATGGGTAAAAAATCTGACGGTTCTGGTTCGATTCTTGAACAGTTCCTTCACTGGAAATCATTGTTGTTGATGGGGGGTTCGCCCATTCATATTCGAACATTGCATAAAAATCCCTTTTCACTGTGCTGTCTTTTAGAACAAAGAGAACACATGGAGCAGAAATATTTAAATATATATACAAGCACAATATCTGAAAATCAAGAATCTCTCAGTGCGAAAAGCTGCAAAGTGGCTTTAGAGTAAACTTTGTGAAAATTTTGAATGGAATTCAGGGACGTGTCGGGATTGATATGTTTCTTAATTGAGCCTTTGAGGCTTGAGCATGTGCAAGAAATTCAGATAGAGAATCAGATATATATATATATAGAGAGAGAGAGAGAGACCTTGTGCAGTTGGAAACTCAGATATACAGTGCGGTAATGAAAACCCTGTGGCAGAACTTAGAACTGTTTGCTCAGGGATAAGTTGAGACTTGAGCAGGCTGTTTTATATAGATTAAAAATTGATAAAAATTTGAGTCAAAGATTACAATTAATTATAATCATGTATTTTGCTTATGTTTGATATAAATTAAAATTTTGAATCAAAATTAATTATTAATTTTAATCATATATTTTATGAAATTCATAATTTCAAATTTTCAATTATATATTTCATTAATTTTAATTGACTCCAAGTCAAAATTGCAGAGGAGCCACTTCAATGAAGTTAATTTTGTGTCGAATTTTTGTCCCCTCTATTTATAATACTTGTGAAGTGTCCCCTACCAAGTGGTTTATTTGATTAATAACTCGGCTTTAACTTGTTTGAGAATTAATTTTAACTTTTTAGGTTCACACATTAAGTCCCTGTTTAATACACAGTATAATTTTATTCTCATTTTTCTACTCATTTTTAATTACACATTCTTCAATAAAATCATATTTTTCATCATATCAATACATTTTTCTTATTTTTCAACCACATATTCTGATATTCACCATCACATCAATCAAAAAAATACATTCTTTCCAAAATGATGTGAATCAAACAGGGCCTAAAATACAAATGTCAATAACGAGTTAGGGTAGTTGATTTTTAGGTTGAAACCAATATGTTCTTTTTTAGTTGGAAATTAAAATGATATATTTCAATAAGATATCGAAATAAGCAACACGAGTTTAAGTTTCACTACTATATATATAAAGTTGTACAAATTTCATTTTTAAAACAAATAAATAAATATGACATAGGGAAATTCCACTTGAATATTCCCCTAGACGTCCAGGGGGATGTTCACCCAGCAAAACCCTATGACATATACATGAAGGACGCGCTGAAAAATAAATTTTGGATAAATAAATATATTTTCTTTTAGCCGAGAAGGCATTAACATATGGAGAATAAAAGAAGGTTAATAAAAAGGAAAGGAGGTGAATAAAATAAATTGCTCTTTATTCATATATTTTCTTTCCTCCTTATCTAAGTTTATTTGTTCCCATTGTATCTGAATTTTTTACTGTCTTAAGTGAGCTTTAACTATAATTGTTAGTAAGAGACTAAGAAGAAGAAAAACAGCTATGCATGGTGATAATCTTCTTATTTTATGATCAATTCTCGCGTTAGTTAGGGATTTTTCTCAAAATTCAGAATTCAAAATTTATCATAACCCATTTAAAATTTACATTAATTAAAAAGAAAATTTAGCCTACATAGGATAGGGCATAAAAAATTTAATATAAATAAATAATTCCACGCCCCTCGTAGTTTAATATTTATTTGTTTTTGGTAAATCAAGATTAATATATACTGTAATTATTAAGCCTTATTTGTACTTATTTAACGTCAACAACTAATGGTTACATGTTATAACCATTATTTATTAACTATCACGTCATGAGTGAAATTGGATATTAAAGTTATTTTAATTGAGATCAAATTAAAGTGTAATTAATTACACATTTTATGGGATTCACAACTTTTTCAATAATATATTTCATCAATTTTTGTCAAAATCTATTAAAACCTTATTTTAAACTACACCAAATAGGAGTTTAATAATAATGTGAAAGTGGATTGTAATTTGCGAGTTTAGAAACAATCGATTGCCTGGCTGTGCCAGCCCATAGGCACCTATTCTCACCTTCGATGGGGTCATCCCTGACTTGTGAAGCAGGTAGCGTCAGTGCATACCCTCATTAGTGGCTGAGTATAGAATTTTTGGTTAGCTTGCACTTGTTGCTAGTGCTATAATAATTGGTGGCTTAGCGGCATGAGACGTGCTCCCTGTCTCGGCTTTGGGACAGGGAGTTTATTTGGTGCTTCTTGATTTTGTCACGTCTTTAAGTCGGGACATGGAGCTTTTTCTTAGTGGCATTTGGTAGAGTTGCAATTGAAGAAAACATTAAAACTACTTGTTTTGTTCATGAACTCTGTTGATCAAATAGAAGGGAATTAAAAACATTTCATTTCAAAATAATAATCAAGTGTGTTTATACAAGCCGGGGACTGAAAACTTTGACTTTAAAGGTTAGGAATGGATCTATTGAAGGGGCAAAAGCCTAGGGGCTAATTGCACAAATTTTCCAAAGATAAAAAAATAAAATATTAGAGTCCGTTTGATTGCAAGGGTGGAAAATGGGTGGAAAGAAAATGAATGACAAGGAATTGAATTGTCTAGAATTTGTTTTAGAAGAAATTGTAATTAATGATGTTTAATTGGTATAATTTTTCACTAAAATCGTTTGACTTTGTTTTTCATGCAAATTGTTATTTTTTGAGATAAATTTTTTTACAATCTATATTAAAATTTGTTTGGATTGCAAAAAAATAAAAAATTAAAAAAATAAAAAAAAAAATTAAAAAAATTTAATTTTTTTTTTTGTTCGTTTGGTTTTATTTTTCATGCAAATTGTCAATTAAATGGATAAATTTTTTTACCATTGGATTTAAAATATGTTTCCATTGCCAAAAAATTTTTTAAAAAAAAGAAAAACACTTTCCCATCAAACTCATGAAAAAATAAAAAGGTGAAAAATGTGCTTTAAATAGTTTTACCTAGAAAAGGAATGAAAATGAATTTCATGAAAAAGTTATCCAATCAAACAGCAAAATTAAAGGTGAAAAATGAAAACATTTTTCTTTTTCACCATTTTCCTATGCAATCAAATACTACCTTAGTGTAAAAGCATTTTCAAGAGCTTTTTCAAACGCGAGATACATTTTATCTTAAAGAGTTGACTCTGAAATTAAGCTCCAATAACTTTTTATTTTAACTTTTTAATGAATTTTAATAAAATTACAAGTTTCACGACTTTATTACTTAAATATTTTATTGAATAGTTTAGATTTTGACTTCTACAAATATGTATATTATTTGAAAAAATGATTGAAAAATGTAAAAATAAAGAGCATAAGATAAAGAATTTATTGAATTCTTTAAAAATAAAGAATCTTTTTAAAATACTCTAAATCGATAAAAATTGAACATAAACATGTAGAAAACTAAAATTAATCTTTTTCCGATAAACAATACCAACTTTATTTTTTATTTTTAAATAGAGAAGTTTAGTTGGGCAGTCCCCCCCACAGCCACCGTCCCGTAAGCTCCGAAGGTGACCCCCACCTTTCTTTTTTTTGCCCTTTTCCAAATATCTCGCACTCTCTATTAAACTGCACAATGCTAGTAATGATTAACATTATATTTATTTTTTTCTTAATTGAAATATAAAAAAAAATACTTACTTTAAGTAATTTAGAAATTATCCAACAAAATGAGCAACTTATTTTTCAATTTGAACAACAAAAATAATTATTTAAAATTTACTTGATTAAGTAAATTCCAAATTCATTGTCTAACTTTAGGTCAACTTGACTCGAATGCGTCAGAGGACGAACCCTATAATGGAACAATAATTTTCAATTGGGTAAAAAGGAATAATGATGCACCACATGGCGTGTGGCCCAATTGTTACTTTAATTTGGCAATTGGGTGTGTTGAGGTAACATACACATTTATTATTATCACCGACCGACTGACCAACGAACCGACGAACCGACGAAATTCAATTTACATTGGAACATCGTTAGTCTTACGTTGTGACGTGGAATAAATTCATTCACAACCCTTTTGAAAATGTAGTGTTTTTAATATTAATATTCAATCATGGGAAATGGTGTGTTTTTAATTTTTGCAAATCCTACAAGTTTTTGGTTCATAGACCATGGTTTGAGTACACTTTCATTCTTGATCCAATAGCATTATTTTTCATCTTGCAATTGTATTGTCACATCACGTATGAATTAGTAGAACGCTATTTTTACATGAACATCACATCTAAATGAGTAGAGCGTTATTATTACATATAAAGTTGTTTGAATTATGCTATATGTACATAATTTTTTACACAATATATTACACCCCCCCTCACATGAAAGGGGCCCACAAACAATAAAATATTCGTGGACTCCCTCCATGTGAGGGGGTGTAATGTATTGTGTATACCATGAGGTGTACACATAGCATAATCCAAGTTGTTATGATTGTTCCATCACATTTGAATGACTATTGATTTTATTATAAACTATATAAACTATCATTTTTTTTCTCTCAATTGTAATTTGAGAGGTAGGGTTGGCTCAATATTAAGTAAATCAGCGATCGGCTTATGCTCCTAATTTAGGAATGATTATTTTACATGTACATAAATGTATCCATAATAGACACCTAGTGCCCCCTATTGGAGGGGTGTTTGCGGCAGGGGCCCCACAACAGGCTCCCTTCTAATAAAGAGGCGCTAGGGTCCATTATGGACACCCTTATGTACCCTTATATGTACATGTAGCATAACTCATTTAGGAAAGACTCTCAATAATTATAAAATCTTCATTTTTAAAAAACAAAATTGGAATTTTTTTTTGGAAAATGAATAGTTAAATTCTTCCACTTTTTCTATTTTTCCCTATTTATTTTTGTAATCCGCTAAGTATCAACGTACGCATTATTATTACAATTGCAATCATCTAATATAAAATTAATGAGACACGTTCACATTCAAAATCGCGACTATTCAAAAATACATTCTTCAACAATGATTTGATCACACTTCAACTACACATTCTTCAATAAAATAATATTACACGTAAATCTAAAACCTTTTTTTTTTATTTTTAACCACACATTTATCATCAATACACTATTCAATTTTTTTTTTTTTTTTTTTGCAAGAATGAGGCTCAATCAAGGCTGAATTGTGATGAATGATGATGCTTAATCTATGGGAATTGCCGGGTTTTGGAAAAAAAAAAAGCTGACATTGACGTTAATTTAAATCATATGGAATGTCTTTTTAGTCGGACATTTCTGCACAAATATGTGTATAGTTTATAAGGATAGTTTCACTTGTACATCATGCTTGATATCATTATTATTGACAAAATTTAATTGACGAAAAAATTATTTTTTGAGCTGTTTAATAGTGTATTGTCACGTGATATATTGTAAAATAAGTGTACATCATGATGTACATCTTATTTTACAATATGTAACAAAATTTAATTGACGAAAAAATTATTTTTTTGAGCTGTTTAATAGTATATTGTCACGTGATCTATTGTAAAATAAGTGTACATCATGATGTACACTAAACATGATTATAGTTAGAATCAGTTGGCTAAAATTTTGTTTTTATTTATTAAATGAATTATTTTACCATTAATTTGATCTCATCGATAAGGACAACGCAAGTAACAATTGAGAAAAATTCATTGGAATTTAGAGGGAAAAAAATAGATCCAATCAGGTGTTGCCAACTGTAAACCAAAATATATATATATATATATATATATATATATATATATATATATATATGGCTTTTTTTCCATCGTTAATTATGTCTAGGTCCATCTTCAGATAAAATTTGTATTTTGTACAATACTAGAAGGTCATTTGGATTTTGATATGGAACAAATTGAATTTTCGATTATTGGAGCTCAAGAAGCATACATTTGGGAAGAATTTATAAATGATTTAGTTATAAAAATATTGAAACGAGTGATTGATAAACATTCAATACTTGTGGATATATTAAAATGTGTGGTTGAAAATAAATTTTCATCATTTATTATAAATAATTTATAAAGTTTGACAAAAGGATATAAATTTTTGCACTTCAATGTTCAAGAAATAGAGTAATACTGTCATATCTTTTACTGTTTCAGATAATTATTCAAGATTTTTGGCAAAAATTAACATCATCCTAAACTTCATTTTATTATCGGGTTAATTTAAAAAACAATCACTGAAGTTACGTAAAAAATACAAAATGGTCACTGAAGTTCAAAAGTTGTACAAACGATCACTGAAATTTCAAGTGGTTTCACAAATGGTCACTGGAGGGAAGACCAAACCCATTTTCAGCCCAACCAGCTATCTCTGGATCACTATAAATCCAATCTCGGGCCACGTTAGCAATCTACCAACATATCTTCTTGAAACCCTCAATACCCTCTTCGCAACCTACCCAACCACTGACCGTAAACCTATCGGAATTGGCCGAAAAATTGAGCCAAAATGAGCTGTTTGGACTGAAAATCTTGGAAAATCAGTCCAAGCAGCCACTTTTGGACCACCATAACTCCAACATCCGGCCATCTTGGGCACCGCCTAATGTACCATCTTGAAGCCCTCAATGCCATCTTCGCAACCCACCCAACCAATGGTCATAACCCCGTCGAAATTGGCCAGAAAATCGAGCCAAATTGGGCTGAAAATCCCAGAAAATCAGTCCAAGCAGCCACTTTTGGACCACCATAACTCCAACATCCGGCCATCTTGGCCGCCACCCAACATACCATCTTGAAGCCTTCAATTCCCTCTTCGCAACCCACCCAACCACTGGCTGTAAACCCGACGAAATTGGCCGAAACATCGCTGCAAAGTTGGCCGAAAATCGTCGTGCGCGCATAGCCAACTTTGGAGCGATTTTTCGGCCAATTTAGATGGGCTTACGGCCAGTGGTTGGATGGGTTACGAAGAGGACATTGAGGACTTCAAGATGGTACTTTGGACGATGGCCAAGGTGGCCGGATGTTGGAGTTATGGTGGTCCAAAAGTGACTACTTGGACTGATTTTTCGGGATTTTCAGCCCAAGCAGCCTACTTTGGCTCGATTTTTAGGCCAATTCCGACTGGGTTACGGCCAGTGGTTGGGTGGGTTTCGAAGAGAGCATTGAGGGCTTCAAGAAGGTATGTTGATCGATGGCCAACGTGGTCCGAGATTGAAGTTATGATGGTCCAAAGGTGACTAGTTAGACTGAAAATGAGTTTGGTCCTCTAGTGACCATTTGTAAAGCCACTTGAAATTTCAGTGACCGTTTGTGCAACTTTTGAACTTCAATGACTGTTTTGTATTTTTTGCGTAACTTCAGTGACGGTTTATGAAATTAACCCTTTTATTATCTGATAAATCCAAACACCTTGAAAATTATTATATTAACACTCTAAATGAGTAAAAATTTAAGTAGTTAATAAAATTTATGGATTATTATGTTTAAGTGAATTAAAATAATTGAATATGAGGAAAGGTACAATTTGATTTTCAAGTTTTAAATTTAAAAATTCAAGTATTAATTAAATATATTAAGGCCACAATTATACAATTAATGATCACATGTGCATACTTATAGATCACAACGTCACATATTATCAATTTAATTAGTCACAAATTATTTCGTTGTTCACAAATATAAATAAATAAATATATAGGTCACAATTTATTTTTTGATTGTAAATTTTCAAATTAATTGATCACAAATTATTTTTCAATTTCAAATTATCGAATCTTTATATCACAATTAAATAGTTGGTCATATACCACTACCACCAACACTTCAGCCACCTCCACCACAACTACTTGCGACAAGCCTCACTTTGCCATCGTTGCCACCACCACAACATCGTCGTCGTCCCCACCATCACCATGACATCACCAAATCTAATTCACTGCCATCGAAAACCACCACAATCACCACTATCAGATCTCCAGCTACCAACAGCCACCTCTACCACCACTACAACCCAACAACTAAGCAAATTACCAACAATCAAAACTGCTAAAAAATCTGTAGCGGCCCTCAAAGTGTCGCCATCTCCGACAATGGGTGGAGCACCCTTATGAGGTGGTGCTCAATGTAATGCTCTACTAGTGAGAGAGAGAGAGAGAGAGAGAGAGAGAGAATGCGTGCGACATCAATTTTCGATGGTGGTGCGTCACTGCTATGAGTTGGCACTCAGCGTGATGCTCCGGAATGAGAAGAGAAAATGTGCTCGGTGGCGGTCTTCGATAGTAGGTGCATTGTCGTCGTGTGTGTGACGACGATCTCCGATAGTGATTGAGTTGTCGTCGCCTTATTAAGGGGGTGTGGATGGGTGGAGAGGGTGAGAAGATAGAAGATGAATAGTGAGAATGGAGTGAAATGATTTTTAGGGTTTAAAATTGAATTGGGTTAAGATATTTACTATTTAATTATTATATTAATACCTTATATATTAACAAATAATCTACATAAGTGATTTATGAATTGTAATCTTCAAACACCCGGACACATGTAATTTTCACTCGAACATGCGTAGAAGCCAAGGACGGGCCCAGGGCATCCTTTCCTGTGCGTTGTGGTACATAAATTGTCACTTCAAAGTTCAACCGATAATCACCCAGCTTGGAAAATTCAAGTTATGGTCCCTAATTTTTATTTCAATTGACATTTGAATATTAAGTTTAATTTATTTTGATCAATGAATTCTCAAATTTGTAATTTTAATGTTAGTAACTCGACTTGCTGCAAAATTTCATGTTGTTCGTGAACTTTTCTTGATATAGAATGGACATTGAAATACACTTTTTGTTTCAATCTATCAGTCGTTCAAGTTTTGCTAGGACTCAAGTAAAAAAGTGTGATTGGGAAGACATCCATGTTGATGTCTCCTAAGATTGTTTTTTAGTTCTTTCTTTCCAAGTCACTCGTCTATGTCACAACAGTGATATATGTCTTATCATTGTTGCGTATTGTTTTATCCAACTGCAATAATAAAAACTACCAAGTCATATTTCAAAATTCTTGTCGAAAAATAACAAAATCGTTCTTAAGTCCATAAATTGGATCAATCGATGTTATAAAAGATTTAGACTTCCATCACCAAACAAATTTCACTTGAGATTTTAAAAATCCGATCCAATAATCTTCATTTTACATATGAGAAATAAAATTAATTATTTGGGTCCACTATTCAACCCCAATTTTTTAAAAATCATTTTTTTTAAAAACTAATTTTTAACTACATATTTTATAAAATCCACAACTTTTATCAACTCTTTAATCACACATTTTATCAATTTTTATTATAATCTATGAAAAATCTGATTTTTAGCCAAATCAAACTGGGGCTAAATACTGTTTATTGAAAATGAGCATTCACAAGGAAAGCGAATGGGGGTCAGAAGTCCACAAGAATTCTGAATCCTTGCAGTCGAAAGAAACTTATTGCACATGTTTATGCTTTATAGTTCACTCAATTTGGCTAGAATTATTGAAAGAGTTGTTCAATAATTACCTATATTCAACATCAAATTAAATTCATGACGTTAAGCCACATGCAAGTTCATGTATACAAGTACAGTAACATCATATTCAACACACTCGACAAGACCGAATTTATCAAGATCAAACAAAACAGATATGTAATATGTCTAAAATGTCATATTCAAATTTAATCTTTACTAGCCCATCGATAAATATACCCAAAAGCATGCTAGGTATGTAAGAAGATATCATTTACTTGAACATGAGGGTGAGCCTTTCTTGTAAGCGATTATTTGATGTAATGCCTAACAAGAAGTTCTGATGTTAACAATTATGGAGTGAAAAAAGGAAAAAAGAAAAAAAAAAAAAAAAAAAAAAAAAAAAGCAAACTGAAACATTCTTAGCAGGTTTGCAGAAATTAAGGTTATCACTTTTCAGAAGTTCAGTGCACTGCTTACCAAACTGACTGAATCTTGATTGTATTACAATCTAAAAGATCGTGTTTCATACCCTAAAAACTGCATCGCAGATATTTAACTGATAACAAAAGTTTAACCGTTCAACTACAACACATAAATATAGATTCACTAATGACAAAGTGCTGCGGATGATATAATACAGCAAACCGCAGTGACTCAAATCTGGCAAAATGGAGTCGAGGGTGTCAGATGTGTCTATATACAATGGAAGTCTGGATGTTCATCAAGGATCAACTCTCTTAAATTGTAATATTTTACCAAATAATAAGAAATCTGAAAGTCTGCTTGAGAATAATTAAAGAGTGAAAAACACACCTTGGAGCAAGAAATGGCATACTAATCAGCTCCCAATGAGGTGAAGTCTTTTTGCACAATCTGTCAATCGAAAAAGTGTTCATCAATGTAGTTGGATTAACAGCATCAGCATAGAGATGACAACTGAACATTCTATATACCATAAAACAGGAATCGCAAAAAGATACAGTTATCATGTAAAGGGGGTTCTGCTGCTGGATTGGGTGTTACAAACAAAGGACTGTTGGAGATCACAGCAACGTAAAGACTAAATGCATGTCTAATACACACTATTGGACATGAAATTATGCTAGAACAAGTTTTTAACTGCTCTTTATTTCTTAATACAGTTCAATACTGTCCAACCTTCACTGCTGAACACACCATAAAAGTTCTCATTTCCTAGACACGAGGCTTGAAGCCAAAAACAACAGCCTCAATAATGTCACCTTTCATTCGACGATGAAGCCACATATATATGAGTAGAATAAGTAAACATGTTGTCAAAGATTGAAAAATCAAATTTACGAAACTCGAGAAAAAAATAAGCATAAGATGGCATAAAAATGCAAATTTATCCATTCAAGAATATTCACAGTGCAGACTCCACTGGACACTGATCTAACCAATAATAATTATACCTGAGAAACATATTCTTTTATTCTATCACCAAGTGCTCCATCTAGAGCTCTCTCAGCAAGCTCATAATATAAAGTACTGCCTTCAGGGCCATTAACTTTTTCTTTCTGCAAATATCTATAACACGATACAAAGCCAAAGGTCAAGGTATAACATCGAATCAAATCTAGTGATCATTTTGATCAAGCAGCATAGACTGGAAATCTCAAACATGGGCAACTCTAACCTTTGTTGGACAAGCCCTTCTAAAGCCAGTTTGACGTTTCCAAGGATTGGATGGCTTTCCTCATTTTCATACAATCCTAACCGCCTCAAATGATGCCAAAGATTTTCTGCACGAATTGTAGACCATGAGAGAAGTCAGAGATACCAGGTAAGATTATAAAACTAAAAAACAACAATTGAAAAGAAAAGAAAAAACTGCTCAAGTTTAAGCTAACTACGTAAGAATAAGAATTACAGGAAGAGGAAAAGTGAAAATGCTACCTTCTGCGATTTTGCCTCCGGCCACATGAATAATACTAATGACAACAAAAGTAAAACCAGTTACTTGTGATTTATTTGCATCCTCAACATATTTTCTGTAGGCATCAGCAGGCAGTTGACTTATTATTATATATGATTTTGCATCAGCAACGGCTGTCCATCAAGAAAACAAATTGAAACCATTGATATGTGCAATTATAAAGCTCCTCATGACAAATTATCTAGACAGCACTTCACAGTCGCATATTTTGCCTTGATTAAATAGTGGCATTAAAGAATTATGAATTGAGTGACATGTCATGAACAGTGCACAGCATACAACCGGATAAATGAAACGACCCAACAATTGGAAGTATGAAATTGCTTAAGCATTTTTATGCCTCATGTATACCTCAAGATGAACCTCTGCCCACTTTTCCCATCTTTAGCAAATTGAAAGGAATGTCAAAAAGTATTAGAATTATTTTGCTCCATTTTGTACTAACACGAGAGAATAGAAAAAAAATAATGCAAAGCGGGAAAATTTTACTTTTTCTACCGGTTCATCAAATAACATCAACAATGTATGGAACTTTCGAATTTTCTACTATTAAGCTAAAAAAAAAACAATATTGCAAAGCTCCAGGAAATTTTCAATTTTTTCTCCCATTTCTTCAAATAACATCAACAATGAGTGAGAACTTTGGAAATACTCTACCATTAAGTAAGTGTTTCACATTCCTTCTATTTTTCTTTCTTCTGTCCTTCTCTTAACCCGATTCAAGATCCATGCAACCTTAAAATGGTGAACTTCTTAGACATCCATATGTACGAAAAAATTTAAAAAAAAAAAATCATCTTCTCCTCATTTCCCTTCTCTGTTCCTGTTCTCCTCACTATGTCCAAGATTCAAACAAATCTTAATCAAAAAACAGGAAAACCGTAAATTCAAATGCATTTGAATAGCAAAATTGTGTTACATTCCAGAATCACTTTATAAAATGCTTACATTGTTGAGATTGGGATGCACGGCTATGGTGAGATGAAGTGGAGAACCGGGACCGTTGGAGTTCCCTCATTTCGTACCCAAAAATCGAGGAAAGTTTAGTCTTCGCCTCATTGATCACAAAAGTTGGCAGATTTCTGTGTCTATAATTTTTACCAGTAATCAACTGAGTCAATTCTTCTCTTTTTATTGGGCACCCTGAATTTTGCTCTGTCTTGAATAGTATGTAGCGGATGACTTCCCCAACTAGTTTGTCCTTTTCCTGCACCACAAGTATAGACACAGATACACGCACAAATTCGCGGGTAACGAAATTCTTATACACGAATAAGAAATGCAACTAACCTGTTCCGAAATGTCGAATTGAGAGAAGTCTTCAGGAGTGATGGACATTCTGTAAAATGAAGAAAACTCGGAACCCTAATTCCCCCCAATTGTTTTGAGAAGGAATGGTGTTATTGATATTATACATTTTAAATTTTAATTATATAAAATTTATTTATTTTGTTTATAAATGGTATTGTTTTTTGAATATTAAATATTTAGATGAATTATATATATTATTTAATTTAATTTAACAAAATATCATAACCTTAAACTCGTGCAATACCTTGTTGTAGGAGTGGACATGATTCTGGTTCTAAGAAAATCGAATCGAACTATGAATCAATAATTTTTTTGATAATATAATCAAATGATTTTTTTAAGATATGGAACCAAACTGAAATTGTATCATTTGATTTTGGTTTGATTTTAGTTACATTACTGATTAAAGAAAAAAATAGAAAGAACATTTGAGGAAAAAGGACCAATAGTTGAGAGTTGAGACTTCAAAATCAAAAATATGGACGATGGTGGCTTAGCACGATGATAGACAACGGAGACAATTGGTAACAATGCGAGAGTCGGTGTACAAATTGAAAATGAGAGAAAATAGGAAATGAATTAGAGTTCAAGCCTCCAAAATAGCATCCAAAATGAATTAGGTTCTCTAGTCTCCACAATAAGAAATGAGAAACCGAAGGTAACGTGATATTTTTGTCCTAATTTTCAATTGAATTTTGAATTTTTGGGTATGAATTGTGATTCACTAATTTGTAAAAAAGATAAATTTTACAAATTGAGTTTGATTCTTGTTCTAGAAATAGAACCGAACTAGAACCAAAATCAAATGGTTCTCAATTCTAAGAACTAAAACTATTAATTTTTTATTTTTTTTTAATATCAAATCGAACTGCTAGATTTGGTTTGGTTCTAACTTGGTCTGGTCTAGTTTGGTTTGATTATTTTGTACACCCCTACTTTGTTGTGCATACGGTAAACTAGTGCAATACAAAAGGTTAAACACAAATGGGTAAAAAGTAAATATGAACAAAAATCGATTACAATTTTCATTATAGTTGCACAAGTATGATAGTGATGTTGTCTCTTCTTGACAATGGCAAGCTCGACTAGTGTTGTCATTGCTTTGGAAGCACTATTTTGCTGTGAAAATCAATTTATGATCAAGAAGACATTTTACTGCAACTTCACATGCAACTATATTCTACACGACTCGGCCACATCGTAGATACCATTTTACTTTCACTAAGAGAGTAACCTATCGCTCGAGAGATTACAAATTGTGACAAATAAATGAATAATGATCACCTGAAATCAATTAATTTGTTAGGTTGTATTTGTTGTTAAATTGAAGAATTTATGAGGTTTTTTTAACTCCCTTTCCTTATATAGAGAGATTTATTAAGCTCCTGTTTGACAACCATTAAATGAGAAAAACCATGTTTTGAGTAATGATTTTTAGTAGAACGTGATTAAAGAGTAAGAAAAAGTTTTTGATTTTCGTGTAAAATATTTTATTTTGTGAACGTGTAATTGAAAATGAGTACGTGAAAAAAAAAGTAAAAATAATGACCGTCAAACGGATGCTAAGTATCATTGCTAGCTACAGTGGCATGACAGATCATTTAATTGGAGAGTAAGATCATGACAGGTCCCAAATATTAAAAGATTCACCAATTAATTGATCTATATATTCATGTATTTATACATTTTCATTTGCTGGTTAAAGGAGGGAAAACAGAGAATTTAAGAATTTAAAACAGAGTATTGGGCTTTAATTGTATGACGAAACTGAAATTAAATATAATTATCTAGGAGCCCAAAATCCGTGAAAGCCAAGAGGAAAATTCAAACGTCTTGGAACTTCAAATCTTGCAACAAGTGCATTCTTCTCTCCTACGAGTTTGGGATCCAAAATAACCAAATAGCACCTTTGGGTTGAAACTGCATACTGCAAAACCAAGTACAAAATTCTGTTAAAATCTCCAACTCCATAAATCTCCAACTCCATGTTATTCATGTATTCTCACCTCCACTACGAGAAGATAGCCATCGTCTTCTTCTCTGCCTTTCGGGATAAAAACCGGTTCACCGATGAATCTTCGTCTACGAGTCGACCAAGTACTGTGTAAGGACTTGTCTCTGGTGTTCAGCTTTACTACTGTATCAAATGGAAAATTTGGCAAAGCTCGGCGCAAACCAGAAGTAGTTGCGGCATAAACATAAGTATTTTTTCCACCACAGAAATCTTGATTGATTGCAGGGAAATCTGCCGCTTTATTCCATTGATTCAGATCATTTACACTACACTTCGGGCAATTCCCAATTTGCTCCAAATTTATAGACACCTGGATTATATAACCAGTTGGAAATTTAAATATTATCTTCAACAAACGAATTCGAAATAAGGAGAGTGAGCGAGAGAAACCTCGATAAGGTGTGGTAATAACTTTTCTTGCCCTTGTTTAACATTCATAATAGAAGGATCTAACTTTCCGCTCCGCCAATCATATCCTACAAGAAAAATAAAAATGAAATTTGTTCACACTAATAATGCAAAAGGTGAGTGTTACATAAGATTGGAAACCTATAGAAAGGCTGGCTATTTACCAAACATTTTCTGGAAATTGAACCATTGATAAGAGCAACCACTGGCTTGAATTTGAATCTCAACATTTCCATTCTCATGTTTTTCTTCAAAAGCATTTCCCACATGGAGTACCCATAACTGAGAAGGAGCTTCAATGGGAATTCTCCAATCTCTCATTTCTTCAGTTTTCGACCTCGGAAGCAAATATATAGGAGATGTGGGCTTGCTTGGATTCACTGTTAACGCAGATATCATCGGAGATAAACCGCATACTGCTGCCATTGATCCTGCAATTCAAATCCCGATATGTTCAATTTTGTAAAAACTCGACCGATCAAAAGTGACCAGTTCGATTGAAAAAATTGAGAATTGGACAACAGGGTTTGATTACCTGCAATGTCTAGCTTAATACGGTTACCAAACAATATGTAATGAGAATCGGTGAAGGCCCAATCATGGATCATTAAGTGATCCGGGATGATGAATTCTTGGCTTTGCAGCAACTTAAAATTTGAATCAAATTCTGAAATTAATCATGGGAAAAGGAAACGGACCATTAATATTTTACCAAACTCAGATTATTATAATAATAATATTTGTAATATTTAAAATGTACTAACCGTAAAATGTAAAATTACTACGAGGGAGTAACATGTCTTCTGCATTACACGACATGATCAAAAGTCTTCCTCTTCGGGCATCAATCTTGTAATGGGACAACAATCTCTTGGGTGGCATGTTGAATACTCCTGCAAAATTGATCCAACGTTACAATTTATCAAAGATTGTAATAAGTGGGCTGCTTTAATTGTGTATAATAATTTATTATAAGGTGTGCATTCATGTCACGATTAGTGTTGGAGACAACTTAATTATTTTTACATCTCTAACATGACGTTCTTAAGATTCGAATAACTTAGACATGGGATAGGTTTGGTGGGACTAATGTGTTACACGGAAATTGTTCTTTTCCATTTTTTTTCGATACTCATCAATCTAACAATTCAATCTATTTCAAAGTAACGTGTAAAAAAAAAAAAAAAAAAATTAAAAAAGGTCACGTAACGCGAGACCAGGATCAGAGAGTTTTCAATGTATAAAACAAAAATATATTCACTAATATAATATGATTTATGCTTACCATATAATATTGGCTTTAATATTTCTGCAGCAACATCCCAAACATCAACCTTAAACCCTCTGTCGCCGGAATTTTTTTTCTGATCATCTTTAATAGCATCGAACTTTCCGACAGTATCCAACGTCCCAGATTCAATTTCATAAGGGTCACCACCTTCCCACAAACAAAACAACCTGCCACCCCACCTTAACACACTGGTATTTGCAACATTTTTCATTACCTTAGTATTCCCAACGATTTTCCCACCTTTCAACACAGAAAACGGTCCCCGGTGAGTGAACCGCCACTTTCCGGTCACCGGATCACGTTCCTCGGATTGCGCCTCGGTCTGAATGTACCTAGCCATGAACTTGACTTGCCCTTTTGATCCATCAATGGTGAATGCTCTTAGATAGCCATGACCATCTAGAGGGTGCACAGTCGAGCCATGATCGTCGGAGAATAGTCCCGGTCCGGTGAGATAATACGTTCCCGATGGAAAATCAAGCGGTATTTCGCCCTCGACTAGCCGGAGATTGATAGGTTCAGCGGCTTCTGCACGTTGTGAGACGAAAAGGAATTGGTAGTCCCAAAAGGCAGTCACAGTGTCATCTACATCTAGGATTGGAACTTCATGAATTGGTGGTGGTGGTGCAGTGATTGATATGGCTCGTGGAACATTACTAGGTATTGAAATGTTGTACTTTCCCGGCGGAGGTAGCTTCGCCGACTGGGGAAGTTTTGGTGGGATTGTACTATGATAAGTTCTGGCCTGCATTTTTTTTTTTTTTTGGCTCTTCCGCTGAAGGGTGGTGGTGGAGGAGGTGATACCAAAGAAGGCAGGAACGTGTTATATATAAACATATGAGTTATGGGATTATGAAAATCTGTTTTTACTTTTATTATTAATTAGGCAAACCATTAAAATTCGAATTTCAATTCATACTGAATTAAAAATAAAATGAGAAATTTGTGTCCGACATATATATATATATGTGTGTGTGTGTGAGATTGAAAAGAAAAGAGAGAAAAACATTTTTGAATATAATAAGGAACGAGCTAAAATTCAGATTTAATTTAAGTCAAGATCAACGACTAATTTTTACCACACATTTTATTGAACCCTCAATTTTTCAACCTCATATTTCATAATTTTTACTAAAATTTACTAAAAATCTTATTTTAATTCCCACCAAACAGGACCAAGACTTTAAAGTTTTTATTTTAATTTCATTCAACAATATTGTGGGCCAATTATGCCTCATAAAATTTATTTCCTATTTGGAAGACAATTTCTTGTTCAAATTCAATAGAGCAGACTCTTTAAACAAGACGTGCTCTTAATTTTCAAGCGACAATCCTTAAAATCATACTCTAAGACATTCTTTAAATTAACAGTTAACTCACTCTATATAATTAAATGTATTTAAAATATTTCAATTTTTAATGTAGGAAAATAATAAAATAATCTAGAAAAAAGTTAGTTAAAATAAAATATAGAGAAAATTAATAAATATTTTTGAGAGTAGTAAAATTAAGTGTTAAATATAAAGAATTTGTTGAAGTATTTCAAAATTTTAACTTTCTACATTTATAAATGCTCTCCACATGATAAAATATGCTCTTTAAAAATAAAGATTATATTGGAAATACTCTAAACTCCCTTTTTTTTTTTTAATTCTCATACTCATTTTCAACCATACATTCACACAATAAAATATTTTGTACGTAAATTCAAAATATTTTCCTACTTTTTAACCGCACATCTCTTAAGACACTTGTCTCCCTGCCCATGTATTGCTGACTATTCTCCGAAAAATTACTATTCAAAATATCATTTTTTTCCCCAAAATAATAACCATTAAACAGGAGCTAACTAAGTCTTCCCACTTGGAATTTCATAGAATTTTGCATAAATGTCTATTTAAGAAATAGTATTGGACAAAAATGAACGATATAACAAAGAAAATTTTAATTTTCTTTTCTTTTCTTTTCAACTATATCAACTCATATTTAACTTATGTTTGACAAATTTAAAATAATTTATCTAGAGCAATGGAAAGAGGATTATTATTGAGTTCCTCAAATAAAAAGTTATCGTAATACTTTAAAATAATCAACATTATTTTTTTTTAATGCTTGTCACCAAATTAACCGGACCTTAGTTAAAGCAGCTACAATTAATCATCATCTTATAGAATGATTTTGTGAAGACTAATTAAGTGGCACTTACATATGTTACATAATTAATTATATTAATTAATGATTATAAGTTTGATACCTCCAAATGTTGCTGGCATTGATACTGTCAACAAAATGACAAACAAGGAGACCCCACCTACCCTACCATGGCCGTCTAATGAGGAATCTGATGATTTCATTCTCAATTATACCATCGAGGACACTTCCAAAACATATTGTGATGATCAATGTTGGGAATTAGAATTTTTCAATTTTGGGAAATGGGGCGGGGATGGTGTCTAATCAATGTTGCTCAAATTGTGATCATCTTCAAGTGGTGGTAATGGGACTACATAGTTTTAGGGTTTCGAAAAATCATAATTGCTGAGTAATTTGACGTGACGTATCATGACATTTATCGAGTAGACAGATGCTCTTAAATGATCAAACTGACCCTTGCATCAAAATGTATGGAACAATTTCTCTAACTTTTGTATACATTTTTCTAGTACTAACTTCAGGGGTATTCTATTTAAGATTCTTTGTCTCATATCAGTTTACCATTTAGGGCTTGTCGGGGTGGGGGGTTGCATCTTTAATAATCCAATGAATGTTGCTCCAATCGTGTGGATCTTCAACTTGTGGCAGTGGGGACACTGCATGGTTTTTAGGGTTTTGAAGGACTACCACTTTGGAGACAAAGTACATTGTTTGGTGACGATTAGAATTAACCAAACCTTGTTGATTGGCGTAGTTGACAAAGTTTGAATTATTGATTTCACATCAGAGGAATTTAGAACGAATCTACTCGAACCTTTTCTAGTATTTTTTAGTTAGTATTCTTTAAATTCATTTTCAACCATCTTCCAAAAATAAAATAATGTTGTACGTAAACCTTAAATTTAGTCTTTACTTTTTAACAACATATTGCCCAAAAAAAATTACATTCAACAAAATTTATTTAAAAAAAAATCTAGATTAAATCTAGGGGGCGACCTAGATTGATTTTTCAGTGGGGGTGAAACATAAAATATGCTAAAATAAATTCTGAAAGAAATTTAAATTTAGAAAAGCCAAATTGAATTTTTTTGGAATTTGAGTGGGGGCAGCTGACGCGCTTAGCTTTGAGTAGGTCCACCCCTGATTAAATCAATCTTAAAATAAGAAAAGTTTTGAGTGCAATAAACAAACGTCTGTGATATTGTATTTGTTATGAGTACATCCCAGGTATCGATACCAAAAGTATCTCATTTTGGGGCTCAAACAGACACTAAATTTTTAATAGATTTTCATAAAAATTAATGAAATGTGTGGTTGAAAAGTTGTAAATTACATAAAATATATTATTAAAATATTTTAGAGACACTATTCTGAAAATTTAGAAATATTGGAAACTTCACCTAAATTAAATGTATTATCTGGGGACTAAATTGAAACATACGTCAATGGTTGGGGATATTGCCTCTATATTTCCTCGAATACATGTAAACGAGTTAGTACACGGTGAGCTCACAGAGTGTTGAGTTCACTCGGAGCTTAACCAAGGTGTTGGAAGCTTTCGCGATCCGCCACCTGCCATTTAATGTACGGTTTTACCCTTCATTGCTGTTAACTGATCACCCTTGGAGCATCTGTGATTACCTTTTTTGTTAAGGTCATAATCGTCATTTTACGAAATTTAAAGCTCAAATCTCTTTCCTCCACCGCTACTCCCGAAACTCCGAGACATGAACTACACGCAGAGACTAATCGCGGCAGCGAAATACGTCTACGCCGGAGAATTGCGCGCCGCAGAGACGAATATAAACCCCGACGACATTCAGATCAACGCCACTCTTAAGCATCACCAATTAGAAGGCATATCGTGGCTCATCCGACGGTTCCACCTCGGGGTCAACGTCGTTCTCGGTACTAATCTCTCATTTCATTCAAAACTTCATACTCTCGAAAAATTGAAAAGCAATTAGTTTTTCCAGTGGTCATTAGACTTAAATTTTGTCTTAATTGAGTCACTGTTCACATTTTAGTCAGTCCGTCAATGTCTGCAAGTTTGGTTAACCGAAAATTTAAAGTTTAGTGTTCATGTTAAAACAAACATTTACTAGCATGAAATCCCGCTAAAATTTAGCTACCACCATGTATTCAACCCGATGGAGTGGTGAAATATTTTGATAGATTTGCAACTTGTTTTGATGTATTCTTTTGATTTTTTGGTGCAGGAGATGAGGTAGGATTTTGAGGCTTTTCGGGGCCTAGATCCACCGGCCAAGTCATGTTTTGCTGAATTACTTGTGATTTTGTTTGTTAATTATCAGACGTGGTACATTTGGCTGAGAAGACTTGAATTTGAATACTACTCATTCTAATGGAAAGGCTGAATTGTTGTGGAGAATTCTCCACCATTTGCATTATACGAAGTGAGGAGGAGATGGTCAATCATTTTTTTTTTGAGAATCTCATTAAAAATATATGGGATCTAATTGGATTACTATTTAATCCTGTATTGTTAAATCTAATTTAAAATGTCAGACTTTCCATCATATCTGCCATATGATATGTATGCACACAGTGTACATATATTTAGAGAGAAACTGGAATCATGTCCTGTTAGTTGAGGTAAACTTAAGGTGGTGCATGAAAATTTAAATATTATAGTTTGTCAGTAGATTGCACAAGAGTATTTAACAATTCTCGACATTTTCAAGTACTGTAGGAGTACTTTTGGGAAGGAGCTCTTTAGAACATGTAAATACTTGATCTTTGGGAGAGAGAGTCTTCTATGATGTAGCGATTCTGAGTTTTACGTGCAATCGGTGAGACTGTCACCCTTGTACATCCGGTAGCTAATATTCTGTCCTTGTAGAAAAGCCAGTACAACAGCGAGTCCTAAAAGCACAAAAGTTATTGTTTTAATCTGTCAAATGCCATGATTTCTCATTTCTGTGACTGGTTTGCCTACAGATGGGACTGGGGAAGACTTTGCAAGCTATCTCTCTTTTAAGTTATCTAAAAGTATGTCAAAGGACTCCTGGACCATTTTGTGAGTGAAAGCATTTTTGCTTGATTATATGCACTTACTAAAAGTTGGGAATTTCAAAACACGCCCATATAAAGGGTGTATCCATATATCAGAAAGTTACAAGATTACATACTGCTATTTTTATGGGGTAACAAATAACATATTCTGTTATGTCTTTGTAATTGATTGATTTTAAGTATGTGGCATGTAAATGGAAATAACACCTCTTATTCATGGTGCATTTTTCAGTTTTCCATTTTTTACTGTTCTTTGACAGAGTTTTAGCGGAAAATTTATTTGTAACCATACATAAGTAGCAGTACAGATATATGGATGTGAAAGTGGAATTTCCCTAAAAATCTTTTAGGTGATTATTGCATTCTTAAATAGTGGGTACCATATGCAGTGGTATTATGTCCTTTAAGTGTGATTGATGGCTGGGTGTCCGAGGTAGCAAATTTTGCTCCAAAATTGAGATTACTTCGTTATGTTGGAGATAAAGAAAATCGACGTAATTTGCGCAGGGACATGTACGAGAATGTAAAAGAGCAGTCATTACCATCGGATGTAAGTTTCGGATCCTAATGTATTTCATGTCAGTCAAATAAACATATAATTTACTAATTTAGGCTGTCTGTAGCTAATGCTTGGGGATATAATTCTGTATTACTCTTCCAAATGTCAGCATTGTGATTGCTTCTTTTTTATGTAGGCACTGAAATTGCCATTCGATGTGCTGTTGACTACCTATGACATAGCATTGCTTGATCAGGATTTCCTGTCCCAATTCCCATGGCATTATGTAGTAATTGATGAAGCACAAAGACTCAAAAATCCTTCCAGCGTGAGTGTAGAGATATTTTTATTAAGTTGTTTTAAAATGCAATGGAATGTCTACACTGTGCAGACTGTACGTTGTTGGTTGCTTACATTGCTATATGTTGGTCTTTTAAGCTGCAGTTGTTCCTAGTGCTTGATTTAAATATATTGAACCTCAAACTTAGCCTCCATTTGGCCAAATTTATAAATGCTCAAACTTCATTTTCTACTATACTTTCCAATGCTCACACAAGTACTATCCACCTATCCATTACTTATTTATATCTATTTATAAATTAAACCTTTATAAATTCTTCCCAGACGGAGGCTTAATTTATTGTTTTACGGCTTGATATTCTAGTTATCCTTCATTTTTAATAATATTTTTTTGTCTACCTATGTTAAAATTTGGTGATGGTTGTGTCATTAGGTTATTCTCAAATGCGTTCTCTTAAGCTTAATTTCACCATCATTACATCTTAATGGTAAAATTTTAACAGGTCTTATATACTGTTTTAAGAGAACAGTTTGTCATGCCAAGAAAATTACTGCTGACTGGCACACCCATTCAGAACAATCTTACTGAACTTTGGGCGTTGATGCATTTCTGTATGCCTTCAATCTTCGGAAAACTGGAGCAATTTCTTTCTGCCTTTCAAGGAAGCTGGAGAGCCTTCAAGTAACCTTTTGTACCGACATATATTCAAATTCACTTGCTTTCTCCTTAAAATGCACCAGGATCAAGATATTATCTGCTTGAATGGCGAGCCTTTTGATTTTCAATTGTGAATTTATACTTTATACTGTAATTTCAAAAGAATTATTGTTTATTCATACAGAAAATTTTATATACTATGGACATCTTTACAAACTCAACCATGTATAAGGAATGCTTTCGATTCTAAGATGGAAGTATTTCCATCTAAATGGGACGAGTGGAAAGCAATGAGACTCATTTTGATCCTTCTTGTAACTTATTCGAGCAGGACGCGATGCAGAAAAGACGAAGGAGCAATTAAAAATTTTGAAGTACGTACTGGGAGCATTCATGCTTCGAAGAACCAAGTCTAAGCTTGTTGAGTCTGGAACTCTTTTGCTGCCACCTCTTACTGAGATAACTCTGTTAGTTTCTTAATATGGTCATTCCTTTTTCTTTTCTTTTTTTAATTATGTGATTTATTTTTACTGCCTGATGAGTTTCCGAAAGTTTATCAAACATTCAATAGTTGAACTTGTTGAAGCTAGTGTACTTTTCATATAAAAACAATACTCTCAAGTGTTACTTAGAAAGTTTTTATTTTTGTTTGGGAGACAGGATGGCACCTTTAGTGCCCCTGCAGAAGAAGGTTTATGTATCAATTCTTAGGAAGGAACTTCCGAAGCTGCTTGCACTTGCTTCTAGAGCTTCAAATGCCCAGTCATTGCACAATGTTGTAAGTATAAGTCTTCCTATCCAGGCGTATCTTTTTTCTATTTTTGGTGATTTGTGCACTCATATTCACGCTACAATGCATTAGTATTGCATCTTACCTCATGCAAAAATTTCCACTTCCTTTTCAGGTAATTCAGCTGCGGAAAGCATGTAGTCACCCATATCTTTTCCCTGGTATTGAGCCTGAACCATATCAGGAGGGTGAACACCTGGTTCAGGTATTCTAACTTCTTTATTTAGATTTCTACAGAATTGTTTCTTATGATACAGTTTGATACACGGATGTGTGCTCAATATGTAATTAACTTGCCATTGCTACAAATGGGAAATAGAGTATAGAGCATCTGGTCAAACATTTAAAATCAGTGCAGATCTTTTTGCACATTCTTCTAGTCATCTAAGTATTTTATGTTTTTGCTATTTGGTTCAATCTTCTAAATTGTATATTATGTATAAATTCTTTTCCCTGAAATGATGCTGCATCAGGCCAGTGGCAAACTTATAATTTTAGACCAGCTACTTTTGAAGCTACATGATACTGGTCATCGTGTTCTACTTTTTGCTCAGATGACCCATACACTTGATATATTACAGGTCTTATCTTCTCTCTATTTTACAATGTAGTTCGATATCATCTGGGCCGATTGTACATTAGTCCCTAAAGTCTTCCATCATATACATCTACAATGCAGGATTTTTTGGAGTTAAGAAAATACACTTACGAGCGTCTTGATGGTTCAATAAGAGCAGAGGAGCGTTTTGCTGCAATCAGAAGTTTCAGCCAGCAATCTGTCAAGAAAAGTTTGAATTCTGATGCTGATGATAATAGTCCTTTTGTCTTTTTGATTTCTACAAGAGCTGGGGGAGTTGGATTAAATCTTGTGGCTGCTGATACAGTGAGTACTTTCATTTCTATTCTACCGTATCTTGTTATTTCTACCTTAACTGGCCCCATAGCCCAGTACCATATTGTAAATGTCTAACGTTTATTTGTGAGCCTTTTATTATACTTAAAAAGAAGACTTATGATGTGCTTAAGCATTTTAGGCATGTTTCATTGGGGGATTTGTTTATTTTGTATTATTTTAAAATTACTAGGTTTGTTAATCATGCTTATGAGCAAAACTCATTCATCTCTTACAGGATGGAAATTTCATATCCCATCTAATTGAAGGCTGTGCTTGTGACAAAAATGTCTGTATAACATTGCTATTGTACTTATGATTCTGATCTGAGGTTCATGGTATTCTGTAAGTTTTAAGCAGCTCTATCTGGACTATACCCATTCCTTGTTCAGCTCTATAAAGAAATGATGTTGTAACTGGTTCTGCCGCTATGCCTGAAATAAAAATAGAAATTAGTAACTGCATAAAGAGGTCATTCTATAACATTTTTTATTCCTTTCATAGGCTTGATTCTAACTAAACCTTTCGTGAGGTTTGCATTTTCCTTCTTTTGGATGCTTATGGAGTTGCTGAGTGAGTATTATCCATTACTAGTATGATCTGTGCATTCCCAACAAATTATGAAACATTTAGTACTTTGCAGGTTATATTTTATGAGCAAGATTGGAATCCGCAAGTAGACAAGCAGGCTCTGCAACGCACACACCGAATTGGTCAAACGAATCATGTTTTATCTATAAATTTAGTTACAGGGCGGACAATAGAAGAGGTAAGATGGAAGGGATGACTTTATCATGATGGTTATATTTTATTGACGGCTAATGTTGAAATCAATGTAGGTTATTATTCGTAGAGCAGAAAGGAAATTGCGGCTTAGTTATAACATTGTGGGAGAGGATAATTTAGATAATGAGGGAAAGGACATTGCTGGAACTGAAGCTGGTGATTTGCGATCTGCTATATTCGGGTTACGTATGTTTGACCCTACTGAGATGAGCACCGAAGAATTGGGTCAAGTCAATAAAAGTGGATTGATTGCTCTGGCTGAAAAGGTAACTGCAATCCGCCATGAGCCACAATCTGATATATATGATAAAAAGTTTGAGATCAATCACGTGGATGTGCTGGGTGGTTGTGATCTAGTCATGAAAGGGGATTCAGAGTCTGTCGATTTTGATCCTGGTCTTGATGAGGCAGCATATTTTTCATGGGTCGAGCAGTTCAAGCAAGCATCACTATCAAATGAGAGTACTATATTGGAGTTGGGAAATAGGAGAGGCGTACCTGATGATAAGCATCTCAAAGCTGAAGCTGCTAAGAAGAAGGCGGAGGAGAAAAAACTATCCAAATGGGAAGCTCTTGGTTATCATTCTTTGTCTATATGTAGTCCTGTGCACCCTTTGGTCCCCACAGATCAGGATTTCTCAGATTCTCGTTCTGTTAATTTTGTTTATGGAGACTGCACACAACCATCAAGAGTTTGTCCATCAGAGCCTACAATTATATTTAGGTCATATTCTCTGCAAAATAGTTCACACCTGTTAATGCTTATTGCACCAAGGACTGCTCTAATTATTGCATCCTGCACTTTCTTTATGCTGTTGAAGTATTGTTTTATAATTATTCTAATAATTTTCACCTGCAGTTTGTTGGGAGTCAAATATGTCTAAAATTATGTTTTGTTGGTCACTTATCGGGTGACAGATTTTCATGGGTGGGATATGTTTGAAGTTATGTTGACCAACAAGAGGGGATTACACTCACAAAACCATTACTAAATATGATAATTGAACTTCACATTTTTTATCAAGTGAAACTTTGTTTTGTATTCCTTCATCAGTCCTAGTTGATATACATAGACGTATTTTTGAGTTGCTGAGATTCTTTGAGCAGCTGTGTTGATGATTCTGGAAATTGGGGTCATGGGGGTATGTTTGATGCACTAGCAAAACTCTCGGCCAATGTTCCAAATGCATACCAGCGAGCTTCTGAATTTGGGGATCTTCATCTAGGTGATCTGCATCTAATAGATATTACAGGTCAGTTTCAGACCATTCTAATCCCGATCTAGTGTTGCTTTTCTGCTTTTGTGCTGCACCAAATTAATGGCTCACAATCTCTATAAGCTTTTGATTATCTTCACAACTCCGACTGTCAATTTATACAAGAATATTGTTATGTAGCACCACTGGTGTTAACCACGAGCTAAGTGTTAGTAGACCCACCACTTCCTTGTCCAATGAAGTAAGATGCTTTTTTATTTATTGGACAATGAAGTGATGGGGTCCACTTCCACCAAGACTGGTGCTACATAGCATTACTCTTTATACAATGTCACCTTGTGTCGTATGAAAGTATTGAATGGTATTAGAATTACCAGTTTGTTATTTAATGTAATGCAATGCTAATTACACACCTCAAATGGATTCCCACACTCCCAATGAGAAGGTAATTTTTGTTTTGTGAATTAGACCTTCATGAATCAGTTTATATATGTTTAGATTTGTTGCACAAGTCACCCTTTATCTTGGACCCACTATTCCCAATAATAAGTCGTTGGCATTTCATGGACCACTTTCGCCTTTTAATAATGAAAGCTCCTTCCTTCAGCTGGCGTGAACCTTCGCTTCTTATTTAAGTCAATATTAGCTGAAAATAATTGTCGCTCTTTCCTTAATCCGTTATAAGAGTGTTTACCTATTTTGGGCATATGTGGGGCAGGGGTGGCTGGTCCTTGCCGTTGTTGCAACTCAAGGCAATATTTTCTATTGTAAGCTTCAAATCTTCTTTCTTTACTTTGTTGCCTTGAATTGATTATTGCTCTGCAGATGATAGCTGTAGTGATAGCAATGCTCCACAATGGGTGGCTTTGTCTGTTGTACAGTCATACAATGCCAGGCGTAAAATTTCACGAAGTAAAATCTCTATTTCCGATTTAGAAATTTGCATTGCAAAAGCTTCATTTTCAGCTGCTCAAAATTCTGGTATGTTAGGTTCTATGTTTGAGGAGACTTCATTTACTTATCTAATTAGCTGATTACAATTAAATCTCTCACTTGCAGACTTGCTAGTTGACACACCCGAAAGGGGCGTCAAAATAATATTCCTTACTTTTCTAAAAATGTATCGTTGAAATAGTAATGTGGTAAGTAAGGGTCATTCCCGCAGAGGATTGTTTTCAATTACGTCAATTGCAATAAGAAAGTAAAAACGTGCAAATAAGTAAATGGGGGGAGGTTTGGTTGCTTAACTAATGAAGCGATAAACTAAAAATATAAAAGATGAAAATGACAAAGAACACAAAGAAATGAAAATGTGATCGAGGGATATTTTTTCGCCGCTAGAATGAATTTCTAATCGAAATTCGCAAAGGATTTTTGTTCAAAAGATCAACAACAATTCGAGAATAATCACAAGCTCGATTACCTCAAACTCTCCTTACATTTTAGTTGAATAAAACAAGCTCTTTATCCAACCCTATTCATTAAACAACCTAGGATAAGCTCCCTAAATTTAATTTAACAAAAGCATTCACGCGAGATAATCGAATTGAATTAAGCACAAACACACAAACTCGGTTTGTTAACTTAAGTGATAATCCACCTACATTTAATAGAAAATTCCTCATAATCCATCAAAGTGTAGTTGCTACTAGGTTTTGGTTAAATTAGCGATTATGTACTAAAATTTCCAAAATAGCATATATTGAAAACAACTCAATCATGTAGTTGGCCCGCTAAATAATCGAGAAGAATAATAAACACATTAAGCACAATGAATTAACCACATCAATCTCAAGAACTTTGAAGCACAAATTGATTAAATTATCATTCTAGGGTTCCAAAATAACCCCCAATCACAATAGGTTTTAGCTATGCATAAGATATTCAATAATAGCTAACAAAATAATACAACCCATTGATAGAAAATGAGATTAAAGAGAAGAGAAAAGCTTATGGATGAAGATATGGAAGGTTGAGATCAATGGCATTGGAGCTTCTTCTTCATCTTCCCCATTTTCTTCAAGGTTTGGCAATGGAGTTCCCCATATTTTTGCTCTTGTTTTGGGGCAGCTCCTCCCTTGATTTCTTGCCCTAGAAGTGGTCTTCAAGATGTATTTATATTGTAGGAAGGAAAGGAGATAAGTTGGGTTGAAAATAAGCCAAAAACGGGTTAAAAATCGGGTTTTCTCGCTACCCGGGAGGTCGGGCGCCGCGGCGCCACAATCAGAATTGCGGATGCTGCAGCGCTGCTACAGTGGCTCTGCAGCGCTATCTCAACATTTTCATGAAATTGCAGCCTAGGTCCTCCAACTTTCGATTCTTGTGCATTTTGGTCCCCAAATTTATCTTTTTGTGCGCTTTTGGTCCTTTTTCTTTATTTCTTCCGTTTTCATCTCCAATTTGGGATTTTGGAAATGGAACACCTACAAAATAGAATATAACTATATTAAATAACTAAATATTAATGAAAACTCACAAATATTTAAATTTAATGGTATAAATTAAGTGCAAAATCCACACTTATCACTAGTCTTATCCAATTCAGCTAATGAGTATTACATATTTTATGTTTCTTGTTCTTGCTTCTGAATAAAATCTCTAACTCGTTTCAATTTTTCTCTCTCAATGTTTTTGTCAATACCAGCTAAGTTTCTTATTTTTTCTGCCCCTCTCTGTGTATCCTCATACTTGCACGTTTTCCCATGTGCACATTGTCCCCATGAATGGGTTTTCAATTTTTTTTTGTAACTCTTGACATGTTATGTTGTGACTATATGTCCCATCTCGTTAAAAAAAAAAAAAAATTATTCTGGTAATTATCACATGCAAAGGTTATCAATTTAATGTCATTCTCTGCAAATTAAATTGTTGTAACTTTTTCAATTAGTATGTTTTTCAAAGTAGGTTCCATAAGCTCTCTCTCTCTGATTTTTCTTGACCTTTTATCTTTTGAAAGCTTCAATCCACATGCCACGGATTGGTTATCAAGATGGCTCAGATCGTTCAGAATGGTATACCGTCGAACGTCTTCTACGGAAACATGCTGCTTTATATGGGGTAAATATTTACGTGTAAGTTTCTCTCTCTCTCTCTCTCTCTCTCTCTCTCTCTCTCTCTCTCTCTCTCTCTGTGTGTGTTAGTTTGGGATGACCGCAGCCTCTGTGTAATTTAGTGTTCCGCAGTAATTAATTGATCGAATTTCAAGTCTGGAAAATCTTGGCATATTATAGAAGAAAGGGAAGAAATCATCCTCCTTCCATATTTCCCTTAATTTAATTATTTTTTAGTTTCCTAGGATTGTAATCAAAATACAATTACCTTGAAAAATATTTCCTCAGTTGTATATAGTCTTCCATTGTTCAATAAAAATACAAGACATAATTTCTTCTCCTAAAATCTGCTCTTCGCTTATAAGAACTGTGTTTTAGAGTTCCCAAATTTCATTTAATGCATTTTTAGCAAACTTTATTGGATAGTAATATGGGTAAGATTTTAGTTTCTTCTTCAATACTTTCTTGTAGTGTCCAGTTAACGTCTTGATAACGATGAACACGTGCTTTTAATACTGAGGCAGTTGCAAATGTAGATATACATATGCATGTGAGAGATGCAAATTATCAGTTTTATAACATGCAGGTATTATTTCCGACGTGCTACATGAGCAGACAAGTATTTTACGCGTCTGTTGAATTTATGGCGAGCTAACATATCCTACCAACTGCACATTGGATAAGGTGCCACTTTGCCATTTCAGTTTTAGCTTAGGTAGCCTTGTTTCTAGTTTTTTAGAATCGTGTTTAGGTTGCAATTTCTGCACTTTGTTTTTGTAATGTAATGTATATCCTGATTCCTATCGCTTAAGGATATGTTCAAATGGATTCTGTTCGAGACGCACTTACCCACAAAATAAAAACTTTTTGGCACTATAGAGCAAGATAATTCTTCATTGCAACCTGTTGCCTTCTAGGGATGGCAGTGGGGAGGGTCGGGGCAACCTCCCCTCCCCCCAAAATTGTTAACCCGCCCTGGGCGAAGTCCCCTGCCTCGTCCCCGACTTGAATACCCTATTAAGCGGGTAATTTCCGTCCCATTTGGCGCAGGTCTCGCGGGTATCAAGTTTGGCGGGTTTTTTGCCATCCCTATTGCCGTCTCAGTTGAGGAATGGTTGGAAGGTAAAGCTTTTATTATGATTTAATGGTGCATAGTAGCCTTTTGTAAATTTTGGATGGATCATTTCTGGGCAGATACGGTATCTTTATCTAGGTATCTTCAATTTTGTGCAATTAAATCACTTCGATTTGGGTTACTTTATCCGCTATAGTCCATTTAAGAAATGAAATATGTTGACCTTTGTGTTAAAAATAAATTATTTACTGTTTTTCTCTTATAAAGAGCAAGGCCGGCATATTATCGTCAATAGAATAGTTTCATTATAATCTTCCTCATATTCATGAAACAATTTATTTTATTTTTTATTTTTTTAAAGTATCTCTATAATTTTCCTCATTTTGTTGAAACAATATTCGTGAAATTCAATCTCTTAAATTTTAACATAGATTTTGAACACAATTATAATAATTTTGACTCCTCATAGGAACGAAATAACTATTTTTTGCTATCAATTTTAAAATGAAGTTGTTTTGACAGATGGTTGGAATATATGCACTTTATTTTATTATCTATTAAACATATTATTGTCTTTTATGGAAAACAATTTAAAAAATAATTTTGGACATGTATTCATATATTTTTTTAGATGGAGTTTTCGATTCCTGTCTCAAATTATATAGGACGAACATTGTTTTTAATTACTTCAAAATATTATAAACTTTACATTTGAAATATATATTTATTTGAGTAGTTCGTATTCCAGTTCGAACTATATAAATTTAGGATTTTGTTATTTGTACATAAAAATGGTACATAAGCGATTATCAAAAATGATGTAGAGGGAAAAGATTAGATAAAAAAGAAGAAGCTGGAAATTGGCAAATGGTAGAGCGCTAGGTGGATATTATGTAAGTTTTGATGTTCATGTAGAAATGTCCATAAATCATCTATATGAGCAAGACTTCAGTAGGGCCAACATTTTCAATTTACTTCAATGATAGAATGCACAACGATTTCAGCGCCAGATGTTGTCTAGTATAGATTGTACTTGTTCACAACATCAGATGCTTTATAAAGCACCCACAGAGTTAAGGTCTATAATGGGAACCATATCTTGGTTGAAATGCATCACTTCACTTGGACAAAATTACAATCCAAATAGAAACACATCTTTGTCTTCAAGAATATGAAGACAACCCTCTGACATCTTTTCAGTTTTGTAATTGCACATCTTCTACTTATTTCATTTTGTTACAAAAAAATGTACATGGAATATTAGAATGTGTACAATTTAACTCCGCTTATGTATCATGTAGCTGGTCCCAAATTTGAATAAAGGATGAAGCTTTTTTAATAACTTCATAATTCTTTTACTAAATTCTTTTCGCAAAATAAAATATTTAGTCTAACCATTTCTTTGCACTTCACAACCTAAAAATGCAATGAATTCTTACTACTTCGTTACACTTTAGATAGTAAAAATATAATTTTCAATTTTTTTAATAAAATAGAGACCGGCTCGGCTTAGCTTGCCCCCACGAACGGACGAGTCGAGTCGAAGTTTTTGGAAACAACCAATGTGTGATTGGCTTGTCCCATTTGCAAGTGCATGCTAGTTCACTAGGTGGGCGAAGTCGAGCCTGACTATAAGCGAGCCAAGGAGCTCATGTTTGCCCGCTTATGAAGCCTACGTGTCACTCACATTAAAACAATATGAAAATTTCATTGGAAGTGATAACATCTCGAATAGGTTCATTAGAGAGTGAAACCTATTTGTGAAGCGTTCAATACATTTTTCGTATTTAAAAATTTAAAATAAATAGTGAATTTTGACTCCCCAATCAGCTCTCTATGAAGCATGTAATGTTTCATTTATTATTGCATAAGTTTTTTATTCATCTCTTGGATTTCTATCCAATAAAGAAGACGGAAGTCTTTAAAAAAATAAAAGAAGAAGAAGAAGAAGAGAATAGGATGAACAATAATTGCTTATGGAAAAAGGCAAAATAGTGGATGAATATAATTAGTGTTATTGGAGTTGCTCTTTATTTTGAAAATTATTTAAGATACTTTATAATAAATCATAGAAGTTTATCTTTAAAGTAAAGAGTATTATTGAACATGCTTACTTACAATTTGTTTCATACTAATCATCAAACTTCAATTTGATTTCCCTATTTATATTTCTATTTCAATTTGACCATCTCATCTCTAAAAATTAACAAAGTTGACACACCTAGCCAATGGAATTCAAGATCTAACACATATTTTTGGTAACACGTTTTAATAAATGCTGTAAAATATAAGTCTCACATTTATGTTAGAATGTTTAAATTATAATTTAGCAACAGTTTTCTAAGAATGTTTGAATAAAAAGTGAGTAGTTGTTGTAGATCCTACGAAATATGTAAATAAAAAATATGTTTGTCCAAAAATAATTATAATTTAAGAATAATGGTATTTATCTAGAGTCATGATCAATCTAGGTGACAATTAAGAGAGTTGCATTTTAATCTAGAATTTTAATTTTTTTATAAATTCTAAAATTAAAATATATTCAATCACGACTCTTCCTTCTCTCTCTCTCTCTCTCTCTCTCTCTCTCTCTCTCTCTCTCTCTCTCTCTCTCTCTCTCTCTCTCTCTCTTCATTTTCATCATTTTTTCTTTTAATTTATTAAAAAAAATCAATTTGTAAATAAAAATTCTTACAAGATTTTCCTCTCTTTTCCTTTTTACGGGTTCCTCCAATTTTTCTATTAGAAAAGATCAATTTTCAATTAAAAATCTTATTTATTAAAAACACACACTCTTTGTTTCCTGAGAGATACTTGCAAGTCTCAGTCGCATTTGAACCGGTTGCTGGTCTTAGTGGGCAATGCTCACACGTATTTCTGATTTGCTGAGACGCAAAAACGACGTCGGAAATGATAGATGTTCAGTTCAACTGTAAAAACCCAAACAAAAAAAAAGGAAAAAATGCAAAAGAAATAAAAAAACACAAATGAAAAAGTTTGGATGCTCAGAAGCGCCGCATTTTCGTCCGAAGGATCAGACAAAGCGACGGACCCACCATCGCACTGGGCGCAATTATCATCATCGCAAAGTGCACCAGCCGGGAATCGAACCCGGGTCTGTACCGTGGCAGGGTACTATTCTACCACTAGACCACTGGTGCTTCTTGCCAACTAAATCAAGATATGTTATATATAATTGTGATATATTTCATAAATCCTTGCCCTACTAGCTATCGATAACAAATAAATCAACCTTCAAGTGTTATTGTAGAATTCCCAAAAACAAAAACTTTCATCATGAAACTTGTTCACTAGGCTACTATTTAAGGGAATGTTAAATATGAAATATTGACGGCATAATATATAAGATTCTAATTTTAATTTTACTAGTACATTTTTAATTATGTGATGCACTTAATCAAATGCAGTTTGATGGTGTTCAAATTGTATTACATTTTGACACTTCATCTTGCTCATATACCTTTCCCAATTTTGAAGCTTGTCAACAGTGCAATCTATCATTAGGTACAATACTGCTGATATGTCAATTTTAATCAAATTTTCCATCAGATCCACAATTTTTATATATTTTTTAGTCAAATATTTTATTAACTTTTATCAGTATTAGCTAAAAAATTTATCAAACATTTTGTCGAACAACTCCTAAATATGCTATGTTTAGTGTTCAGTGTTAGGTGTCTAGAAATTGGAAGATTTATAGTCTTGGAGGATAGATTGGTCATATTTTAAAGTTGATGACTAAACTTGCCACTAGAGTAATAGATTGGGACCAGTAGTGCAATAATCAGAAAAAAAATGATTGTAAAAATAATTGTTAGATATATTTAGCAAATCTTTTAAACAGTCTTTAGTAGATTCTGAATTCAATAAGTTCAATAAAGGAACCCTCAAAAGAGAATGTCTACACACTAAGAATAACATGCTTAAAGCATCTTTAAAATGCAGGTTGCATTTCTTTCCAACACGAAAGGGAAAATATCATTAATTTTTTTTTAAAATTTTTTTTTATACCCGAGTCGTCGACCTATATGTTGGGAATCGGGATTGATTAGTGGCTCAATTTGGCAACGCTATTTTAATAAGACAAAGTACTTTCAGAAAATTATTCAAACGTGTTTAAAAACAATTTTTCGCCTGATAAGCAACTTTGATCTTTCAAAAGTTTTGTCAAATGAACCCAAAAAAATTCCATAATAATGGTTTAGGGTGGGAATATATAAACTTAACACATTTGAGGTATTATATTGAATGATCATGTTATCCAACAATTTAAACTATTAAAAAGAAAATTATATATCCATTATGGAATTCTTTTACCTCTCAAATGGCTGGATAATGTAATAAGGCATGAAAATAAGTAATCCGTGTCAACATAACAACATTGTCGATCTCTCAATTTTATTTTCCTCATAAACCTTTAAATCTCGATAAGCTTAAATACGACAATGTAAACAATTTTGTAATTTTTGATGAATCGGGTCAGAGTAGTGCAATTTGAGCCACCCGACCCAATCTATGTCCCAAGATAGATTAATACACAACACGACTGGTCTAAAGCAATGTAGGGTTTTGAGAGGACTGCAAGTCTTGACCTGTGATCTACCTGTAACCCATATCCGAATTGGAGTAATAATGTTTTTATTAGTTCCTCATGGGGTGATCGAGTTAGTGGAGTAGATGAGCGCGGAGACTTTTGGTCACGAATTTGATTCAATCTATCAACACTTTTTCGGTCGAGCATGTGGCATCGGGCTTGTCTAATGTGGTTAACCTAATTGATGTGATTTGCAGGCTATTGCGTCGTTCGAGAGTTTATCCAATACGCACCCGAAGGAAATCGATTGGGAGTTCTCATGTCAACCAAAAAATAAAAAATGTGTTTATTATCAACAGTTCAATGAGAGAAAAAAGTGCTGCATCCATCCCTCTCTTATTGTCTGGTTGAAAATTTGTCTTCCACTAAATTGGTCAACTTTGAGGACATCTAAAGCACAAGCACCCATTCCAGACACTACGATTGCTCCTAAGACTAGAATTTCATCAATATCACCCTTCAGTACCCCACCCAAGATAAAAGTGAAGAACTCCACGTTCTTGCTTGTAAATGGCTTCTAAAATTAAGAATCGAGTTGGTCGTACAGAAAATGAATGATCAACACCATGACAGAACACTCACAAACACGGGAGAGGAGGGGAGCACTTTTTTTTTGCAAATTTTTTATTCACGCGGGTCTCATGACAATATGAATATTTGTCAACTAGTGGGTAAACCATTTTTCTGTACAAATGATTTTTTCCTTTTCAAAATTCAAGAAGCATCTTTGGTTAGTCATAAAAAAATTCTTCCATTTCATATCTCGTTATATAAAATCCTACAATATCACTTTTTATGGATAAATAAACTATTATAAAACTGGATTTGTGGAATGCCAAATTCTTTTGATTGCAGTACTTCATAATTATTCTTTATACTGATATATACAAATGCTTTTATAGACACATTATTTAAAACCACTTGTAATAACGTATTTTATTAATAATAAATAAATAAAATACAACTTAGGCGGAGTATAATATAATTGATTTATTATAAATATTTTCAGAATTTATGGACCTCAAATGAGTCCATTTATTATAAAAATTGAAAAAAAAAAAATTGTGCGTGCACGTGTTACATAGTTATCGTATTGAAATTGAGTTTCTCATCTCAAAATTATAATCCGGTCATTGAGGTGGCTTGTGAAATAATTGATGATATTCGACAAGAACTATTGATTTTCAAAGCAATTAGAGAATTTTCTATATGCAATGATTAATTTCGAAGAATTTGAGAAGCCAGAAATATTTTGGATATTTGAATTTTTATCCCTTGTTTGCCTACTATTCTCCAATTTTTTTTTATTTTTTTTTCTAAAATTTATTTTCAACCACATTTTCACAATAAAATATTTTACATATAAACCTAAAAATTTTCTCAAGTTTTTAACCATACAATCTTCAAAAAATAACTATTTCATAACCTTTTTTTTTTTTTTTTCAAAAAATTCTTTTTAATGGGCATCAAACTTAAAAAGTAGTAATTCCATAAGAAACACAAGGAAATTTCTCTACAGTTGTGTGGACAGCTTTCATAGTGGGGTATGTATACATAGCATATTAAAAAATCGAACATGATCTTTCAAGTGTATGTATAATGTGGAATTAAAATATTTCCATTTGTTCGTCGAGCCGAGTTGAGCGCAAACTAGATCACTTCATTAAAGGTGGGCTCGGCCAGCCAATTACGAGCCAGTTCGTGAGCCAACTCATGTGAGCTTACGATCGACTCACACAAGGTTTTTGCTGCTCAGCTCAAGCCTCACTTAATATCCCTCTATATTAGCAACAAATATATTCCATTAGTCGATATCGCTACAAGCAAACAACGCAAGAAAGTATAGAATGCAATCAACCTAGTCGTTATTAACTGGGCCCAAAATAGCAAAAACAGTTAGATTGTGGCTGATAAGTGTATTTTACACACTTATTTAAATCTCTATTTCAAGACATTTTACTTACATTTCGAGTGTTAGAGTTGATATCTATTGAGTCCATGTTTACATTTCATTTGTAGTATGAAATTCCCGAACTGAAGTTACATTGGTGAAAATGATAATGTAGTAAGAAGAAATCGAGGTTTTGAATTGGAGATCAAGAATTTAGCATTGAAAGATGCAAAATATGAGAAAATCGACAAGAATCACAGTATTTTGGTGGACATTGAAGATGAAAGACAGAGAAGCAGCGAAATGAGGAGCCATTGTGCACTAGGTGGAGCTAATTAGGTGGACGTAGGTATTTTACTCCGTAAAGATTAGGATCATCAATTATCACAAAGATCATGAATGAGAGTTAATAACGAGAATTTGAAGTTGAAATAGATTAATAAATGGATCCTTATTCCTAGTATTTTAATCATCCTCTAAAGTCACTATTAGATAATTTTAGCCCATTTTCATAAAGTAGGTTATCTAGAGAGATAATAAACCAACATGTCTTTGAAATCACAGTGCACGAGGTAAAGTTAGATTTAATTGAATTCTGACTAAATTCTTAATGCTCGTTGAAATGATACTTAATTCACCATTTTATTACTTGTTTACGATACCATATATTTGTATCAGCCTTTAAATCCTGCATTGACTGTCCACCATTACGCACAAATACTGTTACCGCGAACCCGTGTCACATCAATCCCGACCGGAATGTCATTGCATTTCAACAATAGCATGCGAGAAGCCACCGTGTAAGAAACATTTGCGATCAGAGAAAATCTACCATTTCATACATCTTCACTTTGGGTGATAATTGTATCACTTGAAAATCACAGTTGCAATCTATAGTCACACTCTCTAGCACTGAAGCAGAATATGTTGTATTAACTGAAACTGTAAAAGAATGCATGTAGATGAAATGCCTGTTATGTAAATTGAATTTCTTGAATGAAAATGCTATGATCTTGACCGATCGTCAAATTTCATTGATGTTGTGTAAAAAATGTGTAAACAAATTACGGTGTAAGTACCATGCTAAAAAATTGTAGACGTTGGAACTAAAATACTTCTTGTTGAAAAGTTTAACAAATGTTTATGAGTATTGATTAATGATAATGATTAATTTTTGTTCAGGTACTAAAGTGGAGTGTGTGCTGATTATGAAATAAGGCCACACTACCTGCGGCTACCACTACCCCCCAATGGTCTCTAATCACAGCAGCGAACCCCACTCTATCTCCCTTGTAGTTGCTGATGTATTCCATTTAATTTTCAAGACATAATCAAGTTTGTATCAAAATCGATCTGGAATGGTTGACAAACCAAAAAAATTGGAAACCTTTAAAATCTTCTAAGAATTGGTTAAGTTAGGTCTAGAATCGGCAAAGTTCAACCCAAACTCAATCCGTTCGAGGAAACCTATAAGAAAATGCATCAATTTTTTTATTTTCTCAATTATCATACTCAATTCTAATCGGTCTTACATATCAAACATTTCCTAAAGTATTACATGAAAAACTCTACATTTCTATTTGGCTATATTTATAAATATTCAAATCACTTTTTATCTATACATTTCGAAGAATATACATATATCATACATTTATTCACCATTCATTTTTATTTATTAATTATTTATATGGTTTATGAACATTTTTTAAACACGTGATCCCTTTAAAGCGTGGTAGGATCCAATCTTTTCGTACGTTATTATAATTTTCATGGCTCAATCACCAAATGTTGAGCGTAAAAAAAGTGTAAAATTGACTAGACAATTGAAAATAGTGGAAATTACATGCCAACTGGTCTTTGAAGACCACATTTCATAACCCAGGCCCATTTGTTATTTGTGCAATTTTCAGGTTTTAAAATTAATTTATAAGCTAACCCTTACCCTATCTCCTTTACCCCCACTTCATTTCCCCCAAAATCTTCCTTCTCTCTACCTACCTAGCTCCTCGTCCTCTCTTTCTCTCTACCTCATCCATTTTCATTTCTTCAAATGGGAGCTCCGGCCAGAGATCTTCATGATGGCACTGTGCGCGACGGTGTGTTGCTCTCAGTTCAGCCGCACATGATGCTGCCGGAGCTGCACTCCCATAGTGCCGCATGTTGTCGCTGCCCTTGCGCCTCGACTCACGACGCCTCGTGGCGATTGACACCATACTGTGATTTTTTTTGGTGGCGACGGGGGGTGGATCTAGTGTTGGTGGTCTGGTGGTAGCGGTGGTGGTTTTGTAGTTGAAAATCGTTGTTTGTTGGTGTTTGTGGTTGTGAGGTGGTGTGATTTTGAAGTTAAAAATGGAAGTTTGTTTGAGACGGTGATGGTGGTGATAAAGTGGCGTTGCCGCCACACCCAGTTCACCACCAGAAGTGAAATGGCTGGTGGCGATGGGTTGCTTAGGTTGTGTCAGTGTGTTGCTGGCGGTAGGACTATGTTGGTGATGTTTATTTGGATGGTCATGGTGGCGCGGACGATGATGTTCGACGGTGGCTGAGACGGTGTAGAAGTGATGATTCTGAGATGCCGTCGCTGCCCCTGCTCTGAGATCGACGCCGCTGCAGGTGACCACCACCTCTGCCAAAAGTCACTTTTTCGATGCGGTGGAGAGATCAGGTATGTGGTGGTGGCAGTGTGTAGGAGGTGGTGATGGTAGATCTGAGGTGATGGTGGTTGCTGGGTTTGATGGCGATTTGTGGTGCAGGCGGCGATGTGTGGTGGCTATTTTGTGGTGGTGCGGGGAGGTGGCGATGGTGATGGGCTCTGTCAGTGGGTGGTTGTAATGGTGTTGTGGACGTCGTCTCCACCATAGACGCTGCTCGAGAGGCCTGCTAAATGGTTTGAAATCTGCTAAATGGTGTTGGGCGTGATTTGTGATCCAGGTGGTGTTGTGCGCAGTGCTTGGTGGCTGTGGTGGTGGGGGTGGTGCAGTGGCAGGGGTTTGGTTACTTTGACGGTGGCAGGGGACGGTGGTGATGGTGGTGGGGCGTCTGTGACCAACAATTAGGCGTCTGTGACCAACTATTTGGCTCATCTGTGACTAAATATTAGGTGTACGTGACTAAAATTAATCTGTGACCAACAAACTGTGACTTACGTGACCATGTGACTTATAAATTGAATGATACGTGACGTCGAAAATAATATGTGACTTACAAAATTTTTTATCTGTGACCACGAAAAATCTGTGACTAATTAATTTGACGATATGTGACCTATAATTATGAATCTGTGACTATTAATCACAATCTGTGACTTTATTATATTTAATTAATAAATATATTTAATTAATTATATATATCTGATTTTTGAATTGGAGTAAACTTGAAACCTTAAATATGAATTTTTCCCTTGAAAATATTACCTTTATGTTGAGCCTAAAGGAAGTTAAATAATTGACAAGACATCATGATAATATTACCTTAAAAGATGAGCATCTTCCAAAAACTCTCTATCTTTAAAGAATATATTCTATCATTTGGAGAATAACTATAAATTTAGAAAGTTAAAATTTTGAAACACCCCAACAAGTTCTTTATATTTAATACTTAATTTTATTACTTCCAATTTTATTATTTTTTTTTTTCTATTTTTTAACTAGCTTTTCTCTAATTATTTTATTATTTTCTTACATTAAAAATTAAAACACTTTGAATACATTTAATTATAGAGAATAAGTTTGACTATCCAAATCTGGAGAATCAAACACACTTTCTAAATTAAAATATTAATATAAAACGTCTTTTGAAATATGATTTTAAGAGTTGAATTTTTAAAATGGAGAGCATCTCATGTTTAAATACAATTATACAGATGAGAATTATATAGCAAATTATAAAAAAGTCGTTCCTCTCAATAATAGTTAAATCTTGCTTATTTGTTGTAATTTTCTTTAATTTTGACAAAATTTAATTGATCAATTTAGCAAGCTCCTGTTTGGTTTGAATTAAAATCTTAAATCAAAGTCAACAATTAATTTTAACTACACATTTTATGGGATCCACAACTTTCAATCATACTTTTCATCAATTTTTATCAAAATCTACTAAAAATCTAATTTAAATCGCTATCAGATAGGGGTTAAATAGTCTCCTAGTCTACATATGACAATAATGATTGTGTCGGTGTTATTTTAATGATTATGAATGATAATTTTTTATTTATTTTTATACAATAGTTGGATAGGACGTAGTCTACTTAGAGTTACAAATATTGTGTTTCCGTATATTATGGATTGTTTTATTACATAATTACACAATATATTAACATGATTGTTAGGTAGGCCAATGATATGACAGAATTAATCTATTTGTACATTGTTTTGTATGCTAAGTTTGACATCTCTCTGTGTAAGAAATCTGACCAGAGATTTGAACAAGTATTGTTAAAATCAATGGTCTATATGCCTTCCATATCAAACAATATCAACCAAAATGTCAAACTTTGAGGTAAGTGTAGCAAAAATGCAAGAGAAATAGGTATACATGTTTGGTGCTTGGAAAGCATACGGTACACATTAATATGAAAGTGCCACATGATTAATTGTACTCTACTTTTTCTTGTGTTTCATGTTTCATGCTTCTTTTTCTTTTTTCTTTTTGCTTTTTCCTTTTCCATTTTCTTTTATTTAAAAATAAATTCCTGCTTATCAAGAATCTTATAAACCCCAACTCAATTCCCTATTTTATATGCATCATCACATTCCTTTCTATCAGTCACAATGCCTCTTACCATGGAAGAACAATTTAACTTCGAGAGTCTAGTTCAAGACGATGCTATCGTCACTGCCACCACCACTTTGTCAATGTTCTCTATCTCATCGTTTTCAACAAATTCTTGCTCGACGACTGGATCCACCTTCTCCTCCTCGGAGTTTGGGTCGACATCTTCCGATCAAAATACAAAGAGTCTAAACATGGGCAAAGCTCACGTGAACTCGAAAAAGGGTGAAGGAGAAAAAAGTGGCAAAGCCATTGACAATAAGCATCCAACTTATCGCGGCGTACGCAAGCGTAGTTGGGGCAAATGGGTGTCCGAAATTAGACAACCTAAGAAGAAATCAAGAATATGGCTTGGAACATACCAAACACCAGAAATGGCCGCCCGAGCACATGATGTAGCAGCTTTAGCAATCAAAGGTAACTCAGCATATCTTAACTTCCCACATTTGGCTCATGAACTTCCCCGGCCCGCCTCGACGTCACCAAAGGACATCCAAGCTGCGGCTGCAAAGGCGGCTGCCGCCACAATTCGTGGCGGTGGAGAAGCTGAGGCACGACTGAGCGAAGCCCACCTACTCAATTCTCATTCCTCTACAAATTTATCACATGAACACATTCAAGAATCTGATGATGATGACACATTTCGTAATCTACCAGATCTTTCAATGGACAGCGCAGAACACAATGATGGATACTGTACTTACTATACCTTTTCATGGCAGTTAGAGGGGTCCGATCATATCGGGTTCGGATCGTATGAGAATCCAATTTATGGCAGTCCAACTGCTGCAAGTGAACTTATTTTTTAGGCCACAGCCGTAACTACCAAAACTCATTTTTGGCTCAAATTTTTAGGAATATGATCAGGGGGATGCAGAGTTTTTGAATTAGTGGGACACAATCATTGCGAGTAGTGGCGGACGCAAACTTTTTTCATTTATATTGCTAAAATCACAAAAAGTAGTAAATAAAAAATCTCTAAAATACCTACTTCAAACTGTGAAGCTGATTTTTCTGCTAAATGTCGTTGGGTAGATGCAAATTTATTTACTAATTTATTTGGGCACGCTTCGTGTATCCTAAATCTAATGGGTTTTCCTTTTACAATTTGAATTCTATACTATTTGTACACATTTAAAAAAAATAATAATAATAATTAAAAAATCAAACTTGGTTGGGAACGTGACCCACTAAGTCCACACGTGGATCCGTCAATGAATATGATCATATTATGAATAATCTAAATGCTTGTTTTGGCGATGTTTATAAATGGATTTTACCATTTATAAACACTTACGAAACATATACTGAGTCTGTTTTTGTTAGGAGGCTATAATTTAATGAGACATGTAGGCATGGAGTTTTATTGTAGAAATAAGAATGTTAATGTTGTTCTTAACTAAATAAGAAAACTAGTTCAATGAATAGAAATAGCATGGAATGAGGCATATATTGTATAAACTCAAAGAAGTTATCTTTTCCTGAGAAAGATAAACGTTAAAAAAATTCACGTAATTAACTCCTATTTTATTGATATTTAAATTTAATTAACTGCTTGTATACGTATGTGCAATGTAACATGTAATAAGTTCCAAGGTCAGGTCTTGTTTATTGTCCATTGGAAAGGCCTAGAACTAATTTATTTGGCTCCAAAGATTCCAATAAATAATCCATACAGAATTGATCTCCAATTCATAGTGAATATGAGTCATCTTGCCCACTGCTAAGGTGGTACTTGCAATTTTTTTACAATTAAACTTAAATTGTCAAAAATTGTTGACCGTTAACATGGTATTGTCGCGTCAACATGGACATATTTTATCCTATCCACCATAAAAAGTAGATCATTTCTATTTATCCATATTTGATATGTAATTAACGCCCTTTTATTCATTTATAATTTACCTCAATTATGGATGACATCTCCCACTTTCCCAAAAAAAGATATCCTTACTATTTATATTTACAGTAAAATTAAGGGGGTATTCTCTTCGTATTTTAATTTTGAGTTTTGAATTCGTTTTGTATTTTGTGTTTTGAGTGTCCATTTTAAGATTGTTGAAAACTCGTTCTTTTTATCGTTTTGAAAAAATATTTTCCAACCCGTATTTTTTTAGTTTTGGCAGATTTGTGAAAAAAATAGTCAAAACGTAAAAAAATTATTTTCTGTTTTCTTCACAAAATTTTCAATCGTTTTCGAAAATGGGAAAGAGAACGCGTTTTCAATGTTTTGAAAAATCGAAAACAAAAAACAGCCCGAAAAGAGTAAAGAAAACGCCCCCTAACATTTCCATTGTAATCTCTTAATTTTTAAGATTATATTAAATTGTTCACCTAGTTTAGTTATAATCATTTTTTTTCCTAAGTTTGTTCAGTGTGATAATAATTGAAGGCACATGATTCTGGAGTTAGTTATATTATATATTTGTCCTAAGATCATGAAAAATAATCTATGTTAAGAATGTTCAAATACCATTTGAGTTTAACATTTAAATTTTGAAATATTTGACTTTGATTTATATTTTTTGACCTCATTGAATTAAATAAAGTATTTCTAGGTGAAAGGGTCTACATTTTAAGAATATAATAGAAATAATAGGAGTGCAATTTGTTACTGAACTTCAAGATATTAAATTTTAATCTTTATTTTACACAAACCACAAGCTAATTTTCATCTTCTAAAAACTTTCCAAACACAGATATAAAGAGTTTTTCATGAATTCTATGACATTTTCTGATTATTTATTATTACTCATGTAGTTACTAGTTATTATGTATCATTTACTAATATGAGTGATGCTACAAGTACACAAAAGGATGAGAATTACATAGCAACGTATATTACGCAATCTAACAACAAAATTGACGATCCCAAGAAAGCCCAAAGATAACCCGATTTTGAATTTGAATAAAAAACAATGAATCAAGCAACCAAACAAAACGAAATTTGATGACCACGATTACACGACCCGTGATCCACATCCGATGTTGAACGCCACAAAAATAATCTTGATAAATTCGATTTGTTCAAAATAGAACAAGGATTGAAAACACAATAATTGTCTCTCGATTAATTCTCAAATTGTCAAAAGTTCTATTACAATGAAATATGAAAACTATTTATACTAAGATATTAAACCTAGGTAAAAACAAAAATAATAACTAGAATCTTACAAAGTTTGATAAGATTATAATTCTAATCAAATAAGGAAAAAACGCGGAAAATGAAAATATTCGGCTCGACTTATAACCATGCAATCTGTTTGCCCCCACTTTATTCTCAGTAACTCCCTGTGCGACCACATGGATCGCAAAGCTATGCGACCGCATGGCTTTGTGGCTCAGCTCCTTCGGCTGCTTGTATCGCGTTGATCTAAATGGTTTCAACTCTCGACCCCAACATGAAACTTGTTTATTTTCTTGTGTAGATCATGACGTCTTCCACTGTTGATTGCACAAGTAATATCAACGCTTGATTTACCGGTTTTGCTTTCGATCGTGTCATCGGTCCTCTTTCGATAATCAACGGGTCTCGACCTGAGCTCGTCTTCGTCGGATTTGGCTCTTGGATCACATCACAAAACATAATATTTTACACCCTCTTCACGTCAAGGAGGGCCGCGGCACATATAATTTTTTATTTTGCATGGACGAAAAGTATACAAGTAGAATTATCATACTACCATATCCATTTTGTAACCCGTAAAGCTGTTTATTCTTTAGTATTTCCTATGTAACACATAATATGTTCATTCTCTTACATAATGAAATTTTCTTTTGGGCATTTCTATGCCCCCCTTTGGCTTATTTAAAACTTAGTTTTTTAATAAAAAATTTCAAAATTAATACAGTTTTTGATTGAAAAGTTGATATAAATTGAAAAATGTGTAATTGAAAATAAATTTTAAAAATAGGGATCGAACATGGCCATTTCGGTATTAATTATATTAACACGATATTTTTTGACAGTCTTTATTAAATAAATGTTAAATATATTCACATCACTGTTTTTAATAAGTAGGCTACATTTTAATAGCATGAAAAGTTTATAATATTTATACATTATCATGCACATTTTGTCCCAAAAAATTTTTGATAGCATTTTTATTCTCAAATTAATATAAATTGTTCTTGAATTCTCTCAAAAAATTTCTTTAAAATAAAGTGTAAAGACTCATTTGTTCATTGAGTTTTTAAATAAACAAAATAAATAATAATTCAAACAGACGATTAAATATTTGACCTTCTTTTTTAATCACGTTAATAATATTTTTAGACGAAAATCATGATTAATGACAAGATTTTCTGATCAATAAAATGTTAGAAATAAAAATGTGATAAAGAGAAAAATTAAGGGACCTTTAACGTAATTAAAATGTGGTGTATTTAATTATTTATAAAAACATGTCCATCACTATACGCCTATACCTTACATAGTCATTTTCTCAATAATATCGATTCTGGTCACCTTTCGATTATTCGTTGGGAGAGTACCAAGCATGCATAAATCCATATTTATGTAAATTGAGTGTAGTTATCTGGATATTGGGTCCGGGATGATTCAACCCGGATTATATGGACCGAAAAGAGGAATTTGAGACAAAGGCTGTATAAGTGACTGGCTGGCATTGGAATTTGACTATTTCTGGATGAGTTTTGATATTCGTTCCACTTCTCCTCCTTCGCCGATGGCGATGGTGGTTCAAACAATAAAGAGTCTGTAAAGAAACAGCTGGACTTTTCCCCAGTGACCGATCCGGCGTGAGAATCAGTCGGAGAAGAAGAATAATATATGAAAATGACTGAGCATGTCATGTGTAAAAGCTGAGTTTCCGACCTTTAGCTCGAAGAATAATTCTTCTCAAACAGGGAGGGTCACATAGGCCCTGTTTTTCCAAGGAGGGACACATGCCCCCTATTGGTAGAATGTCTATCGAAAAACCTACCTCTATTTGTAGTAGCTAGGAGTAGGCATAACTCAATTCAATTGATTAATCTAAAGAGAGCCCACAGAATTGAATTACTGAGAATCTAGTACTCATAGCTGTCTAGTCCAATTTTAATTATAAAATCGAATAGTACAATTTGGTTCAGTTTAGTTCGATTTCGAATAATAATTGCATTTCTCAATGTTTTCATATTTTCAAAAAATGTTCCATTCTCCTAAAGTTTGAAACAACAAAACATCCATCACCCCCGTTTTATACTCAAACTGAACTCAACTTTTTCCGTGATTTTTGCAATCCATACATCACATTTGACATATTATTTTTTATGTTTTAGAAAGTAATTTTTTAAACCTACGATTAGAGCTGGACAAAAACTCGACCAACCCGACGAATCCAAACCAAACCGATCGATTTGTGTTGATTTTTTAAGTTCAATTGGATTGGGTTGGGTTGGGTTGAATTGAAAAATTGAATTTAAGGTTGGATCTTGGGTTATGAATTAAAACCCAACCCGATCCAACTCAACCCGATGAATTAAAAAAATTAATATCTAAGATGAAAAAATAAATTAAATAGACATAATAGTAAAGATAAGATAATGACTTATAATATATAAATGTCAATTTTTTTTCACATAGACCGATTCACATGAACACTATTTAAAATGCAATGTCATTTGACGTTAAAATAAAAATTAAAGACATGATAATGAAGTGATTGAATTTCAAAAAATTGTAAAAAAGAAAATGCTTCTTAAATTTTAAACTTATTTATACATTATTTTTAGAAAGAATTTCATATATGTGTGTTTAAAAAGCGTAGATTTTCAAGTAATTTCAAATTCTAAAAAATTATCCAAATTTAACAAATAAATCGAATCTAACTTTGATTGGGCCGAAACCCAAACCGACCGACCCAACCCAAACCGATCAAAATCGGTTTGGGTTGGGTTAGGTTTAAATCAATAATTGGGTTGGGTTGGATTATTTTTTATCAAACCGATCAAGTTGGGTTGAATTTGGGCTGGAAAAAAAAATCGATCCAACCCAACCCACGTCCACCCCTACCTACGATGCTTGAAAGACGTCCTTTTTGTAAAATTACTAGGAAAACACAATTATCATCTAAATCATTGTTATCCTCGAGACGCATATTCAATGCTATCGTGTCATTTTCTCTATAATAATTTTTGAGGTGATTGGTATTCACTATATTTTTTTGGCATCGACTCGAAATGATTTCACCTCATCTATCTATAACTTGATAAGTTATTCATTTATTCATAAATTAATAAATCCTCTAAAGTAATATTTTTTTCTCAATTTCAGCATTATTAGTTTATAAAGGTTTTTCTCTTAATTTATGTCTAGTTCTCAAAGGTTCAGAGAAAGTAGCCATAAATAGGAGGAAGATAATCTTTAAAGCCGTTAAAAACACAAAAATATGAATACACACGGTCACGAGGATTCCACTTGTAACATATCCAAAAAAAAAAAGTTACTTAATTTGATTTTATTTTTAATTATGTGTATGGGCATTGGTTTTGCCATCACTAGGGTACATAAAAAATGCAGAAGGTAGTCCTTCATGGGGTGGTCGAGTTGTTGGAATAGGTGAGCGCGAAAATTTTTGGTCACGAATTCGATTCTCCCTGTCAAAACTTTCTTGGTCAAGCCTATCACACCAGGTTTGCCTAGTGTGGTTAACCTGGTTGGCGTTGTTTGCAGACTATTGCGTTAGTCCGAGAATTTACTCAGTGTGCACCCAAAAGGTAACGGCTGTAGATTCTCTGTCAACAAAAAAAAAAAAAAAAGTAAAAAAACAGAAGGTAGACTAATAGAGATTATATATAGAATCATGTTTGCTGTACAGCAAGGGTGGCAGCTCCCTCACAAATAAGGGACCTCATAATTTTTTAATTCACGTGGATCCCAACATACGAGGAGGTGTAAAATTATGGTTTACAAATAGTTTATTCCTTATATATATTCCATAGAATCATCTAATGTATTATTATAACTGAAGAAAAGTTGTCTATCTCGATGCATGCATGGGGAAAAAACGTCCTTATTGACGGCCGCCCCGAGTGGATATGTGCTATGACAATTATGCTTATCCAAATATTGATTACGGAAGAATAATTTTGAGCAGTGACACCTAAGACTTTTAAAAGAAACATAGGATATTATTGGTCTCAAACTGAATTACAAGAATTCGACAATGTTATATGTATAAATTAAAATTATCTTCATGTGAATAAAATTTTGTTCTATCTGTCACTATTTAATTGACATGTATATCTGGGTCAAAATTAAATAGTGAATCTCAATTATTTTATACACTTTAATTAAACGGTAGTAGAAAGTACTGAATACTCCATATTCTTGGAGTATTAGAAAGTTTTTTGCAATATGATATGACACGTATGTAGGGTGAAATGATAAGGCTAATTAAATATTTTGAGTATGAAACCTACTTTATTGACATTATCATTCGATGTCACATTACTTGAAAACCATTCACAAATTTTATGTATGGTATTACTCATTCATAAATGGTTAATATCAATGTAGACTGAATATTCATCTCAAATCTGATTTTTCTCAAAATCTAATTGATTATTGTTGATATAATAATTTAACAAGGACATATGTATGAGATAGATTTTGACACATAATTCGAGATAAATGAGATCAAGACCTAATTCAAGTGGTAAGACTGAAATTTTAGCATATTAGTAACCTAATTTTGAATCTCACTTGAGCGAAATTTAAAAAAATATGCCCTTGCATTATAGCTTTTACGAGTAGATAAATCTTTAGTCCTTGTTTGCTATCCATTATTTTCAAAATACATTTTTTCTCTTCTTTTTTTTTACTACACATTCTTCTTTAAAAATAACAATACATGCAAATTCAAAACTTTTTCTTATTTTTTAACTTCACGTTCTTCAATAAAATACTATTTCAAAATGCATTTTGAACAAATTTTTTTGACTCAAACGGGCTCTTAATCACCCACTTCTCGACCCTGCCAGCTCTCTCTGGGCCTCCCCTCCTATTGAAAGATGATGGTCTTTTTTCTTTATCAAATATATAATTCCCTACAATCTGTGGGGTTCGTACAAAAAGCTTTTGATAAAAAAATTTAACTTATTTTAATAAAAGTTGATAATAATTATGGATCTCATAATATATGTCATTAAAATTAATTATTGACTTTTGATCTCAACTTTTTAGAATTTCCAAACAAGCACTATATGTTGTAGATTAGATGTATCTTCTCGAGAAGAAAACATTAGAGATCACCTTGTTTTTTTTTTTTTTTATCGGTAAATATGAAATATGTAGATCAAAATCATGTACAGATATACCGAGCATACCTGACCAGTAAAAAATAAAATGAAAAATACAAGTACTCCAGATATATCCTAACAATCAAAGATCATGTGCATAAATAAATACTCCGAGCATACCCGGATTATTTGAAGAAATGGTTGAGACTACCATTGCTATTTTTCCCATCTTAGTCAAGATGACAGCACATTTTAGATTTTGTTTTGTTGTCTTGTTGGAGTAGATTAATTGCACACGATAGCACCCCTTATTTGACTTCCATCCGTCTGGAAAAAAATGGCTTGGCGACAATATAGGACAATTTCCTGTAAGTAGCTACTTGCCCACTTTTTAGAGTTTTGTCTCGATTTTCCCCTTTTGACTCATTCTTCGTACTAAATTTCCACGAAATTTTATCATTATACAGGACAAACAATCGACTATTCCACTATGACTATATTTGGAATTTCGTTGGCTGCTATTTTAGTCGATGAAAAAGTTAACGAGAAATTAAAAAAGGAAATTTTAATTTTAATTGCTCAAAAAAAAAAAAAAAAAAAAAAAAAAAAAAAAAAAAAAACTAATTGGATCAATATATCTATCATTTTTACAGTTTCTAGATATTAGTTATCATACGTTTCACTTTCTTTTCCCTAACACACTCATGTGTCATACATGGTCTTCTTTTCTTTATAAATGTAAAATTATTATCAATGTAGAACTTTTTAACTTGAACATACCTAACTAGCGTTACATTAAGAGGGTGTTTGATGAGGATAAAAATAAAAAAATTTAGTAGATTGTGATAGTAGTTTTTGAAATGTGCGACTGAGAAGTCATGGAACCCATGAAAGATGTGGTTGATATTGATTGTTTGACTTTAACTTAAATTAAAATAATATTTTAATTGGAACCAAACAGGCCCTAAAGAACCTTGTTTCCTGTCCCAACTCAACCCCCTCCAATAAGGGGCGCCAAATGACACCCCTCTTTTTTTAACCCTGTTTCCAAGTTGGGACAATGAATTTTATTGTACATTAAATTAGACTAGTAAATACGATAACTATAGCATTACGCTGACCATTAAACATCTAATATAATCACGAGTGACCTGGGATTGAATCATTAGCGTTAGAAAATTGAGCCATAGCACATCGCAAAGTATGTATCAATTTTCTTCCTTTTTGTTGTTTTATTTTAGAGAATTTATCCTTTTCAACATGGAAAGCTAGCTCAAAATAAAAGCTTAGCCGACTCCAAAAGTCCATATAAAGTCTTGACTTTCAAATTGACCCCCTGTTTGGTGGTCATTCTTTTTTTTAAGTTTTGAATAGTATTTTTAAGAAGAATGTGTGATTAAAAAGTAGGTAAAAAAATTTAGATTTACATGCAAAATATTTTATTGTGTGAATATTTAGTTGAAAATGAGTATATAGAAAAAATGATTTAAAAAGTATGGGAATCAAACTGGGGTTGAGTAAGCCTTGTATAATTCTAGTTCTACACTTGACAAGTAAAACATTTAATAGGGTTTTGCTGCTTTGCTAGAAAAATTATACTACTTAGATGACATTCAATCACATGCGGTGGGATTTGTAGGGGAAAAAAAAGGTGGGACCCCCCATAGGCGAATCCAGGATGTTAAAGTTGGGGGGTCCTAAAATGAAAGATATTGAGATGAAGGAGGGGGGAGCACGGGGGTTCGCGTGCAGCGCCCCCGAAATTTATTTTTTTGGAGTTCAGGGTAGCACAAACATTCATAATGATTAAAGAACCTGTACAGTTAATATTAAAAATATCACTCAAATACTAGATTAGTCTTTAAAATTCTCCCCTTTTGTAATTTTAATCATTATGAAAGTGGAATTCCAAATATATTGCTAGTACAAGGTAAATTATTATGTAAGTTGAAATTTGGTTCGAAATACATATTTTGAAACATGTTAATGCAATTCCACGAATGAAAACATACAACTGTCTTGTAACCATCATATTTATATATTGTGCTTGTATATATCATAGAAAAAAATAAGTTATGCATTAGCCCATATTTGATAGGGATTAAAATTAGTATTTTAATTTCATGTCAAAGTCAGTAACTAATTTTAATCGTATATTCATGATACCCATAACTTCTCAGCTATACATTTCATCGACTTTTATCAAAATTTGCTATAAATTTAATTTTAATTCCCCTCAAATAAGGGCTAAGGGGGTGAATTAATTATAAAATTTAAATAAACAAATATAACTCACTTTATGGCTTAAATTATTTAATCGAGAAAATTCATCAAGCTAAATTTATTCAATTGCTTCGCTTATGTTTGGCCATAGTTCTTTAAAACTCATTGGTGGGGGGGGGGGGGGGGGGGGGGGGGGGGGGGGGGGGGGGGGGGGGGGGGGGGGGGGGGGGGGGGGGGGGGGGGGGGGGGGGGGGGGGGGGGGGGGGGTTTCACCAAAAAAAATTAAAAAATAAAAAACTGAAAAAAATGGAGGGTACGTTGATCCTGCGAGACCCTCTTGGATCCGCCTATGACCCCCCCTATTATAAGGGTCGGCCAAGGAGGGTGTCAAACCCTCCCTGTACCCATAACATGATTGCATTTAATAAGTCTTTATCTAATGCAATTTCGATATTACTAAAAGCATCATTATAAAGATTCTGGCACCGTAGCAAAAAATGATTTGATGGAAAAGATGATTGTGTTTTAAACACTTCAAACTTAAATAACTTATTACCTTATTGATAAAAATAAAAATAAAAAATCCGCATATCTATGTTTCACCCAGTGTTCTAAATAGTGGGCCTTGGTGCGTAGCGCGCCCTTAGCACCAAGCAAACGCATAATATGGCAGTCAACGCGAGACGTTGATCGATAAGGCGCGCATTATTTATTTATTTATTTTTTTTTATTACAATTTTTTTATTAATTATTTATTATTTATTTATTTTTTATTATTAAATGATTCTTTTATTGATTAAAAATTTAAATAATATTAAAATAATAAAACACATTTTTACGCATTAGCCTCGCCTAGCCCTTACCTTGACCTCCACGCATAACCACACATTACGCTATTTAGAACCTTAGTTTCACCGCACGGCACATGAAAAACGACAAGATACAAAGCACGTTGATATTTGACAAGGAAATGCGTCGCAATTGCTTAGGATCTTCCTAGATTGAATTGGTCCTACTAAATTCTCTATATATGTCTATGTATATATATATATCCTTTGAATCGGTCTTTTTTTCACAGCATCAAACTGCTGAAAACTCATCATCCAACAATGGGTTCCTTGCATGGAGAATTAACAAACGAATCACAGATCTATCAGAACGTTGTCGTTATGAGGCACGGAGATAGAATTGACAACTTCGAGCCTCTGTGGACTTCGAAGGCGGAGCGGCCGTGGGATCCGCCGCTTGTGGAAGCTGGAAAGACTCGGGCATATTGCAAGGGTCAAAGGCTCCGGAACCAGCTCGGATTCCCTATCCATCGGATCTTCGTCTCCCCATTCCTCCGCTGTCTTCAGACTGCCGCCGAAGTTGTCATCGCTTTATGCGCCGTCGAAGGATACCGCGATCATCCCAATGATTTGAGCTCCAACGGCATCGTTATTGATCCATCCAAAATTAAGGTTAGCTTTCAGTTGATTAATATATATTAATTATATGTGTTTGCATGAATTATTAGACTGTACCATTAATAAAATTTAACTCTAATCGCTTGAAAGCGTTTATATTTAAATGTCACCTAGACTACAATCCACGGAATGCATTGTATTTGTATTGAAATTAAGGCTATTTAATTTAGATTACACAACATTATTTTTAGTCAAAGGCATATAAGAAAAATGATAAGCTATATTTTATTAATTCCTTAATGTTATTTTACTAGGTCAATTTCAAAATTATATGTTAGTTCTGGTGCACCAAAATGTTAGTTACAACTTCCAAGAAAACACTTTAAATCCCAAATTATAAATTGAAATCTCAACAGTTGCTTCAAAATGTTAGTTACAAAGTACATGAAAACACCTAAAATCCCAAATTATAAATTGAATATTAAAAGTCGCTTCTTCGGACAAGCAAGTATAATTACTTGTACATAGGTGGGGACGCCCGAATGTGCATTAATTATGTAGTTTGAACGTGCTAAATAAGGAAAAGAAACTAAAATCTTGTTTATTTCTCTTTAGTACTACTGTTCAAAGATGTTGTAACGGAATTCTACTTAAACATGAGAAAATTAATGGGGCTATAAAAATTTTGCTCTTTCTCTATCATGAAGCTTCAAATTTTTTAATGGAAGTTCTCTTCTTGGGGAGGGGAAAAATTCTCTGGTTCTCCTTTTAAAAATAAATAAATACATTTGATTATGTTACAATTTTTTAAGATAAAATTCTCTGATTATAAGAATCCATTCCATTGCACGTCCTGCCGGTATTATTTTCTAGGTCTCAATTGAATATGGATTGTGCGAGATGATGAACTTGGTTGCCATTAGACCGAATGTGGCTCCAAAAGATGGGGTTTTCGATTTCAATCTCTCACAATGTGAAGATGTTTTACCCGCTGGAACCATTGACCAAGCTGCAGAACAATTGCACAAGCAGGTGACCACTATGCATAATTCTATCCTAAATTTTTTAGGACAAACTTACATCGCTCGATTATTACAATTTTTGTGCACTGAATGTGGCGTGGCTTCTATTATTGTAGCTGCCGGAATGGCAAGAGACGCAGGACGGTGCTAGGGCTCGATATCGAGAGGTTATCAAGGCTCTTGCTGATAAATATCCTTCGGAGAACTTGTTGCTAGTGACTCACGGTAATTCTTGCTCCTATTATTTCCATATAATCAAGCGAGTTAGAGGGTTTTGCTTAGTCGGGCACGGACAAATAGCAAAGCAAGTACAAGTATTAGTAGCATACCAAAAATGACTTTCTCGTCCCATCGATGCATAAGATTGTAATTATTGATACGAGTCTTTTCAAAGTTGAAAGTTATTAGTTCGACCCTAAAATCACCTAGAGGGGGATGAATACCATGGAATTAAAGTTACCAATTAAAAGTAACAAGTCACTTTTTAATTATTCTAAATGTTTAATCAATCAAGTAAAATTTATCCAATGTTAAATTGATACAATAATCAATAAAGTAGTAAATAACACAGGATTTGTTGACGGAGAAAGACCTTCACAGGATTAAAAACTTCATGACCAAGTCAGTAACTTTCACTATAGACAATAAGAAATTACAGTATGATCCAGCCTAGAAAACTCACTAGACTCGATGATTTAATTCCTGCAATCTCCAAGACCCACTAAAACGTGTTTCATTCACACATGCTCTTAATACTCTAGAATTGTCTATCTTCTGTGGATCACCAAAAATACATTGTTCTTGTATTCTTGTGCTTCTGGTCCAACATCCCTCAATTTTCAGCAACCTCTGAAATCTATTGATCAGAAAGTACATTCCTTATGATGTTTAGAAAGTGGATGTTTTAGATTATATGATTTTGATTTTTTCCCAACTTGTGGTTGAATGATCTCAAGATGTAGAATTGGTGCTTTCTTTCCAAAAAATGTTATTAAGGTAGAATATAATGATCAACCACACTTTTCACGAAGTAAGGCGTGGGCATATATAGTGGAGAGTTTTTGGATAGTATGAGATAGATTAAACTCTTGAAAAACGCGAATTAGAATTTCTTGAGAAACGCTATTGCTCAAGCGAGAGGACACGCAAGCGACAGATGCTCCGCTCGAGCAATAGGCAGGCGACACACTAGCTACAATGTTATTGTTCTGGATACTTGAGCAAAAACTTGACAATAGGATAGCATAATTACAACAATTTTTTCCTTTGTTCTATAGACGACCTCAAAGACTCATAACTCATCTAGACAACCTACTAACAAACTCCTTGACTTTGACAAGTCTTTTAATATTAATCAGTTTGTCTAAATAATAGTCAATACAATTAAAACCTAACAAACTCCCCATTTGACATTCTGTGACAAAACTATACATTATAAGTTAAAGAAGTAAAAACCAATCTACTCAAACTCAAATTGAGTGTATTCTCTTGTATTCTTTTTTAAACATGTTTCCTGAAATAAATAACTCAAATATCCAATGTAAAAGCACGTGAAACATGAAATATAATAATTGAAACATACTATCATAAATATGCTAGCTAAATTGAGAAGTAATATTAATGTTAATCAAAACACTAACTAATATTACAAAACATCAAAAACTCCAAAAAGCTAGGTATTATGATGCCACCACATGAAATACTATCATCTCACAAACTCAAACTGAGTGTCTTCTCTTGTATTCTTTTTTAAACATGTTTCTTGAAATTAATAACTCAAATATTCAGTGTAAAAGCACGTGAAACATGAAATATAACAATTGAAACACACTATCATAAATATGTTAGCTAGATTGAGAAGTAATACTAATGTTAATGAAAACACCAACTAATAGAACAAAACATCAAAACTCCAAAAAGCTAGGTATTATGATGCCACCACATGAAATACTGTCATCTCCCCCCTTACTACCACCTCTCCTCATTTTTGTGTTTGTGACACTTAAAAAATGTCAACATCTCTCTCCTTTTTTTTTAATCACAAATGATGAAGAGAATTATATCAAATATACTTATCATAAACCGACAAAAATATAAAAGATACAGTTGATAGCAAGTACAAGCATAATCAATGATCAATAAACTTTTCTACTTACTCAGTTCAAGTTAAAATGCAATAAATTGTATAAGTGACCATTGTGTGTAAAGTGTCACTAATCATTTGTAAGCAGAAATTCAAACATTAGTTTTGTGAGAAATGACATGTAAAACATTACTGTCAATAAGTTTATCCTTTTACTTATCAAAGTCAAACCAATAATATCATATTAGAACCTATAAAAGAAATATATACTAAGTACTCCATAAAAACATAAACAAGTAATGAAAAATATGTTACAACACATCAATTAAACTCATAGTTGGTCACAACACACATGTTCAAGTAACTCACATATCATGTTGTAGTGTCTAAAAAAAATCTCAGAATTCCATTTTCATTGATTTTTTTTTTTAAATAGATAAAACATGAATGCACCAAACACATAAAATAAAAAATAAAAAAATATATACAACACATGAAACAAAACAAACAAAAAAAATGTCTGTGCTAATACAAACAAAACGAGATGCATGCTATCAAGAGTAAACACAAGCATGCACTAAAAATACTAACTTACTGAGACGTAAAATTGTTCTCCCCCTGAAGAGCAACACAAATAGCATCATCAGTTTAAGCATCTCTTTGATAATAGAGATCACTATTTTTAACACAGACTTGCCTAGTAAAAGACTTAGTTTGAATCATTTGTTCATTAACTCGATCAATTGACTCATTTGACTAGAAAGGAAGTCACTCCGACTATCAAAATCATGTTTTCTATTTCTAGAGAAATTTTGATTCTATTTTGATTCAAGAATTTATGACACTCAGGCTCATATATCCTAACTCAGCACAATTGAAACAAATAGGAATAAACCTAGGTCAAAAATTATGAGGTCGCTAATATTTATTCCTAGGTTGATAGGTCATATGTTGTCTAGTAGGTTTTTGTCCTACAATGCCCTTGTTCTTTAGTTCAGGATTAGGAACATACTTAAGCTGGTTGGTGGCAAGGACAAAAATGTTTTTGGAAGTCCTAACCTTATTATGATCGTTCTGCATATATCCTAGACTTTCCATGTTCCCAGCATGCTTGTTCAACCCTAAAAGACTTTTCAGCTTCTGAGATCCACTCAAGAAGGAATGAAGTTCAGTATTGGATTTCTCAAGGTCGTTTGTCAGGGTTTTAACCTTAGCCTATAAGGTCTCTATAACTCATCTTAACCCATTAAGGCTTTTGGTTGACTCTTGAAGTTCATTTACAAATCTCTTTCTTTCTAGCTCAAGTGCATTAACCTTTTTAAGCACGGCTTTATTTACTTTCTTAATCTTAAGACTCTCCTGAAATAATTGATGATAAGCCTCACAAATATCTTCCTCATCTTCAGAGTGCTCACCATTACCTACTTCATCAATCTTCTCACTATTCTTATTAGATTCACTCGTAATCTTAGCAGTAAAGGTCATAAACTTCCCACTCTCATCATGAGTGAACCTCTCACTTTGATTATCAGAGCTAGACTCGTCATTAGTGAGAGTTGAATTCATCGCTTTACCCTGATTTCTCTTACTACTAGGGTACTCACTCCTATAGTAGCCAAAACCTTGACACTTATGACATTTCACAAATTAGTATCTCTTTTTAAGCTCACTGGGAGCACATCTATGTTTCTCTTGAGGCTTCTTCTTATTTCTAAATATTTTTTGAAATTTCTTAGCAAAATAAGCTATCTCCTCATCATTAATGGTTTATGTATCAGTAAAGTCATACTCTTCTTCCCTAGCAGTGTTTAGGGCTATAGACTTGTTCTTCTTAGGTTAAGATATGGTGAGTTTATAAGTTTAGAGAGATCCAACAAGTTCTTCAACCTTAACCATATCTAAGTCATTGCTCTCCTAACTATAATTTTATCCTAAATATCTCAAGTAAGGATCTAAAGATTTTTCTGACAATCTTGGACTCAGAAATTCTCTCACCTAAGTTGAAGTTAGAGTTACCTATGTCATTTAAGCTCGCATAAAAGTCATTGAAGGTCTCATTATCCTTTTTTCCTAATCTCTTCAAACTTAGCAGTCAACATTTGTAATTTAGAGTTCTTAATAATCTGAGTTCACTCATGTGTGGTCTATAAAATATCTCAAACCTCTTTCGCAACCTCGCACATAAGCACACACCTAGATTTTTCTAGTGATACGGCCATAAATAAAGTATGTAAAGTCTTACTATTCTAATTACACTAATCTAAATTTTTCTTTGACCAATTAGCTATAGGAGTAGGGGTAACAACACCATCAATGGTGCTAGAAGGGGTAGTCCAATCATTTACTACACTCAACCAAATACACTCATCCATCAATTTCAGGAAGGCTCTAATTCTAACTTTTCAATAGGTGTAGTTACTGCCATCAAAATATAGTGGGACAAACAATGAACTACTCATCTAAAAAGTTAAGGCCATGAATCGAATTTGGGCTCTAATATTACTTGAAAGTTACTGGTTCAACTCTAAAATCACCTAGAGCAGGGTGAATAGGTGAATACCGCGAAATTAAAATTATCAATTAAAAAAAAGTCACTTTTTAATTATTTTAGATGTTTAGTCAATCAAGTCAAATTTATCGTATGTTAAATTACCACAATAATCAATAAAGCAATAAATAATGCAGGATTTGTTGATGGAGAAAATCATTCACAAGATTAAAAACTTTGGGATCAAACCAGTGACTTTCACTATAGAGAATAAGAAATTACAATATGATCCAGCCTGGAAACCCTACTAGACTCACCGATCTAATTCTCACAATCTCCAAGACTCGTTGAAACGTGCTTCACTCACACCTGTTCTCGATTTTCTGGAATTGTCTATCTTCTGTGGATCACCAAAAACATATCGTTCTTGTATTCTTCATGTGCCTCTGGTTCAATCTCTCTCAATTTTCAACAAATTTTAAAAACTATTGAGAAAGTACATTCATTGTGATATTTAGAAAGTGAGTGCTTTGGATTATGTGATTTTGATGTTTTTCCCAACTTGTGGTTGATTGATTTCAAGATGTAGAATTTGTGTTTTCTCTCCAAAAAAATGTTATGAATGTAGAATATAATGATCAACCACAGTTTTTCACGAAGTATGGCGTGAGTATATATAGTAGAGAGGTTTTGGGTAGTTTGAGCCAGATAAAATTTTTGAAAAACGTGAATTAGGGTTTCTCGAGCTAGAGCCCAGCTACAGGCGAGCGATGGATGCTCCGCTCAACCTGACAAACTCCTCATTTGGCATTCTAGACCAATCTCACTCAATCTTTAGCAACCTCTGGAATATATTGAGAAAGTACCTTCCTTATGATGTTTAGGAAGTGGATGTTTTGGATTATGTGATTTTGATTTTTTCCAACTCGTTGTTGATTGATCTCAAGATGTAGAATTAATGTTTTCTCTCCAAAGAATGTTATAAAAGTAGAATATAATGATCAACCACATTTTCACGAAGTATGGCGTGGGTATATATAGTAGAGAGATTTTGGGTAGTATGGGCCAAATAAAACTCTTGAAAAACGCGAATTATGGTTTCTTTGGAAACACTGTTGCTCAAGAGAGAGCCTAGCTACAATCAAGCGACAAATGCTCCACTTGAGCGATAAACAGGCGACAGGCTAGCGACAATGTTATTGTTTTGGACGCTCTAGCAACAATTTGGTGGCAAGCTAGCATAATTCCGACAACGTTTTCCTTTGTTCCATAGATGGTCCTAATGACTCCTAACTCATTTATACAACTTACCAACATACTCTTTAACTTTTACAGCTCTTTTAATACTAATCATTTTGTTCCATAAATTAAAACCTAACAAACGTAAAAAGAGAATCTTGTGTTGGATAAATGCTTCTATTGTTGTTATTTACTTACATTTATGTTTGCTGACCAGGGGAAGGAGTTGGGGCTGCTGTTTGTGGATTCATGCAGAAGGTCGAGAGGGTACGTACGCTCGAGTATTGTGCTTACTCACACTTGAGGAGACCTATCGTTTTTGGTGAAAATCAGTCATTCACAGCAGGAGATTTGATTGGTTCACACGAAGGTCAAGTAGGTATTACTTATATCGCTTGTAACTCGAATGTAGCATCCGATGATTCTCCAAAGAAAATAAACATCATATAGATTGATGTTGCAGTGTTGCTCTATTCATTCTTGTTTGTCTTTGTAACGTAGAACTAGTCGATATGTGATGTGGCTAAGAAAAGTTTCCACTAGGATTTGTATTCTGGGATTGAACACCTTGAATACAAACATAATGATCTTGTAATAAACTGAACTATGTGCAAATATGAAAAAAAAAAAAAAAAATGAGTTGGAAAATGAGAAGGAGAACATCTGGAAATATATAAGCTATTAGATGTGTCCATCCACCAGGCATATCATGCCAAAGTACAAAGTGCAGCTATTTAGTCCATTGCGCGACTCCCTCCACAGTATCTAACAAACAGAAATTGAACGCCGATCTGAAATGATTCCAAGATCATCTTATGGACTATGAAATGGTTCAATATGGTCGAAAATGTCCAAGGGTGGGCAATCTTCAGAGAAGCTTATTTCCAGAGTTACATTTACAGCGCAAGCACTTCTATGCCCAAAAACATCGAAAAATTTGGGATCCTCATTTTAATCATAATCAGCCTAATCACACACACACAGACACGGCCTGAAATCATACAAAGTTCAGCCTCATCACACACAGACTCACGCTAGCCGTCGCTAGGCCCTAAATTGTGTAAGTCTCTGAAGATTGTCACCCTCGACCCATGTGTGCTCATAAGGAGGCCAAAAACCATATGTGCACAAAACAAGAAGTAACTAAGGCTCGTTCCCAATAATTTTAGCAGTGTGTGAAAATAATCTAAAAATGTGAAAAATAATGCATTTTACGCATACATTTTCAAGTTGGGTCGGAGTTTGTCGACCCATCGGAGACGACAAGACTTGCCAATCCGGTGCAAGAGACCTTTGGGTCGAATAGAGCTCCAGTCTCTTGGACCATTCTTTTTAACATGCACCTTATCTTCTTCTTCATGCCATGGTCCTTTCTTGATTTCACCTATATCCTCGCACATTCTCCTCATCCCCTCCATAATATCGTGGAGAAACGGGTATTCGCTGTCTATAGAGGGGTTCGACCGGATTTTGACGTCAATAGTGTACTTGATTCAGTCTCAAGTTTCATCCACTCATGTATACTATTACTACAATCTTGAAGTGAAAATTCAAACCTCAATACTAGTTGTTTTATTTTCTAATTTTATTGATTTGTTGGGTGTGTTTTATACGGGTAGTGACGGTTATGGCAGTAATTCCCACAATCTGCCCACTTTGACCTAGTCGCTTCTTGGCCCAACCCAAAAACTTGAAAAATTGCAGAGGAAGTACCCAACCTGTTGATTTTGAGCAAATACGTCCCTAAATTTATTTCATGACATTTACGCCCCCAACTGGGCTGAGTAATCTGTTAAGCTGAGTAAAGAGGCAAATTATATATTAACTAAAGTTTTTGGTTGCATAAAGTCTCTGCTTTACAAAGCAAATCATCTTTTCTGCATGTTGACATTCTCCCATAGTAAAGTTTGACATTGGAAAACGATTTAAAAACAAAACCCGGTTGTAAAACAGCGCCAGTGAAAATGAGAAAAAGCTACAGATATACAAGAATCTTCAAAATCTGCATCTACTCATCTCACGGTCTTGGACGTATTCCTAGTCTGTTCCTTATATTTGTACCAGCAAGCTTCATGTCTTCAACCTACAAAGTCCAAAGAAGGGTGTGGTTACGCTATCAAAAAATCCCCGAGCAAAATCAAATACAGTTACTTATAATTGCGAGGCAAGCAAGGTAAGCTGAAGCTAAATGAGAAGAAAATTTTCATCCAAGGTGATGCTTGCTCCTATCAATAATTGCTAATCTCTCATAAATTCTACAATTTTTTTAACCGATAATAAAACTACTTGCAATTATCGTGTGAAAATATGTAGACAGCTGATGCTACCATTTCAGATGGAGAAAAGAAAGGAGCAAGGCTGGTGTTTCTCTCGTCTTTCTTTCTTTCTTTTTTTTTTTTCATTGTCATCATTGAGCATATTTCTGTTGAATGCTAAATCGTTCAAACTTTATGACCTAAAAAGGATTGGTAGCTATAGAAGTTCTCCTTGTCTATCTATTTAGTTTACAAATTAAGATCACTCAATTATATTTTTGCAGAATGGTGGTTGAGTGAACTGGAGCGGTTAATACTATTATGTCATGTGAAATACTGGAAAATGAGTATTTTTTACTGGACGACGAGCGTAATTAAATGTTAGTAACAAAATTTTAAATGCTCCACTCTGGCCATATAGAAGCCAGTTTTTGTAATATCCGCTTGTCCAGATTTGGTGAAGCCATACCAGAGTGAATCTAATTTAATTATTCCTTATCCAATTTTTTTGTACGAAAATGAAGAATTCTTGTAGTTTTTTTTGGTTAATTCCAATTTTTTATTAAAAGAAAACAAAAGATAGTATCCCATGTATGGAACTCTAAGTCCTATGAATGCAGAAGGACAGAGCAGAAAAGAAATTTGGAAATGCGGAAGAATTCAGATACAGAAGCAACTCAATCTAAATAGATATCTTCTCATTACATTAAAGTTCACGATTACCAAACACTACATTAGATTTCAGATATAAACTTAAAATGCTCGACATAGTGATGCAATTTACAACACTATAAATCAATATGCAAACTAGTTATAGCAATTCCGTACTTGGTTAATATTATGTGTACATAATTGAAACTCTACCAGCATCATTTTCCGAAATTTCAATTTCATAAAGACCTTATCCTGGAATTAACCCTCAACAGAAAATAATTTTGGCTCACTTCGGCCAAAACGGCAACTTGGCGATGGTAGAGCACCAAACAACCCCTCCCTCCTCCCTCCCTCATACAAAACCACCATAACCATAAACTAAGTCTTATTAGCAATAGACATGAAGACAGCAGCGTCAGATCCCATTTCGCAACTCCAATCAGTCAAACACTACATCTATCTAAAGATTTAATGAAATCAAAATCCTTTGTGACCAAGACAACCCAAGTTAATTTAGTCCATTTCTGCTTCCTCTAACAAATTTATTAAGTCTATTGTGAAATGCTGCTACAAGTTTCAGTGTGTCATCTAAATTAATGGACTCCAGTTTTCCGATAACAAAACAGTGGTATGTGATGCGGTAAAACACCTGATAATTAGACAGTGCAAGGGAGGAAAAGGATATGATACATAAAAAACTCAATTCTATAGATAGCCAAAACGTACTCTTATCTATCATGTATGATACATAAAATCTCACTTCTCTCTGAAATTTGATCTTTACAATATCCAGTAGACGTATAAAGTAAGAGCACCCCTATTTGGGATAATCTCTTCTTAGAATAGCCTCTATATGTTATGAGAAATCATAAACTGTTTCAAAAAGATGTCAAATTCTAAGGACTAAACAACTTTTAAGTCACCAAATTATAAGTTGAACTATATAATCGAACCCAATAAGATTACTAGTTTTTCAATTAAATGACAGCAGAAATTAAACTTTAAAGGTTTTCCCTTTGATAATCCATTACTAAAGAATTTGCACTACTAAATCATTGCAAGTATAATTTTGCAAAAATAAAAGTAACCAATTCCAACTGCTAGGTAAGCAACCAAAATAACTCTTTATATAATGCACAAAAATTATAGATTACTTGTTGCTGCACCTATGATATCATACCAAAGTAACAATACTAATTGTTTCTTTTCAGACAAAATTCTCTCAAGGATTAAACTTTTATTAATGAATGTATGAGAGCAAGAGTACATACGGATTCGATACCAGAGGCGCGAAGGGAGGCAACGGCGGCGGTGACGGTGGCACCAATAAAGAGGGAAGAGACGGCAAAGGCTTTTAAGGGCATGAGACGAGAGTCGCCGGCGTAGCCTTTTCTATAAATGGATACCGCCCAGGTTAATTGGCCCGTGCTTGCGGTGACCCACCACCAGTACTCAGCCATAACACTGACAACGCCACCGCCTACAGGGATTTCCTTTTTTTTTCCTCCATTTTTCATTTCAGTTCCATCCAAATCCAATGCTTGATCTTGACGGTGAAAAGGTCGCCGTACTGGGCTTCTGGGGGATGAATGAATATTGGACTTTTGTAAAAGCCTCGGAGGCCCTTGGGCCAATAAATTTTAGGGAATAATTCACAAAACATGTATTTAGTATGCAGAGTTCAAAAATCAAGTTTGAAGTTTGATTAATATAAAAATTAGGATTTTATCTAATTAATTAAATAAAATAAGGTCACAATTATATAAATAATGATCACATATACATAATTATAGGTCATAATTTACTATTAGTCACATATTGTCAAGTTAATTGATCACAAATCAAAAAATTTACAGACAGATTATTTCGAGGTCACAAATCAAAATTTTTATAGGTCACAGATTATGTCTAGATTATAAATCAAAATTTTTATAGGTAACGGTTTATCTCATTGGTCACAAATCAAAAAAATTATAAATTATATTTTATTTGTCGGTCACAATTTTCACATTTATTAGTCACAGATTATTAATTTTAGTCATATTTTAATTTTTTATTGGTCATGAATTATTATTTTTAGTCACAGATTAATTTTTTTAATCACAAATTATCATAATTTATGGTCACGGCCCGATTTCGATCTTGATTCACTACCAATACTTGGTCACAAATCATCATCCCGCAACCACCGTCTATACCACACCACCACAACCACTAGCAAACATCCCGATCCTATGTCGTCCCACCCATGACCACTACCACTAACATTATCGCAACTGCAATCGCCATCGCACCACTACTATTAGATCTCCAGCCACAACCACGACCTCTACCGCCGCCAACCACCACCTCCAATAACCTAACCCACAACCTCACCAACACTGCACTGTCACCGCCACATGCACCACACCACCAATAAAACCACCAAAAACATCCCCAAACCACCGCCACAACCGTCGCCACCACCACAAAACCCATCCCTGCCGCCATCGCCACAACCACACAAAAACACCATATTGTTAACGATTTAGCTAAATCCCACACATCGCAGCAAGAAATCAGGTTGTAGATCCATATTCGTTGGTCAGTTTTAAGCCAACTGGCTCCATCAGTCTTCCAAGATTTTCTACAATTGCAGTCTGTCCAAACAAAGGTGATTCGGTGGTGAAATTACAGTAGAACGGGTGGATCTGCTTCGCGGTGATTCGATGGTGAAATTACAGTAGAACTGGTGGTGAAATTACAGCAAAACAAGGAAAAGAAGCTAAAGGTGCGATGGCGTTGCTCCGGTGACGACATGCTCCTGCGGCGACGACGGTTGCGTCATCCAACATCACCACTGCCAAATATCAATCTGTGCAAAACCATCGACGTTGTCGGTGTCACAGTGGCGGACAGTGACGTCATCAGTGTCGTCGTGGTGGCCAGAGACGTTGCCGGTGTCGTGGACTTGTGAGAGAGAAAAGGTTTGTGGTGGAATAAATTAGGTTTAGGGAATGAATGAATTAAATTTTCCAAATATTATTATTTAATATTATTTAAAATATATAATTGCTAGCGTGGTTTGTGATTAATTATAATTTGAACCTGATTTTTGTAATGTTATCTTCAAAGGTCGGCTGTTGTATAATTTCCACTAAATTTTATGCTTTTGAGATTTTCTTTTTCTTTTTCTTTTTTCTATATTAATTTATTGTAAAAATATTTCAGCAATTCAGGCAAACATATTTAACCCCAATTCGGTAAAGATTAAAATTTTAATTTTAATTTAAGTTAAAACCAACAATAAATTTTAACCATATATATTATGGAACCCACAACTTTTCAACCACATATTTCATCTCTTATCAAAATCTACTAAAAAATAGATTTTAATCTTCATCAAATAGAGGTTTAGCACAATACAACACTTTACATATGTGTTTGGTACACTATGTAACACCCTACACACTATCGTTTGGTACACGTGTTTATAAATATGCATTGAAAAATAAAAAATAAAAAAACTTCTCATAATAAATTCCCAGCGCATTACAGGAAATACACATTAACTTGAGCCTAAGATATTTATTTTTAAGAACATTTTTAAGGAACATCATAAAACAAAAGGTTTTATATTTGTTATTAGTTGGTTCAATAGGGTCACGTATAGATGAGTTTAAAATCTTGTTGATTTCGTCGATTCTGAAGAGGTTTTAACCGACTAGAGAATGATATCAATATTACTAATCATATTAGTACAAGTTCTAATGCCCCTACATACTATTTTACCATTTCTTTGGCTTCATTTGCACATTAAATTGAATTGAATTTTGAACTTGTATTAACAATATCTAACATGTTAGGTTATGATATAGTTATAGTAATGTTCAAAGTGTGGCTGTAAATGAGCCCACTCTTTATGAGTGACAACTAAGCATGCGCCTAAGGATTTTTTACACTGACCCCTCTTGAGCACCAAGCAAGATTGTCAAGCCAAGTTTTGGTACGCTTTGTCGTCCCTCGGAGGTCCTGTCCGCACGTCGTAAAGGGAGGTTCACAAAGAGGAGAACTGCATCCCGAATGTCCAGTCTAAGTGTGTATAAGCTGTGACCGCATCCGAATTTACTCGAGTGGTGAACCGAGAGAAACCGTCACTCCTCTTGATTAATCGGGCGAAACTCGGACACTTGAGTTATCAAAAAATTTGTCAAGCCAATAATCGAACCTAGCCAAGAGTCTCCAAACATAATCATTGGCCTCTTTCAGACTCTAAAAAATCGAACACTTTAGGAATTCCAATACAGTTTACCTTAATTTTTAGTTACCCCAACGACAGTTGCACAACCATGACTGCCTTGTAGAGGCATGGCAAGCCTCGCCAACCTCCACAAGCTAAAAATGTACCAAGCCAAGCAGAAGAAAACTTAGTGAAATCAAATACGTGATCGAAACTGTTAAATTATCTCCCAGCAAACAGTAAGACCTAATTTTAGTATCATCAGCCATTCCGACCACCACACCCCCTTCTTAGTCGTGGCTACAGAAAATGAAGTATCCTCAATTTGAAGTGTCGCGTCCCAGAGAACTTTTGGCGCTGACATACCATTTACTCAAAACTTAGCAGTAGGAAATTTGAAGAAATCTGGAGATCTATACGTCTCATTCGAGCAATACAAGGTTCGATTTATGGGTATAAATTCTAGCTGTTTCTGGTATGTCTCTGACAGAATAGATGTGCAAGTTCATGCCTTCGGCTTCTCCAAAACATTTGCAGTTAATCAAAACATTCATCAACAAAGTTGATAAAAACATGTATACACCATACAGCCACCACTATATGTTAATGAAAGGTTTTAGCAGCCAAAAATGATCCTACTTCAACAAAATAATCTCGTTTCTTTGCCTAAACAACTCGGGTACAATATTTCAATAAAATAGAAACCAGGAATCAGAGTGAATGAATCATTATTTGCAAATGCAACCATGAAAGTATCTGGTTAGCAGAAATAATAGTAGAAAATATTGTAACTGAAACAGACTTCTCAACTGTCACCCTAGCAACAAGGAGAGTTAATTGTACAAGAAAATCAACAGAGAGGACTAGATTTTGAGTTTAAACCCTGATAAAGAAGCGTGAGTATGATGATAATCACAGGCAATATGCATTTCAATACTCAACCATTGAGTGCTATTCATCCGATAACTAGTATGGCTAAATCTTAAAATATTACCCCATAACTTCGCTATGCTCCTCCTTCAACTAATATTAAGCTACACATTTTGTTGCCTGTTGGAATGTGTTTTTAGGGCAAACCGCTATAAATCTCTCTATTTCTGCCGGATGTTCCTGTTTTCTTTCATTCATTATACCTGTGAAATTGGGGTACGGGCTTAATATATAACAACTTCTAGGATCTGGAGTAAAGTAATCTCTCTATTTCTGCCGGGTGTTCCTGTTTTCTTTCATTCATTATACCTTTGAAATTGGGGTACGGGTTTAATATATAACAACTAGGATCTGGAGTAAAGTAATCTCTCTATTTCTGCCGGGTGTTCCTGTTTTCTTTCATTCATTATACCTTTGAAATTGGGGTACGGCTTTAGGAGACCAATGTAAGCCCTGCTAACCAAAAATGTTCATAGTTAAGTATAGGTTAAATGGGAGGTCTAAATTTTTTCTTTCAAGAGCAACTAACTATATGTAACTCAATCTGAAGAAGAAAACGAGACCTCCAGTCAAAAAACATTTTGGAAAATTCCACGGGGCGGACTGTAATGAATTACTTAGATTAACTCAATACAATAAAACTAAAAGAAAAGGAAAACTGCAGTTCATATTTACGTGGCACCCAATTATTTTGCAACTGTACAAACCAACATCTTAGAATGGTTGTTTACACAAGGAACTCACAAACACTAAACTTTAAAAAAGCTCACATATATATCAAACCTGGAACACACTTATATTACTCACATCAATAAATCAACTTCAACTGCAGCCATCCATTACACATAGAAGACATGATTCATGTATGATATCAGTAGTATGCAGAGAATTAACATTTATACTGTTCCCACTCTTCACACAATTTACAGCGTTCAGAATTATCTTGGCCACCGTAGTTGAGTATGTACTAAACAAATACTAATACCCTAAGAAAGCTTATGAACATACAAAAATACAAGTGCTTTCACCATGTCTCAAGGATCAGATACCAATAAAATATACATTTCTCAACACCACAAATTGAGAGCTTTATAATCAGCTAAACTGTGTCCACGGTAGTTGAATATGTACTAAACAAATACTAATACCCAGAACAAATTTCTCAATCTTCCAAATATAAGGAAACAAGTAAAAAAACTTCAATCTGAAAAGAAAATACTGCAGTCTACATGTGAAATTGAAACCCCCAAAATTAGAAAAATCCATATTTACAATGAGCTAATTATAAATCAAAACAAAAATTCTATCATTCCTTCTTTGTCAAAAGCATGGAAAAAAAAAAAAAAAATGAAAAGAGAAGGGAACATGAACCCAAAAAGTACTTATTCTTCCTTTCACCTTTACAAATTATACCTTCAAATGCCATCACATAATTTGGAAGTCGAGCACCTTAAAAATTCCAAAATCATTTGTCCATGATCACATCTAACCCTGTAAACAACATGATATTATTGGTCATAAAACAGTAAAACCACAGTTCAATAAACTGAATACAAACAACTGCACAAATCAAGATCATACCTTTGGAGGATTATCATAGACCTTGTACGAATCAGGAGTAATTGATGACAACCATATCCCAGGGAACAGATTCTGCAGCACATAAAACTGAATTAGTATATCGAACAATTCAATTTATTAAAACGTAAATAGAAAACAAGAAATATACAAATTGTTAAACCAAAACAATCATAATAAATCAAAGATCAGACAATTTCTTACATCAAGTTGTTTCTGAATGGTTTTCGCTCTCTTCTTAGGCCTCCTTGCAGGCTTTGATCCAGTCATGACGAAAATATCCTCCTCAATATCCTCTTTTAATAGCGCAATCGAAAAGCTCAATTTCCTCTTCTCCTCCTTTTCTGCAGTACTACCACCATGTAATTCACTCTCTCGTGATCTATTATTGAAATTCCTCGATGGTGATTGAGTTTTGTTATCGTCCATCCCGGACCTATTATATTTAGCCGCGCCTCCATTCAGATTCAGGGACTTCCTTGTCGGCTTTCGAGGTCTCAAATTCCACGTCTTGGGTTCATCATCATCATCATTATTGTTTATTTTCCCGTCTTCACGAGCATCCTGGTCATCGTTATGGAGTTTTTGGGCCTTTTCTTGGGGATTTTCCTCTAATTTATTCATGTAGGGGATTTTTATCAAAATTTTAGATCTCTTCTGTTTATTCCCAGCCACATCAGCTTCTGTTGCCCGTAATTTTTTCTTTGAATTCTCGACAACCCAATCAGAATTCCGTGAATAAGTTCCATTTTTTGTGCTCTGAGATGCTAAATTCCTCGAATCATTCCTTCGATACTCGATCAAAGCACCATTACTCTTCACTGGAGGCCCAGATTCCGAAGCTAAATCACGCTTCGAATACTGCGTTACTGTGTCACCGCGATGAGGAGACTGCTTCACCGAGTCACCCCGGAGCGCGAACTGTTTTATCGAGTCACCGCGCACCGGAGACTGCTTCAGTACGTCACCTCTATTCGGCGATTGTTTCGCCGAATCAGTAATCCTAAATCGTTTAGACGATTCACCGCGCATTGACGATTTAACTTCCGAGTTACCATGAATAGGCGACTGCGCAGAACCGTGTAAAAAAGATTGTCGAGGCGGCGGTGGCGGCGGAATTAAAATCGAATCCCGTAATGGCGAATGGATCATTGATTCTTGGAGAGGAGAAACGGAGGACGGATGGCTCTTCCGTGATGGCAATTTGGTGGTTGTGGAGCGGCGGAGATGGTGGTTGTACGAGTGTTTGTCCTTCTTATATGTCAATCGCGTCAACGAGAAACCATGCAACTGAGACTTCGCCGGAACTGTAGAAGTCATACCAATATGTTATCACTTCTCTTCACAAAAATTCAAACAAAATTCAAAAAGAAAAATCGATCTGAAGAAATTTTGATCACCAGTTTAATACTTTCCGATAAAAGTTATTTAATTACTGACCGGTTTTCGGAGCTTCATTGTGAGAAACAATATTTGTATAGATTATACATATGTGTGCGTCAGTGCGTGTACATAGATATATTGAAATAAAGGACTTTGGCGTCGATTGTATAAAGAGAAAGAGATGGGCTGTGGGCTGAAGACTGAAGAATGAAGAGAAGGGTGAAGTGAGGTGGTGGCTTGGAGTCGTAGAGGAAGACGGATATAATAACCTACACAGACCCGGCCCGGAACGACGGCGGAATTCGAGTGAATTTCTCTTTGCTCTCCGGGGTATTTTCGGTATTACATATATCTTTACGAATAGATTATAAATTTTTTTAAGGAGTCATGCTACACGGTTACAGAAACATCATGGATGACTGCAGGGATGATCGCACACTCACATGCAGGAAAAAATTATTTTATTCACATGAGCCACGCACATTCACATGCGATCATCCATGTGGTCACCCATGTGGGTAGAGTATCATTTTCCTTTTTTAAGGTATGCAAATCAGATGGATGTTGTCGGGTATTAAAATGTATCAAGTTTAGACTTGAGATAATCCGTACATTATTAACTCGCCTTTTTCCGATAGGTTAAATTACTAAAGTAACATGTTGAACAACTCGATAAACATATTTATTTATAAAAAGCAATACTAAATTTAACTTTACAAATTACTCTATTTTTCGTAACATTGTGATCAATATAAATCACATTGTCAAGTTGACCTTTGAGAAAATTCCTAGCTCACATTGGGCCAAAGTTTTGAGGCGTATGATTTTCGCATTAGTCAGCCTGCTTAGACCTAAAATTGGATCTTGTTTGGATTTCTTTATAATCTTTTTATACCATAAAAATCAAAGTCAGATATTAAATTTGAATTATGCAATCACAATTACTATCCACACATTTTATATGATCTATTACTCATCTTCATTATAATTTTATTACAATTTCTCTTAGACAAAGGTTCTTAGAGCGTTGCAAGGTAAATCAATCATATAGCTTACCTGCGACTCTACGTGTAGAGGTGGCAAACGAGCTGACTCAGCCTCTCGGCTCGTAAAATTACGAGCGCTCAAGCTCATAATTTTACGAGTCCAAGCGCGAGCCGAGAAGATCGGCCTGTTTGGCGAGCCGCTCATGGTTCATGTAAATAGTGACCAAAATGATCACTTTTTCAGTGGTCGTTTTGGCCACGAAATATATTTTTTTTTCATTCCTCTATAAATACATGATTTCCATTTCCATTTTCTTTACACAAAAGTCACCAATACTTTCCATTTCTCACTCTCTTCCACAATCAATTATCAACATTATAAATTTATACACAGTCTACTTTCATTTTTACAATTTTATCGTTTTCAATTTCAATTATTACATACAGATTTTGAAGTGCTTTCTTTAATTTCTTCACAATTCACAAATGAATCCACAATCATTTGTTGAGGGCTTGTTCGGTATCGGGGGCAAATCACCTATGACGTCGTAAAATCTATTTCGGAATCAATTTTTCGATCTAAATGAAGTACTCATGCATGAAGATATTTCAAATATGGTTGCACATGAAAGCAATAACCCAAATTATCCAATTGATTTAGATGACATCGATGTTCCTGGAGTGAAACAGGAGGAAGAACCTGAATTAGACATTCCCGATACTAGAGGGAAGTGAAAGACGAAAAATCAAGAAAAATGTTGGGAATACTTTAAATTGATTTCAAATGGTCTTGTGGTCGATGGAAATCCAAAGTCGAAAACAGTATGTAAATATTATCAATAACAATTGACATGGCAAAATGGCATTGGTTAGGGTTGGGCATATCTCTTGAATCGAATCGGACCCGAATCAAATCGAGCGCTTCTTCGTAACTGAAATACCCGAACGGGTATTTGAATCGAGAACCGATGGGTTCGGTTCGATTCTCGGTTCTAGACTCAGAACCGAAAAATCGAATAAGAATCGAATTTTTTGAAATTTTTTAATTGTTATATATGGAAAGATTAAATTATTTTAACATTTTAAAAATAAATTAGCAAAGATAGAATTTGCATTGAAGACACTAAGTTCTATAAGGGCATTGAGACAGATAATAAAATATATATTATATTTTTTCTTATTAAATCTTATTAGTTGAATAATTTTTAGTTTATTTATGTTACTTAATTGTGCTTTTTCAATTTTTTTTTTAGAGTTTCTTAGTATCTAGTATGACAAGTCAAGCAATTGATGTTAAATCAAATAATTGGTAAGTACTACTGTATTAACAATATTTTAAAATATTTTATCTCTACGAGTCTATGACTTCTAATTTATATATATCACCGATATTTTAATATTACTAATTTACTATCTACTTTTTGTTATTTGTATACATTAGTAAATTAATTTTATTGGACAACTTGTTATTTATATGTTATTAAATTGGAATACGTTAATTTGTACAAACTAAGATTAAACATGTCAGATTGTAGTGTTGTTATAAATGTTAAAAAAAATTAATTATAGTATGAAACCGAACCCGAACAGTTCCAAAATTATATTTGGACCCAACGGTTCCGTTTACTCACTACCCGAAAATTTTCGGTTCGGTTCGGTTCGATTCTCTTCAAAACCTAACCGAATCGGACCGTGCCCAGGCCTAACATTGGTACCACCCACCTTAACCGTCACTATAAAACGTGTGCGGCCAAACATGGACTTCTTTCAGCTAGTCAAACCCAATTGCAATTTGGTAGTTCCAGCACTGATTCTACGACTTCGCCCCTCACCGTATGGATGTATTCGGAGGAGAATGCTCGTACGGGAATGGTGAAACTTATTGTCGGTGCTGAATTGCCTCTAGCAATCGCGGATGACCAACATTTCGTCACATACGTTGGGGTAAGTCGAAACACTCTTCGTTCAAATACAATAGAATATTTCCTTCAAACAAAACAACAATTAATTATGGATTTGCAAAAATATGAAGGTTTTACATCTTTAATTTTGAATATATGGGAGGGGATTAATAAAAGAGTTTATATAGCTGCAAATGCATACTACATAAACTTACTTTAGTGTATGGATAAAAAAATTGTTGCTTTTAAAATTATTGAATTCTCTCACAACGCTAACAATATATATAATGTTATTATAACCATTGTTAGATAATATCGTTGCGAAAGTAAAATTCATTTTTTTACGTTCGACAACGCTAGTTTTAATAAAGTAGTTATCGATAAATTGTGTAGGGTATTACAACCTGATTTCGGTGGTTATTTGTTTCTTATTCATTGTGTGTGCCATATTTTAAATTTAGTTTTACAAGACGGTTTGAAACATATGAAAGGAATTAGAAATGCACTAATATATATCACGATCTTCCCTAGTAGAAAACAGACATTTGAGGAATTTTGTGCCGAATTTGGGGTGAACACTGCTAAAACTTTTGTTACTCACGTAGGATATAGATGAAACGTTACTTACTAATTATTAAAGTCGTGCGAAGGTTTTGAACATTTAATAACTGAATTTTATAACAATAGGCATTTTAGAAATGACGACGACACTATTTTGAATTAATCTGATTGGTTTTTAGCTTTAAAAGTTAAAAAAAAATAATAAGTTTTATGACTCTCCAAATATTTTATCTGGAGTTTACTATCCCACTAACTATATGGTGCTTGAACGTCTTTATATAATTGTAAGGACATTTCATAAATATAAAAATAACCTTGATTTTAGTGCAATTATATATTCTATGGAATTAAGTTTAGAAAATATTGAGAATACTTGTCTATGTTGTTTCCCTTGACATGCATCAGGAACTAAATATGTAATTGATCAGATTTCAAGAGTTTTAACCTTCGGTACACCTATCACTTATAAAAATTTAGAATAAACTTTATCTTAAATGTATGAATTATATGCAGACCGAATGGGTACACATATTAATCCAGTACCCTCTGCACCTACTTCTTTCACTGATATTGAAGAAGATGATGTTGAAATAGTAACTTTATTCGAAGGTATTAATACATATAGATATGATGCAAATGCAATAGGGACATCTAGATCTAGTAATACTTTATATTCTACATGTAATCAAACAGCAGACTCAAGTTCAAATGCATTGTCGCTGAATTAATTGATTACTTTAATCATAATATGCATACCAACAAAATAATTAAAAAAAGTTCAGAAGAAGTTATTGAATTCTGACGAAAGTACGAACAAAGATGGCCAGGATTTCTGCAATTGCAAAAGATCTACTGACACCTCCAATTAGCACTATAGTTTCGGAGTCTGCTTTTAGTATAGGTAAAAGAGTTCTATCCGAGGTCAGGAACCGACTAAAAAAAGATATTTTGGAAGCATTAGTGTGCGTGAAGGATTAGCAGACGCTCATTTCCGACTACAATATAAGTATGCCGAAATTACATGTTGTCAAATAAGTGATACTTAATTTAACCATATTATATTAATCAAAATTTGTTATTTTATAATATTGTTTTTCGTTATCTTTAAAAAATTGTACACGTAACAAATTGTTCATGTAAAATTTTTAACTGCACCTACATAAAATTTAAGTAGCTGATTCCAAGCCGGATAAAGGAAGAGGGTTCATATTTTATCTATTTTCATCATTTAAAAAAAAAAAAAAAAGAGCTCGAGAGCTGAGCTCACCCTTCATACAACCCGTGATGATCACGAGCCGAGCTCGTGTCGACTCGGCCCACTGTCATTCCTATCTACGTGTCTAAATTTTTTTTTTTTTGTTGCTTGCAATACTTCATGGCTATAATCATGAACACGGACGAAGCCAGGAGGGACCAAAAATAAAAATTCTACTAGGCTGCTATATAGAAAAAATAAAAATAAAAATAAAAAATCCAAAGAAATATATATACTTTTACATTAAAATTAAATGGGCCTTGGGGGAATGGTTGGGCTAAAGCACAGCATTGCCCCTCTCTCGCCCTACGCCCATGATCATGAGCTCATATCGTATCATGTTGTACAAGAGTGTTTAGAGAAAAAAAAAAAAAAAAAAAAATATATATATATATATATATATATATGTGTGTGTGTGTGTGTGTGTGTGTGTGTGTGTGTGTGTGTGTGTGTGAAGACAGGAAAACAATACAAGAATTTGTGTTATAAACTCTGAAACCGAAGAAAAATAATTAGTCGTCAAAGACAATGAATAATAATTAGTATAAAGCTCCCTGTCCCGGCTTGGGGACAGGGAGCATCTCTCAAATATTTAGCACAAAAAGTTATCATTTTTTTTTTTTACTTGTTACGTAAATCGTTTCTATCGTTTCAAATTTGACATTTGCACTCTTATTTCAACATTTTCTTGCAGAGTTGGTTCTTTCTATCAATTCCATTAATTTCTTCCGTTAAATATGGGTATTTGGCGCAAATCGTCAATAACGTTTCAATTTTAACATTTTGACCCTCAAATCGACCTTCGTTTGGGCAAAAAATTCTTACCATCTATTTTCTCCATTAAAATATTGTAAAACGATTAATTTACCACCCTCTTTAAATAAACAAATAGAAAAGAAAGAATATTAAAAAAAAAAAAAAAAAAACATATTAGTAACATGTAGACTTGGTTTGACTACACCTATAAATTCCGTAAATAAATTTTTTTTTTTTTTCAAACAAACTAAAGTTGTATAAGTCGATAATACCTGCACGAAGAGGGAGGCGAATATAATTTGAGGGGTAGTATCTTGGACAGGACTCTCCAAATGCTTCCCTTCAATATCTCTTTAAGTTCTTTTTTTAATTATTTTATAAATACTCAAAACTGTCAACAATAATTAATACAACATGACCTGTCTTCTTATGATCATGGGCGGAAAATTAAGAATATTGAAATTTTTGAATCTAATAGCAATACATTAGACAAGGTCGTATCATTTCCTGCACTACATTTGTATTGATCACCAAAATAACAATTCTTAAAAATTACAGGCCAGATGATTTCATGAAAGAATAAGATAATTATTGAAAAACTTCTTTGTAATTACTTATGCTTACAACTAAATAAACATAATAAATTCAAAAAATGGACTTCTTCCAGATTATAGCTGACCGAGAAATAGATCACTGGAACGATCTTCTTTGTTTTCATCAATGGAAATACCTTCTTCAAAGTGCGTTCTCGAAGAAAATCAATAAAGTCAGTCTTACTTTCTCTGAAAGATGCAAAATCATTTCAAAATTCATAATCAGTTACATGAACATGGTGTTTTTTGTTTCATAATTGTGTCATGCATGCTCGATACAAATATAAAAGACGAACCTTTCTGGTATTTTCAGAGACTTTATACCGCTGCATTGTTATTCTTTCCAAATTTCCACCAGGAGAAGTTAGCTGCCCATTAGACACTGTAATGTGAGCTAGGAAAAGGCGAATATCAAAGGTTAATGTTAAAAACGTAATATCAATATCATAATTAGGTAGAGTAATTGTTCGCTACATCAAGGTCTCTCTGAACATTCTTCTTCCTTTTCTTTGGCTTTCTGGAAGGCATTTTTCCAGTCATAACAAGCATGTCCAGTGCAATTTCTTCTGGTGTAAGTTGAAGAGAGAAATTGGGCAACTTGAGGAAATTGGAAATATCCTTTTGTTTTTCCTTCATGTTTCTTTCACCATTCTCTCCTGCAACCCTAGCAGTATTAGATGATGATCCTCTGATTCCAATTGGCTTAACGTTCTCAATTTTTTTCAGCAGGGTCTTCTTTCTTTTCCCATCTTTGCTTGCCAATTGCCTCCCCTTGTGCTCGTCTTTGAAAACTATAGGAAGCTTTCCCTTCTTCTCAGCTTTTAATTCCACAGTGTTCTTTGTACTTCTCCTCGAGTGAAGCTTGGGCTTCTGTGCTTGAGCTTCTTTAGGGAAAATCACTGTTTCCTCCAATTTCTCTGCTAACTTCACGAAATCTGGAATAAATTCCTCAACTTCTGCACCGATCTTATTCCCTAGAATTTCAGATGCAAGGCCTGCCTTAGCTGGAGAAAATGACTGCGAGGAAAAGTAGCCACAGCCTAGCTCCATGGCAGGTTTTACAGGCCTGAATTGCCTTGATGCAGGAGCAACTGGAGGTGGAAATTGCTCAACGTTGCCAAGCTTCTTTGATGCTGATGATCCTCTTGTCGACATTTCTTCTTTCCTTCTTGACGTCGATTGAATTAATAGCTTCAAAGTAGGAACATTTTAAAATAAAAATTTAATGAAACAAAATTTAACGAGCAGTTAAATGTATACAATGTCCATAATCAAACAACTATTTCTTATCCAAAATAAAATAAAATTGTACAAATTCATATTACTAATCAAATAAACAAAATTAAAGAGGGTTGGTAACTGGAAGTCAAGAAAAAATTGAAGGTAAATTTGGCAATTTATGTATTTGAAACTTAGAGAAAGAGGTAGAATTTTATGAGATACGTTAGACTTTGCCAGTGTCAAAAGTCAAATACATTTCTGTGTCCCAATTGTTAGATATCTAAAAAGAAGGAAATACAATTAAAAAAAAGAAGGTTTCCATCCTTCAGTTTTCTCAACTCAACTGTAGAACATTAGAAACCCTTAAAAACAGAGAGAGAGAGAGAGAGAGAGAGAGCAGCAGCAGCAGCAGCAAACAGGAAAAAGACACCATGACTTACCAGATTGCTCAAGGTTTTAATGTATAAACAGAAAACCCTGAAAATGCTTGTAACCACAATGTGAGAGAGAGAGAGAGAGAGAGAGAGTGGAGAAACCTTTAAACCTTTATATAGATGCTGGATCCATGGAGAAGGCGTGGCTGATGGGATGACAACAATTTGAATGGATTTCGTTTTACTTATGGAAAGAAATATGGAGATTGTGGATTTATTGTGAAGTTAATAATGTTTCATGCAAGTGATTAATTATCCTAATTTTTTACTATAGTTGACATACAGATATTTTTGGTCCAGACAGGTCACATCTTGGTGGCAGTTTTCCACTTACTACTATCTTATCAATAATTATAAATGTATGCTCAAGAAACCCTCGACTTGGAATTGATTTTGAATTGCATTTTCATAGAAATTGTAACATGTCAATCTTCAATATTGGATTGGAAGGTTGAGTAGTTGGACATCAATCAGGGGCGGACTTTGACCAACTAGTTTTTTTTATTTATTTAAAATACGATAGAATTTTGGACCAAATTTATGACCTAGACACACCCACACCACACAGTTCCCATTTGACACAGAGAGAGGGACTAAGAGTCGAGAGAGAGGACATTGCGTCATCAAATTTTTTGTCAATTTTTTGAAATGTTTGAGTGTGATCCACTAATACGAAATCTCTGTGTCCGCCACTGACATTAATGATTGATTTTATTTTATTTTTAAAGTGGATTTACATGGTTTATTTGCCAAGAAACAGGGTTTGGAATTTGAATTGGGTTTCAAAAATATTGACATATTACAATTTGATTATAGTAAATCAGAGAAGTGACTACCAGGATGGAATCTATTTTCTTAATTTATTATAGTTTTCTGGATAATATTTACTTTAATAACAGAACCTTCTCGATACATGACATCAACGATACACACACAAACACTATCCAGGAGAAAGTGTACATATAGAAATGAATTTCCAATATGGCACAAAATATGGCACGAATATTAAGGGCTTCCTTTGACACATTATCTTTTTAGTCCCTATTTGGTAGGGATAAAAATCAGATTTTTGTTAAATTTTAATAAACGTTAATAAAATATGAGGTTAAAATTAATTGATAATTTTGATTTAAATTAAAATCTGAATTTTATTTTCACTGAACAGGGACTTTAATTGAAAAAGAGTAGGTTGATATAGGAATTGAAACGATTTTTCATAGATAATTGCAGTTAAAAGCCCCACCCCAAACATATCTTTTTGTTTTTTTTCCCGCTCATAAAGAAATACGATTTTGTTTGCATGGAAATATAATAATGGCAATTCAACCTTAAAATTATTATATTTTAAAATTCAAAATTATTATAGTTTAATTTAAGGGGCCTATCAATACTTGATTAGGAAAAAACTAAAATCCAACTCCTAAATAAGACTGCTAAGAAAATTTGATAAGACAGAAAGTGAGTAATTTATTTTCCCCATTAGAACAAAAATGAAATCAATGGCTAAGTCATTGTTTGAGTCCTATTTTTTTCATCAAAATACATTCTTCAACGGTGATTTGATTTCACTTCAACAACACATTCTGCAATAAAATAATAGTACACGTAAATTCAAAACTTTTATTGATTTTTTTATCACGCATTTCACATCAATACACTATTTAAAAATATATTTTTTGACAAGAATAAGGCTCGAACAAGAGCTAAAGTCCGTCACGGGATACTTCGTCAATACTAGATTCTTGACTTGAATCGAGTTTAGATCTATAACTTGAATTGGAAGAAAATTTGTTGGTGACAATTTTGAAACTTCAATATCTGCAACTACATGAAAGTACATCATTTTGAATTACTGTCATACTATATTTAGTTATAGTGAATAATTTGGTAATTCCATCTATAAATAACGATGCCCCCCAAGGAGTGACTTTAATCATTTAAGTTCGACAATCGGAGGAAAAAAAAGGCGATGGTCAGATGAACAAAATGTCCAAGAAAAGAAGCGAGTTCAATTCCTCATTGAAAAAATCTATTTGTACTTAATTTTTTACCTAATTGTTGACCAAACTGACATGTGGCGACCCCCTATTGGAGGGACGCCTATGGGCCCAAGCGCCCCTTCAATAGGAGGCTACCACTTGTTAATTCAGTAACCCTTTAGGTAAAAAATTAGGTATATGTATCATAACTCTTCCTCATTAGTCTAAGCCCCCAAGGGAATACCTCAAGTCTTCAAACCATGGAGCGATGGAGACACTGTAAATCTAGGTCTTTGAGCTTCATTCCATCGACTTGGCTTAAGTAGTTATTAGGTACTTTTATTCTTTTTTAAGAGTTGAGGGATCAAGCTGCAATTTCAATTAAGTTGAGAAATAGGTTACATTCAATTTACAGACTATTTACTGGTTTGGCTTGAATTTATGAAAAAAAATATTGAGATGTTCTCTAAAATTTATTGATTGCCTTTGGGTATTCGTGCACGAATCATAATCACGTGTTATCATTATTACTCACTTTTGTCTTCAATGATTGGCATTAAAGCATAGCCTTGTTCTTGATAGACGATGATTTGTGTCCGTTAAGCCATCTTGAATGAGATTTAGCATCGAGAAAACATAACAAAAACATACTACAAATCCACATTTTTATATATTTATAATTTAAACAGTTTTATACACACTTTCCGAACATACTTTAAGATAACCTATGATAACACATCAGTTTTTATGTAGTCTGAAAAAATTGCAAGCCTGCCAGTTGGAGAGCTCTATAGTGGGTTTCACAACTTCAATTGCATTCAATCTATAGACATTGATACACTGTGATAAATAATTTTAAGTACACGAGAAAAGATCTACCAAATTTTTGTACTTCGAGAAAGACATGCACCCTGAAAATACAAACTTCCACTGATAGTTAAAGATGAGAAGCACGGGAAGCAGTTGGCCAGCAAAGATGAGAAGAATATGATGTCGAGGAAATAAATGATTTCCTTTTCTATGGGCTTAAGCTTTTACACGAGTTCTTTTAATATGATATCAGAGTATGTAAATTTCAATGTTCATGCACACATTTATGAAAATAGTGCACGTATCAGGTAAAACATGACCATGCTTGAAGCCTCACTGGAAGAGACATAAGAGAATTAGTTTCAAAAGTTGGATTAGTCAATCAGAAAACTGGGTGATGCAAATACAATTATTAACAAACCACTAAAAAAAAATCGAACATGTAATCTGGACTGCTACTATTGACAATATTATTACAAATTTCATAAAATTGACTTTACCCTACAACAAAAAGAAAAGTTTAAATTGGTCCAAGAAAATCAAAAGAACTTACCCCACCATTCTCATGAAATATCTGTTCTTCTACGCCTTCTGCTGGGTGAATGGCCGTCAAATGCCCCCATTTTCCATTCTGATACATCACTATAATAATGACAACTTTTCTTCCTATGAAGAAACTTAAAAATGTAGTAACAATATTGTCAATAGTAGCAATCCTCAAATGCCAGAATTATAGGACATAATATAGATGTGCAGTTTCAATTAAGGAAACTTTGAAAAATCAATTTTCTCTGTGTTTGCATCCTCTGGATGCATATGACTCAAAGACTTGAACTTAATGCATCAAGGACACCCTAAAAAGGCAAATGTAAGAAATTCAAAAATGGCATGCTAAAGGTACTTCAAATAAATAATATTTATTTGTGCACTAAAAAGGTTATTGGTGCATATAAAGCAACTAGTTTGAATATGTATACCTGAACAAGCAGATGTCTATGATGGATCATGCATTCTGAAACAATTGATACTTTATGTTTAGAAGTAAACAGTATCTACTTGTGAAAAATTGGGTGGTGTTGTTGCTTTTACAACTTTTTTATGGTGGAAACACAGCAGCCCAGAATTTCTAAAATCTCACGTATTCAATGAATCTGGACTTGCTGAGTTGGGATATTTAGCGAATAAGAAATAATTTTCATCTTTGATTGCAGGGTTTAAAGTGCTCAACTAAGGAAACCAATCTTAAGACTGTGGAGACATAAATACGTATTAAAAAAAGTCATTCCAACAAAATATAATCCCTATATCACTCTAAATCAGCTCTCAAAGTGAATTTCTATATAATCAAACCACATGATTAGAAAGAAGGGAAAGAAGCTACTCAACTAGAAGAATAAATTAACCGTGAGACAGTTGTAAGAAAGCTTAGATAGATCAAATTTAAAAGGGAAAAACATGAAAAATCTCTCAATAGCAAACCATCAGTAACTAGACGTATTCCTCTATTAGTCTTTCATTAAATTAAGTGTCAATAATTCCTGATCAGCTGCAAGCCAGCAATACATGTATAGAAATTCAAGTTAGAACCTTTGAGTAAATGCAGTGTAACTCTGCTCGATATAGATCAATAATACATCCCAAAACCACAAGCAAAGCACCCCCAACCCACCCAATCTCTGACCACCAAACACACACTGAGGCACCAGAGTGCATTCTCATACACGAAGGGAGAAGTTATTTACCGTTCAAATCAGCATGGAGTAGGCTACAACAATTTTTATAGTTTTGCAGCGGGAAAAGTTGTCTGAATCAAAACAAGATGGAAAAAAAGAGGAACTATTTTTTGTCACATTGAGAATATAAACTCGTTTTTGAATTATATTCGGTGTCATAAAATTGATACCAGAAATAGTTCAAAATAATGAACTCCAGGGATCACTGCATGTACATGTTTGATATTGAAGCTGTCGACCAAATTGATGTTCACAAGGGGTTGACTTGCTTAAACCATTCACTCATCGGTCAATAACAAAGTCTAACTAGGTTTTTCTCTAGACTGATAAAGTTAATATGCGCATCTAATAAATGAATAGCTCAAGTTAGAAGATAGTCCCACTTTCCAGTTTTGTCGATAAAACTAAGTGGAAGATAGAGTTAAAGATTATATCCCAAACACAAGATAGCCATACATATAGGATGATAACCATTGCTCTAAACCCATATAACAGCCCTTTATATTTTCAGGTCCTATATGGATTCATTTGTTGAGAATAGGAATAGCTTGCAGTGATTATAAATTGACAATAAACAAGTAGGTTGCCCTAAATATGCATCTAACAGTGAGGAGTACATGCAGTTAACATTGTTTCAAATTTCACCTGAACCGAGTCTACAAAAATATGTAGGGACAACTTAATACATTGAATAAAGGAAACGATGTAATATCATGTATTTCACAGGCATTCAACATAGTCAGCATCATAAGCAATTGTAATAAGAGATGTGTGAAGCTTGCTTCAACATATAGGAGGAAGAAATTGTAAAAGTATACACATAAAGCTTACTTCCTTGTGATTCATTCTCACATTATATTCAAAGCTGCAAAGAAAATGTGCTCAATAAGCTAGACCCCTTCTAGAGAGAAGGATTAAGATCATACGACTAAAGAATCCGTGAATGGGACTGCAGCCAATCCTGGTATAAATCCTAGCACAATATGGTTGACCAAATTCATGTGCCAAACCAAAGAAAAACGTCTTCCCTGCTCTTACATTACATATGTACACAAATCGAAGGTTACCATCCAATCAATATCCCAACTATATACCAAGACAGTCACCTTGAGGTACCAAGGTTTCAGTGGTGAGTCAAGCACCAAGAAGTATCTACAAGTCAGTCAACTTGCTGCACAGAGTCATCAATCGGTAGTCTAGCAATAATTAGTTCAAGATACTGACAGCTCCTCTCAACTTGCACTGCCATCTTTGTTTAGGGAACTCTGTAACCACATCTTCGAGGCAGCTGGATGGATGCGAGAAAGGCGAGCAATGAATTGTTTCTCACTAGTTGCTATTATGCTAGAGATGGAGTATTCTTTCTTACACAACCCCTGCTCCACAAGCCACTTAAGGAAATTGTATCTTGGTTTAATTCGTCTCTCTCTAAATGATAACATAAATATCCTGGAAAAACATCAAGGTACTGCAGAGAGGATCCTATATCATGGCAAAGGAAGTCAAGTTTTTCTTCAAGAAACCGTTCTTGCTGGTTCAGAATCTTCGCTGACAACCTTAACATTCCACAGAGTTTAGAGAATTCAATTCCACAGTGTAGCAAGAAATCAAAACGTTGTTGTAGTTTGCTGCTACTGCTGTTCAGTTTAGCTAAGGCTTTTACTGTAAACTTATTCTCTCCAAACCCTATGCCATGTAAGAAACTCAACTTTCCAAAAGTATGGAAGTGTGTTCTTTTAGCCTGAATTTTCATTAAGTTGTCTGTGTAGTCCTTATCCAAGTCCTCATCTGGACTTCTAATAGAATAAGTACCCAACAAAGAGTGATCTCCACTCCTCATCCTCTCAAAGAACCACTGTCCGAGATCCATCGACCTCATGACATGAGGCAGATTAGCTATTTTGTTCCTACCAAAAACATGAGGGTATTTCTTTTCAAGAGATTCCAGTTCTGTTGTTTTCAATCCGAAATGTTTCAGAAATCCCGAAACTGAAATCACCTGTTCTTCCAAATCAAAACTAAAAATTTCTGGCCTCGAAAGAAGCAACAAACCAATGTCATCCTTCCTAACGTCCAATCTGCAAAAATACTCAATCTTTGCAACCAAAACCTCTTCTGGATACTCGACAAAAATTCTTTTATTTATTCCCATCAACTCACCAACCTTCTCCATCTCACAACCCAAGTCATAAAAAACCCGAATTTTCCTGCAAACCTCAAACATAGCATCCACATGGCCCTCCACACAACTTGCCAAGCCATAGTCAACAAAAATGATTTTCAAATCGTCAAGCAACCCACACATATCACCATACAAAACACGAGGAAAAGCCAAGCATATCCCAATGACATCAACACTACTAAAACCATACTTATCCTTCATCCCACTTAGCCTCCTATTCAACCCCAGGGGCTCAATGTCAAAAATCAAACAATCCTCCTTAAACAGCAAGCCCAACTTAACCCAGGGGAATCCAAACTCCGCAAGAGCACAAGCAGCATTAAATTGTCGCCAATCAGACAAAAATAAGGTATTAACGGGTAAAAGGGATCTAGGAACTGCATTTTTCTTAGTGGAATTTAAGCCAATGCTTTCAAAGAAAAAATCGACTTCGTTAATGGGGTGGTACCTGAGAAAGCGCTGGAAGGACTTGGGGAAAGTGGAGAGGGAGAAAGGGACCTTGGCGACGACACTGGAGAGGCAATGAGGGCAATTGTTGGCAATGTGGTCAGCATAAGGGAAGGGTATGGAGCGGGTGGCATGGAGGTATTCCGCCAGTTGCTTCTGGGCTTCTTGTATGACTTGGAGCCTATGCTTCCAGGGGATTCTTGAGAAGGGCTTGGGGAGTTTTGACAAATTGGTGGTTCCGGCGGAGATGGTGGAGAAGAAGTGGTGGCTGACGGTGGTGAAGAGGGAAAATACGGCAGAGGTAGCGGTGGAAGTAAGGCGGAGGGTCATCGTGAGTTTACGGGTTCTACTTATTTTTCAATATTTAACTCGGCTTTTTGATTGCTGAATGTGAAGTGGGTTTGTGCATATTAAGAGGATTAATGATTTTTCCGGTAAGTTCATATCGCCGGCAGCCTGAATGAACTCGTTCGCCAGCTGACAGCATACCTTTCGAGGGCGAGGACAAATCCAGCAGGTGGAACCAAGATTTGTGCACATTTAGCCCCTGCTTGGCACAAGTACTTTTTTAGGAAAAAACATGGTTTTTGAAATAATTATTTTTTGGGGGTTGTGGGGGTTAAAAATTAAGGGCAAAAAATTGAATTTGTTTGCAGAATGTCTGATTGAAAATAAGTTTAAAAAAAAAAAAATTAAAAATGGTTGTCGACTCGGAGCATTTAGAGCAAGTTTTGTGGTTGCCCAAATTTTTAATAACTAGATTATATTTTAATTGCATAAAATATTTATAATCTTTATACACTATCACTTTATATCTCAAACTATTTTTCATTGTAATCTTATTCTCAAATTAACATATTATTATTAATTATAATTTATCTCCAAACAAAATTTGAAGATAAAATAAAAAGACTCATTTGCCCATTATATTTTTAAATAAGCAAAACAAATAAAAATGTAAACATAAGATTAAATATTTGACTCTCATTTTAAAACACATTAATAATATTTTTAACAAAAATCATGATTAATGACAAAAAATTTTAACCAATGAAATTTTAAAAATAAGAATATTATGAAAGAAAAAAAATTAAGAATATAAGTGCAATAATAAATAAAGGTTAATGATCTTTACGTAATTAAATGCAATTTATTTTTTAACAGACATATATATTATGTGTGTGAAAATTTGAAAGTAACTTCTCTATCAATATTTGATAATTATTTATTTCAAACTTGTAAGTTAATTTACTTAAGAGTTAACGAATCATGTCCACGTTAACATTGCTGGATTAATCGAAATTGCAACCAACCAACCCAGAAAATTTTATAATTTTCCTGTCTCTCTATCGTGAATGGAAGAGATACGTGTTTGGATTTGCAAGAATCTGCTGAAAGCTTCGAAGCTTTCTTACTTGACAAGTTCTCAATGCTGATGGAGTTTTTAATCGAATATGCTTAAATAACTCTTCAAATACTCGTCGTCTTCTTGCCTAATGTCTTGAATACAATTGTCAATGAATGCATCGATGAACAATGGCCAACTTCTTATGTTCTCGAGTTCCAGCTTCTGCCCAAAATGAGAATGAGCATAACAATCTTTGGCACGATATTTTTAAATTGTAGTTTAAAAGGTTTTTCAATCTTTATTTTTAAATCGTAGTGTAAAATGTTTTTTGATCTGGAAGATTCTATATAAAGAAACCAAGATAAATTGCAATCGAAAGAGGAAAAAAATTGTTTTTCATTTATACATGAGACGCGCTTCTGCCGATTGGGGTTTTGGTCTTCTTGATGCATAAAATCTTGTGTTGTTATAAATAAATAAATAAATAAATAAAAAGTTCATTCCACACAAATAATTATCGACAAGAAGTTATATAATAGTAAAAAATTAAAAGTCAACCAATCGTGATCGTCTTGATGTCTTTTGCATGCTTATGTATGTTCAAATTTAAGTCGTAGTTGTCAAGAAAATCAGAAGCATTGTCGAATTTAACAAAATCATATTTTATTTTATTTTGGATTACGTCCCATTACTGGCGTCCTCACCTGTCCTGCCCTAGGCCTTTAATGAATGGGGTAAATTGCAAGTTATACCTCCAAGGGTACAGGGTGGAAGATTGTTTGTACACTTGAACTTACCCAAGAGCCAAATCCATATTTCAGGATTCGAACTTTTGAAGCGACAGCCTCAAGCAAAGCTGAATTTCTCCACCTTCCTCTTTTACTACTTGAAGATGTGTCCTGGGGGCAACAAAACCATATTTTGCCACCACAAAGGAATGTCTAAAACCATGGAAAGCCAAAAAGAAAGATTATAAAAACAGCACATTTTTACCAAAAAACCTTCAACCAAAGACGTCAATTTACTTGAAAGTGGATCAAATTATACAACGTTCAATGGCCATTAATTTAACCATTGTGAACCAAAAATGAAATTTCAAGCTTAGATTTAAAGGGATTCTCACATGGTTTTGGAGCATAGAAAGTCAGCTATACCACTGAAGCAGATTTCTGGGTTCTGAGACCAAACAAATTTTGAAATATCATAGATGCATCAGGAGGGAGTTTCCTGGACCGAGGTGCCACAAAATTGACAATCTTTTCATGAACACAATACCTGCATAATCAAGTCAAACGTTTTAGACAACTGAAAATATAGAAATTTGTTGGATTTGCCAAGAATTAATCAACCCGCTCAAACTTACCTGAGCTTTCGACACTTTGAGGCATGCCGGTCAACAATTTTTTCGTTTCTTACTTTGCAATCTCTTCATGGCATAAAGGGCCGTCTCTGTCAACAATCAAGATTAGAATAGTTAAAAATCATAATCGACTCATTAATTCTCTCTCTACGGACATTGGCCACAAGTACATACATGATACATATCTATAGAATTCCATGGACAAATGCAGAGGACCAAAAGTTCAGAAGACTGATTTTGAGGTATGGGCCTGTTGCAGGGAACGTCAACAGCAAGAAAACTTGCAGTTGTGTTTATGGTTCCAAGCAGTCAAGTTTCCTTCATTTGTATGGAAGGAGATTTAAGTTCCCCACGAGTTTGCTCTATTTTTTTGGGAGAGATTCTAGAAAGCAGAGGCATAGCCAAGGGGGGGGGGGGGGGGGGGGGCCTAGGAGGTGCCTGGACCTCCAAAATTTCTGAATATTTTGTTTTATTTTTTCTATTTATATTTAAAAATAAAACAAAATAAAGAAAGACTTTAGCTTACAAAATATAAATTGTTGGTAGCCTGAGGGTAAAGTTTCTACTTATCTAAGAGATAAGTTTTCGAATCCTCCTGAGAACAATCTCATTTTTCCTTTCTTTATTTGGTGCAATTAGACCCCAACCTTTAGGACCTCTGAAAAAAATTCATGCCAACCTTTAAAATCAAAATTTTTAATCCCATCCTGCGTGAGATGGATGAGCAATTCTTTTGATAGGTAAAGTTGACAAGATATAGTTGACAAATAATATAATCTTTTATATATGAACGTTTTGTTCATTTTCATTTTCAATAGTTTTATTGTTTACTTTCAAATGCTGCTACACTGTCAACCGCCGACTATCGTAGCACCGTCGACCAGTGTTGGGTCTCCCCAAATAAAAATCCTAGCTCCACCATTGAAGCAAGGTACATAATAGCTATCTCGGGTTGATGGGAAAGATTGGCAAAGAAAGTATGGTAATTTGGAATAGATCAAACGTCCTTTTTTCTGGTGATACCTTCAAAAAAGACCACGCACAAGTTACTCATCAGGCGCCAGGCGGTGGATACAGCCGAAAAGGTAGTCTTGCTATTGAAATATTAAGGATGTGTATTCCAGGGAAAAAGAAACTAAGAATATAAAAATTCAATACTTCAAAAAAATTGCCTCAAACAAGCACGACACGCAAATGAACGAAATTGAAGTGTTAGGTCAAGGAAGGCATTCGTGCAGCTTGATAAAAAAAAAAAAAAAAATGGGTATGTGCAAATAATGTCACATTCTAAATCCCAAAAAAGCTCGATTACTGGCATGTAAAATAAAAACGGAAGATAGTGATAAGTTAGAAAACAAGGCATAATATACACTGGCATAATACGAAGAATGCCAAGTAGTTGATAATATATCACTAGGGGACATTTATGACACTGGAAAGAAAATGAATGATAGGGAATTGAATTGCCTAGAATTCGTTTTACAAGGAATTGTAATTAATGGTGTTTGATTGGTATAATTTTTCACCTGACAAATTTTTTGTTTGGTTTTGTTTTTTACGCAAATTGTCAATTAAATGGATAAATTTTTTTACCATTGCATTTGGAATGTGTTCCAATTGCTATATATATATATATATATATATATATATATATATATATATATATTGTCAAAAAGCTGGAAAACGTTTTCTAACTTTTATGCATCAACCGCTTGTACCTTGAAAAATGTTGGAAAATATTTTCCCTAGAAAATTAGTGCAATCAAACAAGTGAATAGTAAAAAATAGGAAAACGTTTTCCACCTTCCACGAAAAACGTAGGCTATCAAACGGACCCTAAATATACCATTTATGTTTGGAACATGAACGAACAATTGTACATCAAAGTTGGCTAGCCAGAAATTAAAAAAAAAATGGCATTTAAACTGCCGGGAACACATTGCACAGAAATTTTTACAATCAAGGTGCAAGAAAACAAATATGGTTGGAAAGTAAAACCTTCATCACCACTTAAACCAAAAGCTATTTTCTAATGCATGTAAGAATCGCCCAATACCATAATTTTATTTTGCAGTAAATCCAACTTGCAGTTTCATTCATTAACACAAAATAAAATCTGAAATTCATCCATAAAATTTGGCTGAATTAAAAAATTGAGGCAGTTTCTTAAATATTTTTGCCATTCTAAAGCTTATTTAAAAAAATTGGTTGAAGGGCAAGCAAGTTTTAGAATAGGCCATCTAAAATATTAATAGCTTGTGCATACTAGGTTTAGTTTGGTTCAAGGTTAGGTGACGATTGTTAAATATCAACAATCTATGGCCCTCATGAACTAAAATATCTTAGTTTCAGAAGAACTCTGTTCTCTCAATTGGCTAAACTAAAGCAGTTAAGGTCTGTTTGATAACCAAATTTTTTTCCGAGAATTAGGAATCGTTTTCCAACTTCCTACTTTTGCGCTGTTTGATAGCCTTTATTTTCCATAAAATCGATTTTCAACATTTTTCAAGGTACAACCACTTGAAACGTGATTCCGTGGAAATCAATTCCTTGCTATTTGGTGGGAATTGATTTCCACCTTTTTTTTTTTTTTTTTTTTTAGCAATAGAAACAAAATCTAAGATAAAGTGTAAACAAATTTATCCATTTAATTGATAAAAATCTATGCAAAACAGAGCCAAACATAAAAATAAAAAATAATTTTTTTATTTTTTTATTATTTTTTATTTTTTTTGACAATTTAAACATATTTTGTCCGTAATGGTAAAAAAAAATTTATCTATTTAATTGACAATTTGTATGAAAAACAAAGCCAAACGTATTATAATAGAAAGGTGGAAAATTATACCAATCAGACATCTTTAATTCAATTCCCGGTAAAACAATTTCAGGCAATTCAATTCATTTTCTACCCATTTTCTACCATTGCAATCAAACGGACCCTTAGTCCCTAAAGTTTCGAAGCTAATAAAACATATGTTGATCCAACTAAGTATTCTCAAACTATTCATTAAGGTCGAAATCTTTTTTCCTTAACTCCATTACAAGAATTTCAAAGATAAATAGTACACTAGCCTAAATCTCATTTAGTATGTTTAAAAATATAAACTACCCCTTCTAATTTGTAACTATCCATTTTAACTGTCACAGTAGTCACCAGTATTCTTTTCATAACACTGAAGTCAACATATACTTAAACCAAGAAAATACAAAACTCGACCCAAAACCGATACTAAGTTGGCAACCTTGCTAAAAGACCACATAATTAGTTTTTCTCCCAATTATGAACTAAAATTGAACAAACGACTATGGAATGAAAGGTGAGGGCCTGAGGGGTCAAGCACGTACTGCTCCTCATTTCGAAGTTCCTCGTATTCTTTCTCAAGCTCTTCCATCTCAGCACCCTTCTGTTCATCTTCATTGTCATTCTCAGATCCTTCTTCCTCCTCTTCTAACTCTTCCTCATCATGATCGTCTTTCTCCTCATTCTCACTCTCAACATCGGTATCCTCGTCATTTTTGTCAAAATCATCGCTATAGTCATCTTTATAGTTGTAATAATTCACCTGTATGATTAAAGCAATACAGCAAATAAGCATAATAAAAAAAATAAAAACAAAATATAATCACAAAGAAACGAGCAATGAACAAAAAGAGAAGGGCTCTAACACTATCAGGAAACGTTTGTTTTTCCATGTTGCTGTCAAAATCCGAACCACTGTCACTTAGTTCTACCTTTCTCGATTTCTTCTTTGAAGATTTCCCCATTTTCTAACTACCTAAAACACACACAAAAAAGGGGCACTCGTCAATTACTTCTCGTTCTTGTCAATTTTCAGACCACTGAACATTCCCAATCAAGCACACACAAATTGAATATTAACAGAACAATAGAAAGCTAAACCCACAATCTTTATACCACAAAGATTGAAACTTTACCAAAATAAATGCATCATTCTTACTTGTTTGACAAAGTTTTTTATAAAATTTATAGCTGATTTTGATTAAAAAAAATACTTGGAAAATTTGATAAAAATTGTGGGTATGGACTGGTTAAAATTAATTGCTGATTTAAATTTTTAGCAATTTTTAAGGTTTCAACTCCCCTTTTGGCGCAGGTGCCTATTGCAAACAAACACTGAAAATTCAATGAGATGTGCTACATGTACATAAACTTTTGTACATAGGGGTGTGGACAGCCCTATCTACAAATTATTGTGTATACACATGGGTGCGGACACCCTCTTCTACAAATTATTATGTACAACAAGAATAATTCAAGTTCAATATATGTCATTGTTGGATTTAGGAAACGTAAAAAGTTAATAATTTAGACGAGGGGTTCAGAGAGATGGAAAGGACACGCTTACCTTTTCACTTTGAGTCGCTCGCACACAAAAGGGAATGAAAGGTTTGGGGTTCAGGGTTTTATAATTTTTGGTTGTTTAGTAAAGTGAAATTGTCGATCCAAGTTTAAACAACACTGCACCCTTCTAAAATAACTTAGTTCATTTAAAAATATACAAATAATAATTTGTCTAATAAGATTCATTCACTATACAAATCAAATGATCAAAAAGTAAATAATAAGACTAAAACATTGAGGATTCCTTCTTGTTGGTTCCTTTGTTTCAAGTCTTCAAATTTACATTAAAAATATGAAATATAAATAAAAAATTATAGAATAAAATATTTTTAAGTATTGCTAATACTTACTAACCATTTAAATTTATAATCCATTGGTTGACTTGTCACACTAAGAAACTTTACAAGAAATAATTGAAAAGGTACAATTAACAAAATAAATCAACAAAAACTTGTCCACTAATAATAAGATTTTATATTAAAAAAAATAGAGAAATTCAGTTATTCAGTTCTTGGTCTAGAATCGAACCAAAACCGTTGATTTTCGATTCTAATACCCACTCGTATATTTAACTTAAGAAGAAATGAATCGAACCGCTCAATTCATTTCAAGTCCATTTCAGTCCGATTTTGTTCTGGAACTTTGTCCAGTTCTATGGGTCAATGCATGCCACAGTTATGTCAAGGCACATTAATTTTGCTTTATTAAATAATGTTTATGAAATGATTATAAACAGTTTAAATTATTAAATAAAAAAAGTAATGAATAAATGTACAATATTTATAAATTTTGTAAAATGTATTCACTAAAAGTGATTTCAGTATTTATAAAAAAAAAAATTATAAACATGATCAAACATAAGCTAAATGAAGCGACTTTGAGACAGTTTAGAATAAACAAAACAAAAACAAAAATCATTTCAAAGCACTAAAAAAATTTAAGAAAAAAGAAAAGTTGGTCACTTATGTAATCGAATAGGTTCATATCATGCGTATCAAAAATGTTATTAGTTTATTGAGCATGCGACGAATTTGTTTTGAAAATAAAAGTTGAAAGTAGAATTTTCTTGCACTTGATTAATCTTTCTTAAGGCAAATGAGCATATGTAATGCATCATAATTGTTGAAGTCGATATTAGTAAAACGAATGTTGAGGTAATTGTGAGGTGATATTGTTTTACAAAATCATTAAAATTATCTTTTGATGAATATTTTTATGGAGTTGCAGTAGATTTCTATATCATTTAGCATTTTTAGAAAAAAACAATTGTTAAAAAATCATTTTGAGGACTTTCTTCTTCTGCTTCTCGAAATCTATCATGACACACAAATAGTGATGACAACCGAGCCGAGTAGCTGGTGGGTTCAGAATCGTAAAAAAAAGCCTGAGTCATGAGCCGGGCTTAAAAAATGTCAAACGAGTCGAGCTGGGCTCGTATTTAACGAGCCATGAGCTCGTCAATTTTAAAAAAAATAAATAAAAATTTAGAAAACGTGTATTATATAATATAAAAAAATATGTTAAAAAAAAAGAGTTCACGAGCCGAGTTGAAGTTCGGCTCGTCCCGGCCCACAAGCACGAGCTCATGGGCCGAGCCGAGCTCAAACTTTTTTCATGAACCGAGCTGTTGCCCACGAGCTCTTTGGACAAGGAGCCCGAACCCGAGCCGAACTCGTAGAGCAATGAATCGAGCCGACTTGACTTGATCCATTGCCACCACTACACACAAACAAGACTATGAATTTTGAAAAGATTATAATTAAACCTTCGTTTTCTCCTGGTGGCGTAAGGTGGTCTTTCTGCTCCGATAATCCAAAGTTACTTGCAAAAGGAGGGCGGGGCTCTTCTCCCCCGTTGTACCTCCGGCGTGAGAATTAGAGCAGGGTTTAAAAATATCAAAAATGGAATTGAATGCGTGAGGGGAGTTTTGATAGTAAAAATTCACTAACTCGTACCTGGCCCGTCTGGAGGGTATTTATAGGCGGCTGGGGCCGCGTAACTGTCGGGCGGTTGCAAAGCCAGGTGTCCCACGTTGTGCTCCCACTTTCCCCACGTTCTGGGAAGGTGGTTATTGCCCGCCTAGTTGTTGGTTGTCTTTGTGATAACCGCTAGGCGGCATTTATCTAGTTAGGTGTTTTCTAGCGACTAAGTGTTGTAGAGCCTTTCGTAGTGGCGGACGACTTAACGTGAATGTAGAGCGCCCGGGGGGGGGGGGGGGTCGATGGCTTCACGCGGTAGGCATGGGGGTCGATGTCTTCAAGTGGTAGGCATGTGGTCGACGTCTTCAAGTGGTAGGCGTGTGGTCGACCACTTATGAGCCGTCGTCGCCGAACACGAGCACATTGAAACCCACGCTGGTAGGCACGGGGTGCATTCCAAGTGGTTCTATCCTTACTCGCCACACCGGTACTTGCTAAGAGATAGTTGCTAAGAGGCGTATTATATCACTAGCCCCCTGCCTCTTGTCGATTTTTCATTGGCAAGGGGCATGTCTTTGCGCCATCATATCGTTTTTTTTTTTTTTTTTTATTATTATTTTTTTTATTTTTTATTTTATAGGTAAGTAAATCGAGTTCTTGACGTAATTAAATCGATCGGTCCAAGTGGCGAAGAGATGCAAAAGTGTCGCCTAAATGGCGGAGATAGTTGGAAAACCTAGTCCACTTGGAATCCCATGTGTTGGCCTCGTTTTGGAGGGAAATTTCCCCCCAAAAATTTTAAACTCCCATCTATAAAAAGGGGGAAAGGCTTCTCTCATATTTCATTCTCTACTACCTCTTTTTGCTACATCAATAGACAAGGTAATTTCTTCCCTTTCTTATATTCCATTCTAGCTTTCTTTTGGAGTTCTTCTTCTATTAAATCATGTACAAAACCTTCATTTCTTCATCATCTAGCGAGAGTGAAAGTGAGGGGACGAGTCGGTCGACCGACCCGCCGTTGGACGAATCGGTCGACGGCGGCAATGCCGATGGTCGACCGCCGACCAGCAGCATTGCTACTGGTCGACGGTCGACCGGTACCACCGGTCGACCGCCCGCCCCCACTTCTCATTTTCGCGTGATTAATCGATCCTCTCCCGATTCGACTACTCCACCACACTCGACCGATTCTCAAACATTCCTACCGGTTCCCCCGAGGCGTCACGTAGGTTCGACTAAGTCTATGAATCAAAATGTAGAGATAGAGCGGGATGCCGCGGGGGAGGAGGTGACTCTCGAAATTCCGAAATCTCACAGTCTTTATAACTCTCCATCGAAGTTAGAAAAGTCACTTAAAAAGTATGAACGCGTGGATAACTATGTTTATAGAGCTCCTAGGCCTAAAGAGACACTTCCCGGATCCGACCCCCGCGAGGTGGCCGTTTATAAAGATATCATGGATGGTGGTTTTCGATTTCCCATCCATCCCTTCTTTGTGTCGTTATTCAACGAGTTTCATCTCAACCCCAGCCAAATCAATCCTAACGCGTGGAGGAAAGCGCTTTATTTTTTGTACGTTTGTCTTAAGAAGAGGATCCCACTCTCAATGGAGCTCTTTAGGTGCGTCTTTGAGATGCATGAGTTGGTCCAGTGCAATGCATTTGTCTACTTTACCGCTAAGGTTCCTTTCCGCTTCCCCGCTTTTAGAAATTCCAACAGCGGGTGGAAATCCCGATTTTTCTTCGTTCGCCCTCGTGATGGTCGATTCCCTTTCAACACCCATTGGAGACATCCTTTGATTCGCCTCTTTAATAGCGAAATCGAGATCACCCCCCTTCTGAGAGCACAGACCCAAAAATTGGTTAAAATTCCACCGCTTGCACCCAACTTAGGCTCGGTTTTAACGATGAGGAACATGTTGCTAGTGGGGATCGGTCGTCCTACTGGTAGGTTTCTACCTTACTTGTATTTCCATCCTTATAATTATTATTGGATTGTTGCGTTGGCTATACTTCGCTAACTTTATCGCCTGCACATAGATATGGACTTTGATCTAGACGAGGTATTGAAGTCTTTGCCGGAGCCTGGGAGCGATGAGGGATTTGCCCCTATCGATGGTGAGTTCGAAATGCTTTATCTCTAGTTTTATTTTATGCACCTCTTTGCTTGTCGTTCGGTAAGTTTGACAGATTCCTCTTCATGTATGCAGGGGTGACTTTTGACTTAGAGGAGACCGTGGACACCCTGGTAGGGAGTGATCCCGAGGGCGGTGATGACCTACCTTCCGTTCCGTTGAAGAGGAAAAAGGCTGATGACGGGAGAGGGCTGCGTTGTACCACTGAGGAGGCATCTCTACCTTCCGATGAGCTTATCCCACCCCCCGAGATGACATGGGGTAGTCCCAGTCGTGTTGTACCCGAGCGCGAAGGCTCCCCTCTTCCAAACTTTAGGTTTGCTCCTTCTTCTGGCCATGCGGAGATGAGGGCGGTCAGATCTTTGGTCGCACCATGGCGTGCCAAACCGATTGCTGGTCGACGTGTCGACGACATTGAGAGAGTTCTGGCGGTCCATACTCAGAGGGTAAGCTTCCCCTAGTTCCTCTTATTTTTCCTTTACCTATGAACATGCTTTTATATATATACATTGTCTTTCACCAGATTCATGACTGTCTGATTTCTTGTCCTTTTAGGTGGTCGCGCTCCAGGTTGGACTTGTCGAGTCAAGCCATCGCTTGTCGGCAGAGTTGAAGGCACTTGAGGAAGAAAAGAAGAGAGAGTCTCACCATCTTAAGAAAAAGATTTCCTCTTTGAAGAAGTCTCTCGAGGTTGCAGAAAACCGTGCTAGGGAGAATGAGGCGGAGGTAGACAGCCTGCGTTCTGTTTTGGCTCGGGCTCCTGAGGAGGCAGTGGAAAAGTACAAAGCCTCCGCCGAGTATGCCATGGATATGGAGGCTGCTGTGGAGCGATACAAGCAGTCAGCTGATTTTGCCAGGGCTTTGAATTCTTACGGGGGACAGGCGATGGGTGCATCCATCAAGTTAACCAAGGAGTGGATATCTGTCGAGCACCCCACTATTGACCCTTCCGGCTTTGACCGATTTTTGGCACAGCGCAAAGGAAAAGAAGGCGGGGCTTCTCAGTTCAAGGCGTCTGGCCGAGCATCACGTGGCGGGAGTGAGGAGACCACCCATTTAGGTTGACGTGCTCTGTCGCTGTAGGTCTTTTGATGATTTCCTTTCTTTTGCTGGTTGATTAGTGTTTCTCCTGATCCGGGATGTGGACAGACTGCTTCTTTCTTTTTGTATCTCGAACAAAAATGTTTATTTTCAGACTATGTTATTGTTATGTCCTTTCTTTTCTATTTATTTTATGGTGTTGATATCTATTGACACATGTTACTTTGTTTGCCATTATTGGTCATTTATTGCTATGTACCGAGCCATGTCTTAAAGTAGCCAATTTTTTTTTTTTTTTTTTTTTGGTTTTGTTGCTTACCGTCGGGCGTCGGCCCTTGTGTGATTTTGTGCTAGCTAACTTCTTTGGCTTCAAAAACTTACCGCTAGCTCTTGGGGCGATTTCGAGCTAGCCAACTTTTTGAGCTTTTTTGCTCACCGGGTGGGCGACTTTGTACTCAACCATTGTAGGTTTTAGGGACTTACCGCCACCCCCTGGGGCGATTTTGAGCTAGTCAACTTCTTGACTTTTTTGCTCACCGCTGAGCGTCGAAATCTTTGAAGGTAGGGTGTGGCGATTTTGTACTTAACCATTTTAGGTTTTAGGAACTTACCACCACCCCCTGGGGTGATTTTGAGCTAGTCAACTTCTTGACTTTTTCGCTCACCGCTAGGCGTCGAACTCTTCGAAGGTAGGGTGTGGCGATTTTGTACTTAACCATTTTAGGTTTTAGGAACTTACCACCACCCCCTGGGGCGATTTTGAGCTAGTCAACTTCTTGACTTTTTTGCTCACCGCTGAGCGTCGAAATCTTTGAAGGTAGGGTGTGGCGATTTTGTACTTAACCATTTTAGGTTTTAGGAACTTACCACCACCCCCTGGGGCGATTTTGAGCTAGTCAACTTCTTGACTTTTTTGCTCACCGCTGGGCGTCGGACTCTTCGAAGGTAGGGTGTAGCGATTTTGTACTTAACCATTTTAGGTTTTAGGAACTTACCATCACCCCCTGGGGCGATTTTGAGCTAGTCAACTTCTTGACTTTTTTGCTCACTGCTGAGCGTCGAAATCTTTGAAGGTAGGGTGTGGTGATTTTGTACTTAACCCTTTTAGGTTTTTGGAACTTATCACCACCCTCTGATGCGATTTATAACTTCTCAGTAGAAACAAACTGGCCAGGATTTGGGGACTCAGTAGGCGCACCGGGACGTCCCAGCTAGGCTGGCCCTTCCTTAGCGCCCTCATCATTTGCCGCCGTCCAGGCTTTTCATTAATAAAAAGTGCCTACAGTAGGCATTACATTGCGAGCATCCTAGATACTGTATTTACAATAGATCATTACAAAAGAAAAGTAAGAAACTCCTAATGGCTATAGTTACAAAGAAGCACAATTAGCCTCGGAATTCTGACGCACTAATCTACTGGTAGTATTTCTTGAGATGTTCTGTGTTCCATGGCCTGCCTAGCGGTTTTCCTTCCAAGTTCTTGAGACTGTAAGCTCCCCTTCCAAGGTTCCGGATCACCTCATATGGTCCTTCCCAGTTCGGTCCGAGTTTGGATGGAGGGTGGCCCGCCGCTGCCGCTCCTCTTAACACGAGATCTCCTGATTGAAGAGACTCTTGGCTTTACTCTGCGATTAAAGTATCCTGCAGCTCTTCGCTTATAAGCTGCCATCCTCATGGCTGCTTTTTCTCTCACCCCATCTAGTAGGTCGAGTTCCGCACTGGTGGTTGAAACATCAAGCCGGTTGACCTTCATCCTACCAGTCTCATTCAGGACTTCCACTGGGACAACAGCCTCCATTCCAAAGGATAGCTTGAAAGGGGTTTCTCCCGTTGGCTCTCGGGGGGTTGTGTGATATGCCCACAACACATTGGGTAGCTCGTCCGCCCACAGACTTTTTTCCCTTTCTAGTCTTGTTTTGAGATCCCATGAAATCGTCCGATTTGTCACTTCCATTTGTCCGTTAGACTGGGGGTGAGCCACAGAAGTGAGTCTGTGGTCTATATGATAGCTCGAGCAAAAGGCTTTGAAGCCGTGGTTGTCAAACTGCCTACCGTTATCAGTGATGAGGACCCTTGGTATGCCAAATCTGCATATTATGTTTTTCCAAATGAAGCTTTGCACTTTCGCGGTTGTTATTGTGGCCAAAGGTTCTGCCTCTACCCATTTTGTGAAGTAGTCGATGGCTATTAGCAAAAACTTTCGTTGCCCCTTGGCGAGAGGTAAAGGCCCTAGAATATCGATTCCCCATTGGAAGAATGGGCATACCCCAAAGATGGCTGACTGTTGCTCAGCGGGGGCGTGGATCAGATTTGCGTGGCGTTGACATGCATCACACTTTCTTACCAATTTTTTGGCATCCTCTTTCACCGTGGGCCAGTAATACCCTTGGCGAAGAGATTTGAAGGCGAGGGATGTTGCCCCTTGGTGGTTGCCACAAATTCCCGAGTGTATCTCGAGCAATACTTCTTGGGCCTCAGTTGGACGGAGGCACTTTAGGTATGGCATGGTGAATCCTCGCTTGTATAGCTGTCCGTCAATCATAGTGAACGAGGCCGCTCGGACTTTCAATCTTCTGGCCTCCGATACATCATCAGGGAGTTTGTCTTCTGCCAAGTAGTCTATCAATGGATCCAGCCAGCTAGTTTCACGCTCTGTGCTCGCTAGGTCGGCTATGAGCAAAATACTTGGTTGCTTTAGAACTTGCACACTTGCCGTGCTAGGCAGATTCTTAGGATTTGCCGACGCTAATTTGGACAGAGCGTCCGCCCGTTCATTGTTTTTGCGAGGAACCTTGGCTATCTTGAAACTTGTAAACTTCCTTTGCAGGTCCCTAACTTTCATCAAATAGGAAGCCATCCTCCCGTCTTTTGCTTCGAATTCACCTATCACTTGGCCCACAACCAACTGGGAGTCACTGAAAATTTCAACTGATGTCACCCCTAGTCTGATGGCCAAACCTAGGCCTGTGATAACTGCCTCATACTCAGCATCATTATTTGTTGCTGGGAATTCAAAGCGCAAAGAATATTCTAACTCCTCTGATTCTGGACCTATCATTATGATGCCTGCCCCGGACCCCTCTGCCTGTGAGGATCCGTCCACGAAAATTTTCCAAACTGTCTCGGTTGGCTGAGGGCAGTCGGGTGGCGGTGTGAGCTCTGCGATGAATTCTGCCAGCGCTTGAGCTTTGATGGCTGTTCTCGGCTTAAACTCGATGTCAAATTCGCTCAATTCGATTGCCCATTTCAACATTCTACCCGACGTCTCAGGGCGATGCAATATTTGTTTGACAGGCTGGTCGGTCATGACGCTCACGGAATGAGACTGGAAATACGGCCTTAATTTTCTGACTGCTATGATCAATGCAAATACCAACTGCTCTGCAAGGCTATAGCGAGCTTCTGCTCCTCTCAACACCTGGCTTACGTAATAGACAGGATTTTGCACTTTTGGAAGTTCTTTTACTAGTACAGCACTGACTGCATGTTTCGATACCGCCAAGTACAAACTCAGCACATCTCCTGCACAAGGTCTAGTCAAGATCGGCGGCTGCTGCAATGAACGTTTCAAGGATTCTAGCGACTCCTCACACTTTTTGGTCCATTCAAAATTGGTAGAGCCCCCAATTGCCTTGAAGAAGTGATAGCATTTATCTGCTGCCCGGCTCATGAAGCGATTCAACGCCGCTACCGACCCGTTAGTCTTTGGACGTCTTTCCTGTTTTCGGGGCTTTTCATTTCTATAATAGCTTGAATTTTGTCTGGATTTGCTTCGATGCCCCTTTGCGTGATCACAAAACCCAAGAATTTTCCGCCCGTTGTTCCAAAGACACACTTCTCCGGGTTGAACTTCAATCGGTTTTGTCGGGCAATATCGAACACCTTCTGTAGATCTCCAACATGGTCGTCGGCTCTCATACTTTTGACGACCATGTCATCCACGTATGCTTCAATGGTGCTTCCGAGCAAGTTCCCAAACACCTTGTTTACCATCCTCTGGTAGGTTGCCCCGGCATTTTTGAGGCCGAACGGCATGGCAGTGTAACAGTATGTCCCCGCGTCAATTACAAATGAGGTCTTCTCCTGGTCTGACTCTGCCATGGAGATTTGGTGATACCCCGAAAATGCATCTAAAAAACTCAATCGTTCGTGGCCTGATGTGGCATCTACCAGGTGGTCTATCCTTGGTAGGGGGTATGAATCTTTCGGGCACACTTTATTGAGTCCGGTGTAGTCTACACACATGCGCCATTTTCCGTTCGACTTCTTTACTAGGACCACATTGGCCAACCACTCGGGATATCGTACCTCTCTGATGAAACCCGCCTGCAGTAGTTTTTCGACCTCGGCCTTGGCTGCGGCCTGCCGCTTAGGGGCGAGATTTCTCTTTTTTTGTTTTATTGGCTTGGCATGAGGCCACACACCAAGACGATGTTGCGCAACAGATGGATCAATCCCCGGTATGTCAGCCGGGCACCATGCAAAAACATCTAAGTTGTTAGACAGACACTTTACCAATTCCTCTTTTTCTTCTGGCTCCAAATCTGCCCCCACGCTGAATTCTCGACCTTCTGCTACCTGAATTTTTTCCGTTGTATCGAGGGGCTCAATTCGCCCCCTGGGAGGTTCAAGATCTAACATCATCACTGGCGGTGCTCCCTTCGCCCGCATACTGTCGACATAACACTTCCTTGAAGATTGTTGGTCCCCCCTCACACATCCCACCCCGCGACTTGTGGGGAACTTCATCACTTGGTGGTAAGTGCAGGGAATAGCCCCAGCAGCATTTAGTAGGGGTCGACCGTAGATTGCATTGTATGCCATGGGGGTCTTGACAACCAAGAAACTCGTTAAGACCACCACACTTGCCGGGTAGGTCCCCAACGTTACCGGTAACTCCACGACTCCTTCTGGCATCACCGTAGCGCCTCCAAATCCGAGGAGGGGGGTGGAAATTGGTTTCAATTTTTCTGGAGAGATTTTCAACCCAGCAAAGGCTTCCCAAGTGAGAACGTTGGCCGCGCTTCCGCCGTCGACTAACACCCTTTTAACGTCATAATCAGCAATATCACCCACTATCAATAACGCATCATCATGAGGGGTTGCCACACCTATCAAGTCTTCTTCTCCAAAAGTGATGCTCTGGTCAAACCTAGCCTTTTTCTGAATAGAGCAGACTTCAACCGTGCGGGCGTAGTTTTTTCTTGCTGAGTTCGAGTCACCCCCGGCTGCTATCCCTCCGGTAATTACATTTATAACACCGGCCCTGGGTGGTGGTCGGTCATCGACTTTCTGCTTACCTCGGTCATTTCTCGAGTATTTGCTCAAAAGGCCCCGCTTCAAGAGGCGCTCTATTTCTTCCCTCAAGTGAATGCATTCTTCCGTCTCGTGCCCATGGTCTTTATGAAAATGGCAATACTTGCTCTTGTCTCTCTTGTTGGCCGATGCTGCCATGGGTTTCGGCCATTCGAGCTCCTTCATGTCTCGAATCTCCATCAAGATCTTGCTCTGTGGAGTATTCAAGTGGGTGAATGTTTTGGCCTCTTCTCGCCTTGGCCTAACAGCCCGATCTTGAGTATATCCCTTACCCAAACGTTCATTTCTCGGCCTGTCTTTGTCAGCAAGTTTACGTACATCACCCGCTTTTCGCTTATTACTTTCTGTCTCCCACCCCTCTCGAAGATTTTTTGTGACCTTCTCTGCTTCTTCTGCATCAACGTATTTGTCACCCTTTTTCAACAAGTCATGCATCGACTCAGGGGGGTTTTTGGATAGTGACATCTTGAAGGCCCGGTTTCTCGTCCCATTCATTAACGCTGTCACCACAGCAGACATCTGAAGATCCCTTATGCCAAGGGTTGCCCGACTGAACCTAGCCAGATACTCCTGCAGGGGTTCATCCTTGTCTTGCACAACCTGCATCAACCCAATGGCTGTCTTGCGTTTCCTTTTGCTGCTCATGAAGTAGGCCACAAAACTTCGGGAGAGATCGTCAAAAGTTTTTATGGACCTAGGTGCCAATGTGGCCACCCAGTCCCTGGCTTCTCTCCTAAGCGTCGGGGGGAAAGACCGACACATCACCGCGTCTGGGGCTGCATAGAGCCTCATTAAATCAACAAACGTCCGCAAGTGGTCTAGCGGATCCGTGACCCCATCATAGGCCTCTATCATCGGTTGTTTGAAACCCTTCGGTAGCGGTACGGCCATGATTTCGGGCGCAAATGGATCTTCCTCCAGAACCATCTGCCTGCGTCTATCCTTCCTCCTGGTTAGTGCATCGTCTATCTTTTGGGTCATCATCTCTTCTATCTTCCTTTCCAAGTCTGTCTCGGGAAGGGCAACTTGTGAAGCTGCGGACCCTGAAGCCCTCCTGTCTCCCATGGTGGGCTGGGTGACAGGCGGCGCGACCGGGGGTGGCTGCTCAGGTACGGGGGTTGGGGTGTTTTGTGTCTGACTCTGCAAGAGGGCCAACATGGCTGTCATTCGTGTTTCCAAAGTATGAAGTTGGCCCTGCGTCACATATTGAGGTGGTGGCAGCGGATCATGCCCCCTGGCGACCGACTCCGACTCCGTCTCCGCCGTGTTCCCAACCAAGCGTGTATCACTCCTTGTTCGTCTCCTTGCCATAGCTTTTTTGTTCAGTGGTTTCCCACAGACGGCGCCAATGAAAAGATTATAAGTAAACCTTCGTTTTCTCCTGGTGGCGTAAGGTGGTCTTTCTGCTCCGATAATCCAAAGTCACCTGCAAAAGGAGGGCGGGGCTCTTCTCCCCCGTTGTACCTCCGGCGTGAGAATTAGAGCAGGGTTTAAAAATATCAAAAATGGAATTGAATGCGTGAGGGGAGTTTTGATAGTAAAAATTCACTAACTCGTACCTGGCCCGTCTGGAGGGTATTTATAGGTGGCTGGGGCCGCGTAACTGCCGGGCGGTTGCAAAGCCAGGTGTCCCACGTTGTGCTCCCACTTTCCCCACGTTCTGGGAAGGTGGTTATTGCCCGCCTAGTTGTTGGTTGTCTTTGTGATAACCGCTAGGCGGCATTTATCTAGTTAGGTGTTTTCTAGCGACTAAGTGTTGTAGAGCCTTTCGTAGTGGCGGACGACTTAACGTGAATGTAGAGCGCCCGGGGGGGGTCGATGGCTTCACGCGGTAGGCATGGGGGTCGATGTCTTCAAGTGGTAGGCATGTGGTCGACGTCTTCAAGTGATAGGCGTGTGGTCGACCACTTATGAGCCGTCGTCGCCGAACACGAGCACATTGAAACCCACGCTGGTAGGCACGGGGTGCATTCCAAGTGGTTCTATCCTTACTCGCCACACCCGGTACTTGCTAAGAGATAGTTGCTAAGAGGCGTATTATATCAAATTTGCTAAGCTAAAATATTCATCAAAAGAGGTGTCAACGTATTCTGCGATTTAAGATAATAAGTTTCTGAGAATTTTTTGTAGAATCTCAATTTATGTTTAATTAATGCTTTACGACTGACTCGAGTTCATTTCACCTTGCAAGTTAGCATTTTAGGCATTTGGCAGTTGGGTTTGGAGCTTATTTTGTAAATTGTAATCGAGAACTGTGCCGTCCAAGTCCAACTCCTTGACCAAGGTGATAAGTTAATGATTGAGTGCAGCCCACTATGAGAATTTAAAATATAAACTACAAAAACGATTTAGAGTGGAATTTCATGAGAATTCTTATATATAGATCAATAATTTAGAAAATAGATTTTAGAAAGTATTGTTCAAAAAGTAAAATTTATCTTAATAGAAAGGGTCGAACGAGCTATATGCATGTTGGTTGTTGTCGTACTCTTCCTGATGTGACTATAAAGGTCAATTGTGATGATAGAAGTAGTGGTTGCAATACTTTTTTAGTGTTAAGATTCCGTTTGATTCTCATTTTTTTTTTCATAATTAAAATAAAAAATATGATCGTTATCAATTACATTCAGCCATCATTTTTTACTTTTCATCTCTTATGTGAGACACATAACGATTATATTTTTCATTCTCTTTTTACAAACGGGGTCTAAATAAGAGTTGGGTGAACTACAGGTTTCATAGCGACTGTTGTTTCTATACTTGTGCAAAACCCATCAACCAGCATCAAGTATTCTTAATGGTTGGCTATATGCCTGCCCAAATGACTGTAGTGGCCACTCAGCTATTTTAGAACGAGGCCAATAAACAATTGAACTTATCCTATAGGCCTACGATTCCACGGGATGTTAATCCCAATATTTTAAAAATCAACTCGGCATCGACCCGAAAAAGAAAAAGGGTCAAGGGTCAAGGGTCAAAGGGCCGAACCCGGGTTGAACCAGGATCCACCCAATAATTTTTTTTAAAAAAAAAAATATACATATTTACAAAAAAAAAAAAAAAAAAAAAAAAAAAAAAAAAGTCAACAAATGAGCATTGAAAACTAAATGGGTCAAAAGGCCCAAAATACTTGTATAACATATCTGGCCCCATATGCAAAACCCTATTATTTAAGGGTAAATTTCATTTCTAATAGATTAACTATGACTCATTTCACAACTAAGAAACAAGGTTTAAAATTTCAAAAATTAGATATTATTAAATTTTATTTATGAAATAATTAATTAAATATATTTTATTCATTAAATGTATTAAATCACAATTCTATACAATTTGGTTACTAATTTTTCTCAGTCACAAATCTAAAATTTTATAAGTCACAATTTATTCATAGGTCACAAATTAAAAATTTTATAGGTCATAATATTTTTATCAGTCACAAATCACAAAATTTATAAGTTACAATTCAAATTTTTAAGTTTCATATTATTTCTTGGTCACAATTTACTGATCAATTTTTTATTTTTTTTTGTTAGTCATAGGATAACCAAATTATTGGTCACAAACCCTCTTAATTCCACCACTTACCCCTACACCATGGCACCACCACCTCCAACAAGTACCATTTTCAACTTCAAAATCACCACCACCAAAACTATCGCCACCAACGAGATTTAGCAAAACAAATGCCACCAGTACCCAAAAAACCAATAAATCAGATCCACAACAAAAGTCGTATCACCATCATAACCAACAACCACCACCGACACCGACACCACCACCACCACCACCACCAACAAAAACCATCCAAAAAGTAATCAACACCACTACAATCTCACGAAAATTGCCACCACCTCACGATGTTACTACATAGTTGCCGCTACATGTAGTGCGACACACAATTTTCCCACATCTTGTCGTTTGTCGCTGCAATAGATCCCGTCATTTTCCCACAAACTTCTTTAGATCTCAGCATCATCAATGTTGTAGGTCGCTGCGTTGCCTCCGATGATCCGTCATTTCCCCATAAATTTCCTTAGATCCCGACATCATCGACATTGTGAGTCGCTGGAGGTGTTCGGCGATTTGTTTCTCTGTTCCATATCTCCTCTATTTCTCTTAATTTATTTGATGTGGTGTTGATGGTTAAGGTGAAGATGGTAGATTTGTGGTGGTGATGATGTCGTCGATAGAGGCAACGGCTACGGCTGTAGGTTTGGGAATTTTTTGGTGGGTGTGGTGAGGTGGTTGAGTGTGGTGATGGAGAGGTGGTGCGAGCGGTGGTGGTGGCAATGACGACGTACGAATAGAGAGGAGAGAAGGTAGGATATTTAGAGGAGAGAAGATGCAAATGATGAAAATGATTAGGATTTTTGTGTAATATGGTTGGGTAGAATGAATATGTATATTTAATTTTGTAATATAATTATTAAAATTTAAAATTTTAATTATCGTCTGATTTTTGAAATAGAAACTTGTAAATCTTAATTTTGAAATGTAAAGTTTAAAATTCTAGCGGTTGTAATTTCCACATTATTTAAACAGTTTCCTCATTTTTTAGATCACATCACAACAGCAAACTAAAATCTCTCTGACTCCTCTTCTTCTCTAATTTTGCTCTCACACATATAGAGAGTAACAGATATATATACACATACAAATACATACATATAAATATATATCCCAAGTATGAGGATAAATATTAGTGTGTTTCTACTCCTCTTTTTTTTGTTGTTGAAATAAGATTATAGATTCAATGTGAGTTTTGAGAGATTGGAGATACGGTATTGACAAAGCTTTCTTGTATTCATCAATCTACTCTTGACTTTTTCTTTCAAATATAAAAAAACAGGTGAGCCTGAAACCGTACCCGATTTGTCGGTTTTCCGGTTAAACCACATCTCTACGTCAAGTAACACGCTATGTGCAAGTTGACATGTTTTTAACATTTGGCTCCGAATAATTAGTAGATAATGAAGAGTAGTCGCTTTTATATAGTATATATTATTCTTCTTTTTCTCTCACACTTAAGCAAACATGGGAGAGACAAGTCCCACCATTTCTTTGTAGGTTCTTTATTGACAAAATCGATGTTAGCAGAGGAAGAGAGACGGATCGAATATCAACCAAAAAATTTATTTAGAATTAAAAAAGATACTAGACATCAATGTGGCGAAGTAGTTAAAGGTATAATATATAGGATAAAAATCGTTTACAAATTGTTATCAAAAAACAAAAGCTCATTGACATGTTCTTGAATGAGTATTTCTGAAATTTATCTCAAAACTTACATATCCAACAATACCTATACGTACAAGCAAATGTATTTACAACTAGCTAAAGCATTTGTACGTAGGTGCCTCCCTGACACACTCAAATTGTCTTGTTCATAATAAGCAAATGCAGAACCAAAATTGTACTTTTATCTCATTTTTCTTCTTTACTTTTAATTGAAAATATTTTCACTTTCGTATTTTGTTCAGTCTCACACTTTCAATCATCTCTCAAGATAAATGAGTAAGGACAAAGCCAATGCAACTTAGTATGCACGTTAGTGCAAATTTGGTTTAAATTATACAGACTTTAATTTTAATTAGAAATTTTGTATGCTCGTAACTACTATTACTTATTCATCACTCATTTCTATCAATTTACATTTTTCATAAATAAGCACTTAGATAAGAATAAAAAGATTTTGCCGCCAGTAAAACTTGTGTTTAATTCTCAAATCGGTTTGAATTTGTTTCCTCTCAATTCTTAGGACACGTTTGGAAGAAGATAACAAATTCAAAGCGTATTTAATATTCACATTAGAAATCTCGACTCACTTTGACCGACTCATTCCTTAAACATTCGAGCTCAAATCATATCCTCAAATGTTGTTCAGCTCAACCCTTTGCCTTATATGGACACAAGCCGACCCACGAGCCACTTTAAAATTAATAAAATAAGCTAAAAACGAGTCAAAAAATGATCGACCTATGAGCTCAAGACGAAATTGATCTCAGCTTAACCCATAGCTCACCTTAAGACGACTATATGCGTCTGAGCAGCCCACGAGCCGAACCGAAGAGCCAACGAGCTGCTCGATCCATTTTTCATCCTTACCTCTGTGAACAATTCTAGAGAATTGTTGAAACAACGTTATATCAACATATTTTATTTCCTTCATTTTTCTCTAGTAATTTATTTAAAGGGTGTCTGGTGGAGATTAAAATAAGATTTTTAGTAGATTGTGATAGAAATATTTGAAATATGTGGTTAAAATGTTATGTGATCCAAAAAAAATGTGATTGATATTGATTGTTTGACTTTGACTTAAATTAAAATCAGATTTTAATCTGAAACAAACAGACCCTTAATAAACAAATTAAGGATCTGTTTATAAAAAATTATCATATTAGGGGACTTACGAAGAAATTTTCCGTTGAAAACAAATTAGGTGGAGAAGGACAGGAGAAGAGAGAGAATGTGTCACGTGGGTAAGGTCCATGGTTTCACGTGGATATGGGCATGCAATGCTTGCCCACCGGACAGAAATGGGTCCCACTTGAAAGCCACTCGTGCATGCGTGACACCTTTGTCTCTGTGCTATCTGATACGCGCTTCGGTACAATCATTGGATACTTCCTCTTTAAATCATTCCCAGGGACCATATTAGAAATTCCACGCGCTAAAGAGGAAGCTGTGTGCACGTAAAATTTGCTATCTTATAAGTTTAATTATTTATAATTTAGTCCTTGTTTGGTTTAACATCAGAATTAAAATTAATAATTAATTTTATAATTGATATTTCATAATATTCACAATTTTTTAATCACATATTTTATCAAATTTTATCCAAATATACTTTAAGTGTAATTTTAATTCACACCAAATAGGGATTTAATTTCTCTTATAATTTATTCAGCAAAATAGCTAATAAATTAAAGAAAAATCATAGGACTTATCATTAAATAAATTATTATTCTTTTGATGTAGATCAAAAAGTTTGTTTACGAAGTCAGTCATCGAGGTATGTGAAAAATATTTTAGACGTCAATTCCAACTTGTTTACCTGCTATAAAAAATACTACATAATATTCACTTACATGTTTAGTGGAATTTTGACCATAGTAGCTAAATTCGATCTTGAGTGGTCACTCTAGTTGGGAAATCGAGTGTCTAGTCATAGTCACTCCATCATACAGTTCACATAACGATCTGGACGAGTTTTTGAAGAAACCCAAAATAGTTCAATCAAACTAGCTAGTACTAATTCATAGGTGTAACATTTAATGAGACAAACTAGATAGTGAGTAGGCACGGTGCTTCTTCATTTTTTTTGTTGTTGAAGTTTTTAAAAGTTAGAAAGTAGTGCATGAGAAGTCTTTTCTATTCGGATGATTGTGGGATGTTAGCATTTTACTGTATGATTTTGAGTTCGATCGATAAATTGTTCCTTATAAAATATTAAAAAAAAAAAAAAAAAAAGATACATACAATTGATTCACGATAAACACTTCAAAATTCGGATCAGTATAAAAAGAACCATGTTTTTGGTCCTGACTTTAAGCCTGGGCCTTAAGGGTTTTTTTTTATATAAAAATACTTGATGACATCCTCTTACTTGTCTTTCCCAAAGACGATTAGATGATTCTAAGTTGATTATTATGATAAATTTGACTATTCTATTGGTCAATCAAATTAAAATATGTATGTACAATTCATCAATTATCAAAACTAAATATATCTATTTCCTGAATTATATCTTTGTCATCCACAAAATGGGGGGCAATTCGAAGGGGACAACAAATATAATTTCACATGAACAGCTGCAATATCTTTGTCGTAGCCAAGAGAAATATGATTGGCACAAAAGCTCTATGTTTGCACCCAATTATTATGATTGGGATACTAAAGATGGGATAAAACCTAACCCCCCACACCTGCATGTGTGGTCCTAGTTGTACTCACTTCTTCACATGTAGTACCTTCATATATTGAAATGATGATTGTAAACACTGAACAAATTAAAATGACAAGCTAGCTTTATATGGTAAAAAATGGAGGAGTATTTTATGTGCTTGACAGTCTACAAAAGTGTCTAACACGTTGAAGTTTTATGTGTCTAGTAACCTAATAATAAATTGTGTCACGTCAAGCATTAATGACTCTCGATCCAATTTAATTATTTTATTTTTAATTGATAACACCCATTTTGAACACTTAAAATTAAGTTTGTATGGACAATTTTACATCGATGATCCGTTGTTCTTATTACTCAAATCTTTCACACCTCATTTTTCTTTTCTTCTTGAGAGGAGGCGAGGGATTACCATGTGAAAAACCAATACAACTAATAAAAAGGGGTCTAGTTACTCAAATTTGTCGAATAGAAAAAGTTGAGGGGTTCTCGATGCAAAAAAGAACTTTTCAGGAACGTCGGGACAGTGGAATCGTCATCCATGTGGGATTGAGAAAAAATATGTTGGATATCACGTGCTGTGAAGTTGTCAACGGATTCGAAAGATGTGACAAGAGTGGGTACCATTGGAATCCTGTCTCCTCAATAGTATCCACACCACATCCATTCGTCCCCAATCATTGGATACCTTATCTCTTCCTTTTCCTCTCTCGTAATTTTGTAAGCTTCAATTCCAAGCTACACCAATGATGCCCTATAATTGCTTGAATAATGCTTTGTGTACGTTTTTCATTGACATAAAATTTGATACTTCCTTCATATGTGTGAGATCCGTAATTATTTTAATCATGGACCTCATCTTTTAAATGTAAGAAAAATGTCAAACTTCATGTCAAGTACAATGTACTTGTAGCAATGTTCTAATTGCTTTGAGTAATTCTTGTACTTAATCAGAAGGGTTTTTAGATAGTTTGTTTGATGGAGTTTAATTCAAAATTTTCTTTATCTACGTATTCATTTTCAATTATATATTTATGCAATAAATTATTTTGTACGTAAATTCAAATTTTTTCCTTACTTTTTAACACGCATTCTTCTAAAAAGCACTATTTAAAATATTAATTTTCTCAAATAATAACCATCGGACTAAGTAGTTAAGATCCTATTTGATTTTCATTTTGTAAAAACTCATTTTCTTCGAACTCATTTTTGATCATGCATTCTCTTAATAAAATAATTAATTTTATATGTAAACTCAAAAAATTTTCATACTCTTCAATCACACGTTCTCCAAAAAAATCACTATTACAGAATATATTTTTCAAAAATAAGTGCGTAGGGTAAAGAGGGCAAAGAAATCCCCTGGGATCCTAATAACATGGCATGGCGAGTCGAGTGTAGTGATCATCGCTACTAACATTGGCTTTTGAGCTCATTAACCAAGTTGCTTCATGCGTCAAATTCGATAGATGTCTTAATCGGACAATAGCTTATCTAAGAGCTGGTTTTGTTCTCTTTGAAAGTAAACGAATCTCAAACAAAACCTAAATGTCCTAATTTTTCAAAAAAAAAAATTAAAAATAAAATTGTTGATCATGTGGCATCCTTCTAATTAGCGATATGCATGGTATAGTTTAAATTAAGAATAAAGTTATTTAGTCTCACTGGAATTATAACATTGGTTTATGCGGTATTAGGTGATGGTGATGGGCTAAATGAAATGTGAAATTAAATGGCCAATTTAATTGTAACTATCATTTAATGTCACATTAGTGCAACATAAACTGGGGTTATAACTTTAATGGGCTAAATAACATTATTCGTTTAAAATCAAATTGATACGAGGTCAATATAAATTCTACACATGGAGTCACTCGGCTCCTAATATCGTAATGGAACTTTACTAGAATAAAATTGATCAATTTTTGGTTCAATTCGATCCGTTTCTTTTTAGTTGCATCAAAAAAATTGTAGATCATAAGTGTTTGGGTAAATTGCTTTGTTTAATGTATGATGTTTCCTATTTCAAGGGACAAAAGTATCAATTTAGAGATTTCAGCAATTATTCTGACCGTGTGCGTGTGTATGCATATTGACTTTGTCGATGACTAAAAAATGACGTAGCACTCTTTGCTCAACTTAAATGAATTTAGGTTAAATAAATATGTAATATTGCAGGAATTTGTATTACAGTATAGAGAATTTTCTCAGTTCAAATTTCCCTCTTTCGCCCTTCATCTCTTTACATAGGCTAATGGACCCGAGCTTGTTGCCTCTAGTCATATCAAGCTATAGTGTTTCGACCTAGAACTACTTGTGAATGGTTGGAGAGTTCGATCATAGTGGAATCATTATGATACCTAAGCCTTAGCATGTACCCTAAGCAATCACGTCATCATCTTGATTGGTTGATTTGAACAGTGCAATAATCAAATGAGAGCACATTCTTTGTATCATGATAGTATTTTCGTATAACGTCTCTAATAGTCCAACCTTGACCTTTGCAATCATTTGAGACAACACAATTTTTTTTAATAATTCGCTAACATATTTATTTCCACTCATATGTGTTTCCAAATTGAAACTAACGTCTCCGAATCTCATTAGCAAAAAATAGATATCTTCAAAGAATAATTTACATATGATCTCATCTTATGAGCGTGGAAATCATTGATTGTCATATCCAAGTAACAAATTGTTGTGTTGCTTATTATATATCTTCTACAAATAATTTACACGTGACCTTATCTTATGAACGCGAGAATCATTAATTGTCAACATATCCAAATAACTCAACAAATATATATATGTATTCAAGTTACACATTGCCGTGTTGCTTATAATTAGGTGTTTTTGTGGGCACGATTTTGGATATGACGAGATTCTTTATAGTTCCAACTCATACAAATTTTCCAAGTCGAAAGTGATGTCTACTAATCTCATTAACATTCAACCAATGATATACACCTGACCTCATCCTATTAGCGCGGTAATCATTGATTGTCACATATCCATGTAACACATTGTCATGTTGCTTATGAAGGGGAGTAAGCAGGATCTTTGGGTGATGAGCAGTAAGGGTATAAGGTAGGGTTCATTATGATATTTAATGGCATTAATAAATTAAATCTAGATAGTAAGATTAATTTTAAGTGAAAGATCATGATTATTTGTCAAATTCATAAATTATTTGGAGGACAAAAGGTGACCCTGAGGGTGTACGACCGCACATGGCCTCAATATTGTAGGGGTGCCACGAAAAATTTTGTTATAGGAGTATATATAAGTATAATTATATATTTAATATATTTTAGTAATTTTAAAATTTGAAATTTTTATGATTATTTTAAGTTAAAGGGCACATTATTTATGAAAAAAGAGAATATATATATTTTGTTAATTTAACATATTATTGAAAAACAAATTATATATTTATCCTTATTTTAAATTATCTCGCTTTTGAAAAAAGAAAATTTTTAAACTATTATTTTATCAGTCCAATTCCAAATATTCAACTAGCTTCATTAAATAATTACCAACCCAACAAGACAATAAGCAACCTAAAATCCAAATGATTAAATGAAGAGTGAAAAGCGAACTCCGGGTCCCTTTTTTTCTTTTTCCCTTTCTCCCACCATTTAACCCACGAAAATAGTCAAATAGAGAAGAAAAAAACTCTGCCATTAGCCTTTGTTGCTTGCTCTACAATAGTACAATCAACATCGTAATATTGTCATTTTGTTGGTGCCGGTTTTCCATTTGATAAATGCTATTTCGTGCTCTTTTTTTGGGTAGAAGGATAAGTTTTTGTTGGACGATAACTGATATTGATTTTATTCAAAAAAAATTCCTCTTTTGATTTTTGCCTTTTGGATATGACATATGTGATAAGACAAACAATGATTCTTATTTAACATTATTGTATTTTTTTATTCCTAATTCTTCTACATTTTTTTTTTTTTTTTTTTTGATTGGTGGTACACGAATTTTTGAAGAATCAAGATAGCTTTAATTAAGTTTATAAAACTTTTGTCAGTTTAATCTTTAATCAGGTGCTACCTTTTTTTTTTTTTTTTTTTTTTTTTTCTAAAATCTTATTTGGACTTTACATACAAAAACTATTTTTACATTATTTGTTGCATTTCAAGGTTTTGTAGGTGGTATTTGCTATTTTTTAATTCAAGATTTGCTCATATAAAATTGCATGAAGATGTTAGTGGCTTTGATGGTTCTTTGTTGATGACATATGAATTTTTCTATGAATTTTGATAAAGTTCGAAAGGTGATCTTAAGCTCTGCCTGTACTTCTTTTTGCAATAAAATAATATTATTGAAATATATTTTTTAATTATATGAAATGGACATCATTTTAAAATGCCACACGAGGAATCCAAAATCTCAAGATCAATCTTGGGAAGGATTGACATAGATTATTATGTTTGATAATAACCGATGTCAATGTAACCTGTAATTTATGCAACAACAATTATACCTGTTTATTAACTGCACTAAAAATTTTCAATCTTTATTTATTTTTACATTTATGCCCCTATTTTCCACCTTACTCTAATAAGTTGAACACGGCCTAATGGTGATTTCCGTCTAAATATCATGTTATCATGCTTTGGAACAAGCGAAATTTATTGTGTAGAATTTTAAATTTGTTGTTGTTGTTTTTTTTTTTTTAAAGCATTTCATGGTCTTTTAGGCCCCAACATATTGTATTTTGACGGAAATAGTAATATGTGTTAATTTAATAGAAATTTGAAATTAAGAATGCAAAGAAAAAGGTTGAAGATATACGTGTAGAGATGAGTAAAAGTTAAACACTTTCATTGTAGTTAAAATATGATGCAATTAATAAAAATTATCGTGGGAATATAATTACTTTTAGCGTAAAAAGCAAGAAAAACAAGAGAAAAAATAAAATTGAACGCTCAGATCTAATCATTTGTGCAAAAAGAGAAGAAAATAAACCCTTTTCAAGCTAAAATGTAAAATCAATTCTCTTATTTAGATTTTTTTTTAAAAAAAAGAAAAAAAAAAAAAAGAAGAAGATAGATTTTGTTAAAAAAAAAAGAGTTAAAGATAGCATAAAAACAAAAAGTCAAAACATGTGCGTATTTAAATTTTAATTTGTAATTTCTCGAAATATGGAATTTAATAAACAGTATTTTTAAAAAAAAAAAAAAAAAATTTGAAGTCCCTATAAAATTAATATGTCGTGTTTTCAGAAAATTTCCCTTGAATAATTAAAACACATTTAATTCATTTTCAAGTAGGAGTTTCGATGTATAAACTATAGACAAAACAATAACCTCCTTTTAATTAAGCATTGATGAACATAATGCACATTAATTACTACTTAGTTGCTCCCTTGCAATAACACAATTAATTTATTTCTCGACTGAACCGGGTTTTGTAACCTATTTTTCAACATTATTAATAACTCTTAATTATTTAGAACAACTAGAATTAATTGTCCAAATTGGTTGCTTTTTATTCTCTCTACATGGAGTATTAAAAATTCCAGTTTAATATAGTATTTAAATTATTTGAACTTTTAAGTCCGCGAATAAAACTTGATAAAGAAAAAGGAAAAAACAACAAATAATTATGGCATATTTGTAACGGGTGTTAAGTGTAGCGAGCTGAGTTGAGCTGACTTAGATCGTGTTGGAGGCAAGCTACAAGCAGCAAAATACTCATGCTAATATATTGTTGGCTCTCGAATTCGTCGACTGTGTACGAATCGTTTCTTGTGTTGACTCGTAAATTGTGAGTGAAATGCAAGCTCACATTTGGCAATGTTGGTTTGGCTCGCTCCAAAAGCAAACATGAGTCAACTCGTATGTTGGATCGAATCGATTCAAATTGACAGTTGATAGGTAGAGCGGCGTAACCCTTGTAATATTATAGACTCTAGTGTCACTTAAAACTCCATAATTAGATCAGGCTGAAGAGCACGCAGAATTGGGCGCGTGAGTCAAATTTTGAGCCAGAAAATCATCTCCTTGGTCAACATTCAACGCACGAAATCCGCTTTTGAATGAGAAGTTACATTACAAGATTTGACTTAACCAGGGTTGAAAATGAGAAGAGGAAAAGATAAAGGGAAAGTAAAAGGTGAGACAGAAGGGAAATGCATTTCATTTTTGGTTGGTTGACATGAAATATTATTGCATGGTAAAATAGTATTCACTAAATAATATAATTATAAAGAACTTAGGGTGTGTTTGAAACTCATTTTAATGAGTTTTTTCACGATTTTTTTCTACAATGACGTGCAGACAGGCATTGAAATGGTGTCAGAGGATCATTGAGCCAACTTCACTTATTTGCCCTCATATATTTAACCATTTTTCCGTCTTTGGCCCTATCTTTGTTAACCCTACTCTTCTCACACATCCTCAACAATGGCTCAAAAGGAAAAGTGCATAATTCCTTGCAATTGAAGTGCGTGTGTCAAGTGGAAATTCAAGATCGAATTTATAGTGTTCAACCGTGGGGCCCAACAAAGTAAAAAATGGTAGGAAAAATTTGGCCAAAAAATGGGGGTCAAACAAACTCTTAATTTAATTGGAACCATAATAACTGTCTCACTATGTTCTACATCAACTCACGTTTCGTTTTAACGTATGAATAATTTATTCTCAGGGTATGGTGTCACTTCAAGTATGAAAAGAGTCGATTGAGGTGTCAAAATTTCATGTTGACATCAGGAATGACAAACACACGAGATGAAAGATTATTGGGATGTAGAATGAAATTCAAAGTTCTCATTTTTACGGTGTTTATTTATTTATATTTTCATACTATGATTAGAATATAAACATATTTAAAAAATTAAATATTAGATACATAAAATTTGGAGCTAGGTTGGGACGAGATATTTTACCACTATGCAGAACTTATTTGAAAATAGTATTTTCTCAAACCCATTTTTACAAAAAAATTCTCCTAATAATTTTTTTTTACAAGTGAATTCATAACATTTTTTGAAATCATATATTTTTTCCAGCTTAGATAATCTCTCCCAAACAGAATTATTTAATTCAAAATTTATGTTATCAGCAAACACATCCATAGTTGAAATTCAAACCTGTGGTTAGTCCAAGTCCCAAGGTAATGTAAATGCAACTCAAATATCGAAGCCATATCCCATCATCATCATTGATCCAATAGCAACCTCTGACACAACAACCATTAACATCAACCCCACCCCACGCCACCCCACCCCACCCCACCCCACTCTCTATATATACACACTCGTGTATCTCTATACCCATATGTATCTCTATTCTCTCAATATGTATGGTCATAATCTACAATCTTAAAGACTGTATTGCACTGGCCTAAGAAAAGCTGTAACTCCTCTGCTAAAAAAAACAGCCCATTTCTTCTCCTTCTGTTCCCCTTTGTTCTTTTGGATTCATCTCTATAAAATAGAAGACATACAGAGGGAGAAAAAAAGGAGTTCTTGGATTCTTTATTTAGAGAGAGAGAGAGAGAGAGATGGCTGGGAAACATGATGAGTTGGGTTTGAGTTTGAATTTGAGTTTGAGATGCCCAGATAACAAGAATCCGGATCCACCCACACCCAATTTCCCCTTGAATCTCATGAGGTCTTCTTTGCCTTTTATGCATCATCATCATTATGGGAATGATCCGTTAAAATTACCAGGAGGTATGTTTCTATTTTTTTCTGCTTTATTTTTTGAAGAACATAAATCTAACCATTTCATGTGTTTTCCTTGCCAAATCTGTGTTTGCATGTTTGATTTCTGACAAAATGATTGTAAAAACTTTTGATTTTCACAGAAAATTCCTTCTTTTAAGAACTTTTCCTCCTTTTTTTGGCCTTCTTTGTGCGTAAATAAATTTTCCTTTGACAGAAATAAAATTTCCAAAAAATGAAAATGAAGTTTTTTTAGAGGCAAAAGGAAGAAGAATTTTTAGAGAAAATCTCATATTATTTATAAATTTCAGACTGCATTGCGGAGCCAAGATCATTTCTTCGAGGAATCGATGTGAACAGGCCTGTGACTATAATACACTGTGAAGAAGAAGTGATGGCATCATCCCCAAACAGTACACTGTCAAGTTTAAGTGGAAAGAGGAATGAGAGAGAGGAGAACGATGGCGAGAGAGCAACCAGCTCTCTTGAGGAGGAGGATGGCGGCGATGCAGCAGGGAGGAAGAAACTACGTCTGTCCAAGGAACAGGCTGCGGTGCTTGAAGAGACATTCAAGGGACATAATACTCTCAGCCCGGTTAGTGGTATTTTTGGTAAATACTTTAGTGAGTCAATGGTACTTTTGTGTACTAATAATCTTGATTATTGAACGCACAAGACTTGAACTGAAAATGGGTCCATTAATAGGTCGGAAAAGAAAATTCAGAAACGGTCAAAACAATATAAGAACCAGATGGTTCATCCAAATCGGGATAATTCACGTTAACATCTTGTTTTCATTTTTTATTTTTTTTTTGTTTGTTTTTTAGCAAGACACGATCCCCTTTTTACCCTTAAATTTTCTTTATCGGGACTGTTTTTAAAATGTCGGTTTTTTTGGCTCTGCAGAAGCAAAAGTTGGCTTTGGCGAAAGAGCTGAATCTGAGGCCTAGGCAGGTGGAGGTGTGGTTTCAGAACAGGAGGGCAAGGTTAGTTATTTATCAACGAAGTAAAGGGTATAATCGGCATTCAATGGTACTAATGAGGAAGAGTGCATGTAATATTGTCATCAATTTTTCTATTGACTGTAATTTAAAAACGACGCAGGACAAAATTAAAGCAAACAGAGGTCGATTGCGACTACTTAAGGCGACGATATGAGAATCTAACGGAGGAAAATAGACGATTGCAGAAGGAAGTGAACGAGCTTAGAGCACTGAAGCTCTCCCCACACTTTTACATGAACACGAACCCTCCGACCACCCTTACCATGTGTCCTCAGTGTGAGCGTGTGGCTGTCCAGTCTTCGTCATCCTCTGCTACTGGTGCTGGAATAACTCGCCACCCCAATCCGGCTATTGAAATTTCAGTCTCAAAACAAGGGCAAAATGGTAATAGGTTCTCTCCAGGTTTTGCCATCTAAAAAACTTGGGGTAGGGGACCAGAAAGTCTGCTTTTTATGGAGAAAGACTTGTAGAGGATGATCTTGATAAACTTATTTTAAGAGGATCCTAATTCTCTTTTTTGTTTTTTAATCTATGGAAGAATGATTTTGTTAGACAAAAGTTGGATTTAATGTTGGAGATGAAGGTAACATTAATGAATTTTTTTTTGCTTATTTAAGGGCATAATTACTTATAATATACTTTAGTAGTAGGCTTTGTGAGCAGGATTACTATGGTTTCAACTTTTTAAGAATGCTTTTCATGCAAAATGATTAGATTCTTAGTCTTAGGCTGCTTACGGACATGGATTGGTGCTGCTGCATCTGCTTTTCTTTGGGACTTAGATGCTGTAATAGGTCCTATATTATCTGTCCATGCATGTATATATATGATATAAAAAATGGAATCACAAGGTTAATTTGTACAAAATTAAGTGATTGTTAGGTATAGCTATTATTTGCTAAAATATCGATCAAATTTCATTTTTAACAACGCATTTTTATGAGATTCATTAGTTTGTATAAACTTTTAGCAACTTCTTACATTCCTAAATGAAAATTAGGGTTTAACTATTCACATGTAATGGTTAGGGGATTTTAACATTCACATTGAATTTGTCAATGTGAATGTTAAAATTAATTGGTGCAAAATCCTCTTGATCTTTGTCTCTGTTGTGGGATTCTTCCTATCAATTTAGATGGGTGAAAGAAGAGTAATGCTATTTAGTCCTATTAGGGTTACAACTCCAGTTTATGTGGCATTAATATGGCGTTAAATGATTGGTAAAATTAAATAAGTCATTTAATTTCACCTTTCATTTAGCCTATCATCTAACGACACCTAAACTGGAGTTGCAACCTCAATGGGAATGCATAGCATTACTCGTGAAAGAAACCCCTTGATGACCTTTTATGTGCGTAATACCTCTTATCGTTCAAGTTCGTTACCAGAGCCATTAAATGCACTTAAAGAGAGTCAAAGTTAGTGAGGAATAATTGCAGTTGTGATCCTAAACTTTTCATTTTTTCATATAGATTATATCAAAATCTTTTATTTTTGTCATCCACAATCCCAAATATTTAGAACTTAATCTTCTAATCCCATCCCTACCCTACCAAAATAGTACACATAATCTTGTTTTACCTTATATTGTGGACAGAATTCTATTTTCTAAAATTAATTGACAAAAGTTTCAGAATGGCAGAACTTGGAAAACCTCTACCCACGTTTTGGCTGTCTTCAACAACAGATCTCAAAAGGTAATGACAATAAATACATCTATCTTTCATCAGATGCCAACATATCAATCATATAGCAGCCCCACAAGATGGAGCAGGAAACCTCAGCGTCAAGCATCCAGGGCCATCATTAGATGCTATCATAAGCCTCTGTTCACCTTAGGCGATGAATACCAATTTGCAGTGACAAATAGAACGTATCATCATATTCTAATGGTAACTATAATTATGGGTCTTTTATACCTTTTGAATGGTCGCGGAAACATTTTTCAGTAACATGTTTTTACAGTGTTTTTCAGTCTCTCACTGCTTTGTCCTAAGCGACGCCGTTACGTCTTCTTCCAAATCCTAGGGCCTCCCCTCAGGGCCGTTACGCCGTTAGCTTCTGAAGGATTTTTTTTTTTTTTTTTTTTGTCCTTTTCAGTTTTCAGTAATCGGTAGTTAGGTTTTCCTTTTCATTTTAAAAAAGATTTGCGCCGACAGTTCATCTAAAGATGCAAACGAGTTGAACCGAAGTTCTTGGCTCGGGTAAAAAATGACTAACCTTTTTTTTTTTGCCCGAATTGAGTCAGGCTAGCTCGATTTTTTTATTTTTTTTGAAAAAAAAAAAATACTTTTTTAACATATTTTTAAGGAAAAATTTCATAATTAAGAATATAACTTTGACTCATTTTAATAATAAGAAAATAAGTTTCAAATTTTAAAAATCAGATTTTTATTAAATTTTATTTATAATTTAATTAATTAAATATATTAAGGTCACAAATTTATATAATTTGGTTGCAGATTCACAATTTAGTTAGTCACTTATTATTTTCAATCACAAATCAGATTTTTTAAATGTCAAATACTATTTTACGGTCACAATTCAAAAAATTTATAGGTCACAATTTATTCATTGGTCACAGTTTCACAATTTAATTAGTCACATATTATTTTTCGATCACAAATCAATTTTTTAAATGTCACAAATTTTTTTACAGTCACAATTCACAAATTTTAAAGGTCACAATTTTTTCCTTGGTCATAGGTGAAAAATTTATAAGTCACAATTTTTTTTTATCTGTTACAGATCACGAACATTACAAGTCACAACTTATAATGTTAATAAATTATCAAAATATCGATCACAAATTAACAAATTTTTAGGTCACACGTTATTTTTTAGTCACGGTTCATCTTTTTCATGGGCCACATATTGTTTCTTGATCACAGATTGTTTATGTTGGTCACACATTAACTAATTTCACGGTCACAATCAAATAAATCATTTGTGACCACCACCAAATCCTAGTTACCACCACCTCACGAATCCACCCCCACCCAACCTGCCCTCCACCACAGAAGCCACAAACCCGCCGCCATACACCACCACAGCACACTATCACCGATTGCACAACCACACGAATCCACCACCACACCCAACCTGCACCCCATCAAAGAAGCCACAAACCCACCGCCATATACCATCAGTGCCAACCATCGCACATAGGTTGAGGCGGCATTGCAAAACACAGCAGAAAAATAAATCGCCACCGCATACAAACCATCATCACACACAAACCACCATCCACATCTACTATCATCACCGTAGACCACAAAGTAGATCAAATAAAAAAAAAAAACCCAAAATGAAGCAGCGAGGCAATGACGATGGTGGATGTGCCGTCTCACATATTAGTCAGTGGTGAATGTGTCGTCACCCATTTAGTCGCAGACCAGTGCAGCAACGTCGCCTCGCTACTTCGTGTCGCAAATCCGTTGTCTTGTTGCGCGTCTAGTTACTCCGTCTTGTAGCTACGCCGTCTCGCAGCTCCGTCGTTTCGTGCTAATCTTCCACGTCAAACGCCGACGCCCTTGATGGAGCCGATCTTCGCACTTTGACGTCGGGCGATGAACTCTACCAAATCGCTCCGGCAGTAAGGAAGGGATAGAGAGAGAGAATGGAGAGGAAAAGGGGTAGGGTTAGGTGGAAATCGGCTGGGTAGGTCAATTAGTAAAATTATTTATTTTAATTAAAATAAAACTTCTGATTTTTGAAATGTTAAACTACCCACCTAATTTTAGAATTCAACATTTTAATATTACGGTTCTGTGTAATTTCCACTATTTTTAATATAGGTGGCTACATGTTTAACTGCTAACATGGGCCATTTTGGCTCGTGATTGTGTGGCTCATCACTGATCGGCTCGGGCTAGAGCTGATTCCCAAAAATGAGGCTCGGCCCAAGCCTCTGCTTGGTTCTTTCGAGCTACAAGTTGGGACGATTTGAACTTTTTTTTTTGGGCCAAACCACGGACCATCTGAGCCGAGGAGCCAAAGTGATATTCTTATGTTTATGTGGAGTCAAAAACAGAAAAATGAAAAATAGACAAGCCACATGGCGAGTCTGAAGCTTAAAACTCTGACATTCCATAAGGTTTATTTACAATCGCTCACTATCGCAGTTGTCCTACATGACATACATGTGACGATTAGTAATTTGATATATATTATGTAGGACAACTATGTTAGTGAGCGACCGTAAATATTATTATTCTACATAGAAAGGTTTGAGAGATTTTGCACCAATTATCCTGTCATATAATTTATAGTTGGAGGATAAAATTGTCAAATTATTTAATATTTCTCTCCAATTTAATTAAGAGTCATGCTATAGTGCCTACTTGTTTGATCGTTTGGATGACCGCATTCACACATATTGGGAGAAAAAATATTATTTTATTTTTGTAGGATTCATACATTCATGTGAGGATGTGGTCAAATAAGTGATCATTTAAGTGGATTATTTAATATCTTTCTTTAAGTAAAAGTCTGACAAAAAGTCGTCAGTGTTCACTGGCACCCTTGTTAGTATGAATTAAACTACTTTGCCCTCCTGGGTGACCTCAAGCATGACCTCGACTCCACCACTCTCCTCACATGGAGAGAAAAAATATTAAATTTAATGAGGTGGGACCCGACTTCCATGTGAGAGGAGTGGTGTAGTCGAGATCATGTTTGAGGTCACTCATGATGATAAGATAGTATGATTGTTGTTAGTATGGTAAATTGTCGGTGACATTACTGGCAATTGAAAATGGGAAGTCATGTCTAAAATTGCTAAGCTGCAACTTTACGTGGTGGGTGTTCAGAATACGTGCTAGGAGCCTAGGAAATCGATAACTTCATGTTAGCAATTATTGAAAAACTAATATAAATAATTAGGGGATAAACGGTCCAATTTTACAAATTTTTGACAAATTTTCAAATCAAATCGTTTAAATTGATTTGAGAAAATCTCAATTCTAAATCAAATTATTTTGAACAATTTAAAAAAACTCAAACCTAAACCTAACGGTTCGATCCCATTTTGAACATAATTTTTTTTGCTTATTTAGGCCCCGTTTGATTCTCATTTTCATTTTCATTCTCATTCTTCTACTCATTTTCAACCACACGTTCTTCAATAAAATAATATTTTCCATCACATCAATAACTTTTCCTTCTTTTTCAACCACACATTTCCCATCATATCACTATTTCAAAATTCATTTTTCTCAAATAATACCTATCAAACACACTCTTACTTTTATATTATTTAAACCTAAAACTAACCGATTTTAAAGATGAATAGCTACCGGCGACTCGAACTTTGAACCGAAGGAGGAGACATCGATTGTTGAGATTACAGAGTTCAGATCTTGAGAGTAGTCACAGGAGGAAGATGCGCGACGTTGAGACTGAGTGGACGAAGGCGGAGCGGAGGAGGCAGAGGTGAAGTCGTGTCGCATTCGAGGAAGAGACGCTGTTGTAAGTCTGAAACTGTGGAAACTAGAACAAAATGATGGGAAGGGAATAGTTAAATTTTGAGTTTGATAATTGATATTTTGATTTTCAATTGAAATGTATGAGTTATAGGTTATGTTGTTATGGGTTGGGAATGTTGGGCTACAAAATTACCTATTCCTATTGAGTTGAAAAATATAAAAATGAGATTATTATAATTTATATATAAAATATAATTAGGATTATTGAGTAATAATAATAATTATTATAATATATATGTAGTAGAAAATTAGAAATTGAAAAAATACCCAAAAATTACAACTATTAAATTTTACATATTTGAAAATTTGGATGAATTTTCAAAAAAAATCATTTTTTATTTTAATATATTTTTTCGTCGGTCTAGTTTGGTTTTAAATTGCAATTAAAATTCTCAAACCAAAATCAAACCGTTTTTGGTTCAAAATAATTTCGTTGACGAGTTCACGTGGCACCAAATCGACGGTTTCTAAAATGCGATTTCTGTTCGATTTGACAATTTTTGTAAACAACCCTATAAATTATCATTAAAGGAGGTGCGTACATTTTTTTTAAGGGATTTAGGTACACACCAACAATATGCTATTGTGTTATAAATGATAAGTTTATTAGAGTTTATTAATGAATGACAATTGTACTCCTGTAATTCTAAAAATTATTATCATTGTAACCTTAACTCTTGCCTATAAATATATGACCTTTATTCTTAAAAAAAATACACACACAAGTATATTGACTTTAATTCTTTTTTTTCTTTTTTATAACATGTTATCAACACGATAGCTTAATTTTTCAAAGTTTAGTAAATGTAATAATATTTTTTTAGTATAATTATTTATTACGTGTATCAAAATCAATTTGGTGACATGTAAAAAAAATTTATACACGTTATGCTGATTTTGCCACTTGATTCATTAATTGACGGCTCAATTTGTGCATTTTGTTCACAAATCCAATTTTATTTCCAAATTCAATTTGTGCAATAATCAATTTGCACCTCTAAATTTGTGCCACAATCATTGCATTAGATGTTCAAAGTTTCTGTCGCAATCATACACGTGAATTTTTTTGAATTTTCCACCAATTTGTGTGTACCCAAATTCTTGTCTGCTAAATCAATTCTTTTTAATTATATATACACGTGAACTCAACTTCTTCTTTTTTTTTCTTTGCCCAACTTTTGCTTCTTCTTTGCTTTAAATAATGTTTAAGTGTACAGATATTAATTCATGCTTTAATTCACGTACTGTTTCTTTAATTTTTTTTATATGGCTGCAAAATATACATTTATGAAGATTATTAAATACTATTTCGCGTCTTTAACATGATTATATATTTTTTATGTTCATTTATAAATTTTAAACTAATAAGTTATCATATTATTGTTCTTGAAGTAGCACGACGTCATAATAAATATTTCAAAAGAATATTAATTGTTGATCTATTTGTTATAAATAATTTATTATTGTTCATGAAGTAGCACAATATTATAATTAATATTCTTAGAGAACATTACCTACTTTTGAAGACATGAACTATATTTTTTAATATTCTGGAAGAATATAGACATTACTTTTGAAAAAATAATAGTAAAATATAACGTGTTCTTGAAGTAATACATGTTTCGAAAAATATATTATTTTATATTAGTGTTTATCTCTGAAAGAAAACACGTAACTTATGTCATATTGGTAATGATTATTTGATTGACTATTATGTGATGTTTAATTATATTTTTCGAAATTAATTGTATTTTCTTATACTTTATTGTGTAACTTAATCAAATGTCAAATATTACAAAACTTAAGTTTGTTGCACATGACATATCTGACAAAAATTATCTGTCATGGGTACTCGATATTAATATTCATCCTATATTAAAAAGTTTGGGAAAGACAATAAAAGAAAAAAACAAAGAATCCCTACAAGATCGTGCAAAAGCACAAATCTTTCTTCGCATCATCTTCACGATGGATTGAAAATTGAATATCTTTGTGTAACTTCTTTTGTATCTGGTCAAAAACAGATAAAAGAAAATTTTCATTCACTCCTATCTAGTATGTATTATACAGTTATAAAAATGGTTGAATCAAATAATGTCAGAAATCAAAAGTTGTTGACCTAAAAAATTTTATATTTTGTGATGATCGATTTGGATATTCAAGAGCTATAATATTGCGTTGAATAATAAACAACTCGCATGGATATCTTTTAAAGAATTAGAAGATTCTTTTGCCTAATGATTATTCTTGTATAATTTGTTTGCAAGGCAAGTTAGTTATTAAACCTATGAATACAATTGTCAATATTGAATCTCCAATTTTCTTGAAAAAGAATTCATAAAGATATATGTGGGCTAATACACCCACCATGTAGACCATTTCGTTATTTTATGGTATTAATTGATTCTTCTACTAGATGGTCATATATTTGCCTATTTTTCACTAGAAAAGTAGTATTTGCTAGACTATTTGTTCGAATCATAAAATTATGAGCCCAATTTTTCGATAAAATTAAAACTAGTTGCCTTGACAATGATGGTAAATTTAGATCACAAGCATTCTATGATTATTGTCAATTGAGATTGCAATTGAACATTCAGTTGTATATGTCCATACACAAAATGGTTTAGTCGAGTCGTTTATTAAACGTTTACAATTTATTGCTAGACCATTACTTATGAAAACAAAACTCGCAGCTTCTGTTTGGGGTCATGTTATATTACATGCTGTATCATTGATTCGTATAAGACCAAGTGTTGATAACATCCAAAAGACGTACCAAAATAATTTCCTCAGTTAAGATATATATTTCGTAGCAAGTAGTACATTGGTAAGTAAGGATCATTTACCGCAGATGATTGTTTCAATTATATCAATTGCGAATTAGAAAATAAAATGCGAAAGCAAGTAAATTGGGGGGGGGGGGGCTTTGGTTTATTAAACTAAAAAAGCGACAAATTAATGAAAGAAAATAGAAAATGCTCGAAACTTGAAATGAACTTGAAATAAATAACGGAGGTTTTGATCAATAAAGAAGAGTGTGATCGGGGGATAGTTCTTCACCGCGAGAATGATTTTCCAATCCAATATCACAAAAGATTTTCGTTCTCAAGATTAATAACAATTCGAGAATAATTACAAGCTTAATTATCACAATCTCTTCTTACATATTAATTGAATAAAACAAGCTCTTTACCCAACAATTTTCATTAAACAACCTAGAACAAACTCTCTAGATTTAATTTAACAAAAATATTACGACAAAAGAGATGAATTGAATTAAGCGCAAACTCACAAACTCGGTTTACTCACTTAAGTGTTAATCCGCAAACATTCAATCGAAAATTTTTCATAACCAATTGAAATGTAGCTGCTACTAGATTTTGTTAAAGATAGCGATTACGTACTAAAATTTCCAAAATAGCAAGTATTGAAACAACTCAATCATTTAGTTGCGCACCCAAATAATCAAGAAAAATAATATAAACATTAAGCACAATGGATTAAACACATTAATCAAAAGAACTATCAAGCACAAATTAATAGAAAATCATTCTTTGATTTGAAATCACCCCCAATCACATTTATATTTAGTTACCCATGAAATATTCACAAATAACCAATAAAAACTTACAACTCATTAATGGAAAAATAAATTAAAGAAAGATAAATTTATTGATAATAAGAGAAATTTTCAAAATCAATGGGTCTCCTTCTGCAAGCTATTCCACCATTGTTGAGCTCCAAACTTTCCAAAAAACACCTAAGAAAATCCAAAGAAAAATAAGGAAAGAAAGAAGAAAAGAGAGGGGAGCTAGGGTTTTTCTCTCTACTTTGAAGTCTCTATCTTGAATAATGATAGAAAATTGTTCAAAAAATCATTTAAAAGGGCCAAAAACGGGTTTTAAATAATGAAAAATGGGTCCCACGCTTAATTTCAACCAAATAGGCCTTAAGCCACAGTCGACGCCGCGACGCCACATTTCTGCTGCAGCCTGCAGGCACACTGTAGCGCCTGCAGCGGCAACCCTTTTGTTTCCTCTTTTGCAACTCAAGTCCTTGGATAATTGTGCCTTCAGTCCCTCTACTTTCATCTTGTATTTTTTAGTCCTCATAATTTGACTTTTCTTTCAATACCATCATTAAAAATTGCAACCCTAGATCGTTCAACTTTCGATATTTGTACATTTTGGTCTCTAAGTTTATATTTTTGTGCATTTTTTTTTATCATTTTTCCTTTCTTTAGGGATGACAACGGGACGGATCGGAGGAGGGGCGGCCTTTTCCCACCCCGTTCCGATGGGTAATTCCCCGCCCAGTTACCCATTTAGGGCGGGGCAGGGCGATTTTTTATTAATATAAATAGGTATTTGATTATAACACTTCTTCAAATGAAATAAATCAAACACAGTGTGGCATCATCTAAAATTATTAACTTAATGTGCACAGTAATTTGACATCAATGCCTTCTAAATTTCATTCTGTTTTTATTTTGGCAATTGTGTATTTAGAAACACTGATGCTATTATGCATAACCTATAATATAAGTTTATAATTAATTGAGTAGACTTCATATTTATTATTTCTATCAGGTAGATAACAATAACAACAATTTTTCGACTAGTATTACAGAAGATAGGTTGAGTTGTCCAGAAAACTCAAGAGAATATATCCAGCCAAAATCCCATAAAAAAAGCAGATAAAAGAATAAACTTAGTAAGAGTATATCTGATGCATAACTTATAACTAAAATAGTGAAATAGTTAAAACATTTGTGAAGTTATACTCTTACTAAAATTATCCATTGGACAAAAATCACAGTCACAGCAAGGTAAAGGAAAATTTACGAGAAAGACTTCGAAGGTTACGACAACGGCAAGAGAGACTATAAATGCACGACCTTTAACCTTTTTGTGGAAAATGGAAAAAATCCCCAAACGGCCAAACCCTTTCGGCTTCTCCAGTTCTCCTTACGCTTTTGAGAATTTGAATTTTGAGTTTGCCTTTTTGCTTTTGCTCTGTGGTCACTGGTCAAGCCGTCAAGGACAACTGGGCTTTGTTTGGTTTAAAGCCTAAGTAAAATTAGTTGTGGATTTGGGTCTAGTTAAATGTTTAGTTAAAATTTTTAATTTTTTCGGGGCAGGGCGGGGATCTTAATACCCGTACCGTCCCAGCTTGACCCCGCGGGTATCGGTTTTAATGAGTTTTTTTGCCATCCACACATTTCTTCTTCCGTTTTCTCCTCCAATTTGAAGTTTTAGCCATGAAACATCTACAAAATAGAATATAACAATAGAAAAACATTAATGAAAACTCACAAATACCTAAATTTAATGGTCCGAAAAGTGTAAAAACCTGCATTTATCAAGTGTCTATTATCAATATTCACATTTGCAACTTGCATTTGTTCATTAACCTGATATTTCTCACCTACGAGTTTTTGATTGTGCTGTCCAAGTCCTTATTTCACCCCCACAATGTACTAAAATAGGTTCCCAACAAAGACTTGTGATTTATGTGAGTTTTGATTCACCATCCATTATTGGGTATCTTGAACTTTTAACGAGTGATTTATTTACTACACGTTTTGCAGACTGACATTTTGATTAAATGAATTTTCCAACTTTGGGAGGAAAAAAATTAAATCCTAAAAAAAAGTAAAATTTTTTTAGAATGAAACAACTCTATCTCACTTTGATCTCCACAACAATCAATGTTAACAAGAGGTCAAAAAACATCCATTTGCAAAGAGTTGCAAATTAATTACTTGATGTATTTGTTGACACAAGAAAAGTTACAAAATCATATATACTAACAGAAAATATTTTAGTAAAAATTGATGTCCCTGAAGGACAATCTATTGTAGCAAATGAATTTCAAATATGTCGAAAGCGTGGTCGATCAATTGGTTCAAAAAACTCTGTATCTCGAAAAAGAAATGAACAAGAGAAAAACTAACCAAAAATTTCAGAAAAAGTAACATTAGAAAAGATCGATTAATCAAATATTAAAAATATGGTTCATGAAGAACCACAAGTGTCTGAAAATAATGAGATTTCAATAAATTATATGTTATCTCATAAATAATATGAACGAAATAATATTATTATAGATAATATTTTTGTCTTTAACGTGACTCTTGAAATTATGCAAAATGAGAATCCTGAACCACGGTCAGTTAAAGACTGTCAAAATAGAAATAATTGGCCAAAATGGAAAAAAAGACATAGAAGTGGAATTGAATTCTTTAAAGAAACGAAAAATGTTTCGACCTGTAATTCGAACACCTGAAAGTGTAATTCATGTAGGATACAAATGGATCTTTGTACGAAAGAGAAATGAAAACAATGAAATTACAAGATACAAAACTTGACTCGTAACTCAAGGTTTCTCACAAAGATCAGGAATTGATTATGAGGAAACATATTCTCCCGTAATGAACACCATCACTTTTATATTCTAAATTAGTTTGACTATGTCACAGAAGTTTGATATGCGCCTTATGGATGTAGTAACTGTATATTTGTATGGTTCACTTGATAGTGACATATATAGGAAAGTCCCTGAAAAATTTTAGGTGTCAGAAACAAACAATATATGCCTGAGAACCACGTTCTCAATTAAATTGTAAAGATCATTATATAAATTAAAATAATCCTGACGCATGTGGTATAATAGTTTTAGAAAATATTTTTTGAATGTGTGTTATAAAAATGACGATGTCTGCCCATGTGTTTTCCTAAAGAAAACAAAAATTGAATTTGTAATTGTGGCAATTTTTGTTGATGATTTTGTTATCACATTAAAATGAGATCGCCATTAAAAGACACGTGGATGCATCATATAAAGACGCTTGGCGACAGATTGAGAAAGACCAAAATCTGCTTTGGCCGAAGTGTCCAATGAGGCCCGAGGTCCTTTTTTTAGGATGAAGTGCCTTCATACTACGCAACGAGGTATTTAGTGTAAATGTCGAACCTCTCTACCGAACTGACCCACATCCAAGATCCCATTTCATGCGTCGAGGTCCCCAATACAAACAAATTTTGAGAATATCTTTGAGAGTGATTAATAAGACATCTGTGATTAATTAGCTTTAGGTTAGGAAGAGGACGATTGACCTATTGTCATTGTAATTAATTTAGTGAATGAGCGATGAGAGGTTTAGGTAAATAGGATGTTGCCACGTGGATGTAATCCAACGGTAGGCGGTTCGACCATCTTGCTTTAAATAGCAAGTCTTGTAATATTACAAAGGATGCGAAATTGGATATTAAAGATGACATAATCTTGAATTCTTAACAATATACATGGTTGTGAGAATGTTCATCTCATTCTTATAATTATTATTGCCACATTACAATATTGTTAAAGATCAAATCAACACCGTTTGCAAGCCATTATTCCTATGACATGATAATCATCCGTTAGTAATCCAACTCGACATTTCGTATTCCGATTTCGATCATCGACATAGACTGTCCTGTCGGAGTTCGAACACGTGTCACGAGTCTGATACTGACATCTGTTGACAACATTTTTTTGGGTCAACAGATTTTAATTTAATTGGAACTTGTGAAGATCTCAACAAAATTGCTGATTATTTGAAAAATGAATTTGAGACGAAGGATTTAGGAAAAACAAATTTTGTCTCGGATTGCAGATTGAACATTTCGTAGAAAGATTATTTGTTCATCAATCTACATGTACAGAAAATATTTTAATATATTTTTATATGGATAATGCACATCCATTGGAATCACCTATGATTATTCGATCACTTGATATGGAAAATGATCAATTTTGTCCACTTGAAGATGGAGAGAAGGTTATTGGTCCTAAAATATCATATTTTAGTGCAATTGGAGCATTAACTTATCTTACAAATTGCACTCAATTGAACATAGTTTTTTCTGTAAATCTTCTCGCAAGATATAGTTCTACACCAACTTAAAGACATTGGAACAATGTTAAACATATTTTTCGTTGCCTAAAGGGTACTATTGATTTAAAATTATTTTATTCTCAAAAGTCAGGATCTGTTTTAGTGGGATATGTAGATGCATGTTATTTATTTGACTCTCATAAAGTTAAATCACAAACATAATATGCGTTTATATGTGGAGAAACAACTATATCACGGAGATCTGTGAAACAATCTTTGACAACAAAATCCTCAAATCATTTTAAAATTATTGTAATCCATTAAGTAGGGCGAGAATGTATATGGTTGAGGAACATGATCCATCATATCCAAGTAGCATGCGTGTTAATTTCAATAAAAGATAGTCCAACAATTTTGTATGAAAACAATGCAACTTATATTGCACAACTCAAAATGAGGTTATATCAAAGTTGATAGGACGAAACATATTATTTCAAAATTCTTTCATACACATGAGTTTCAGAATAATGACGATATCGATGTTCAACAAATTCGCTCAAGTGCCAATATGACCGATTTATTCACAAAATCACTGCTGACATTTGCATTCAAGAATTTGTTCATGAAATTGGAGCGTATCGACTCAAAGATTTTCAGTGATTAACATTAGGAAAAGTAGTCGTATTCTTTTCCTTCGCTTAGATTTTATCCCACTGAATTTTACTAGCAAAGTTTTAATGAGACAACATTTATTTTTAATACTTTAAAAATTGTACTCTTTTTTCGTTCGTTTGATTTTTTTAAACAATCTTTTAATGATGTAGATATTTTGTAATGTATCATTTAAGGGGGAGTGTTGTAAATGGTAAGTTTATTAAGGTTTATTAATGAATGATAATTGTACCCCTACACCCCTATAAATTATTGTATTACTGATTCTTACCTATAAATATAGGGTTTTGGTTCTCAATGAATTACACACATAAGTGTATTGATTTTAATTCTCTTTTCTCATTTTTCTCTCTTTTATAACATATTGGTAATTGTTGGAATCACCAACATATATTGATTTCCATCAGAAACCATCGTCAATGCTTCACCGATTAAATTCCTATTAGTGACCATTCTTTTTATTAATTCTTCATTATTATTCTTGGTAAAGGGCCCTAATCGAATTTGGCTAAGCTAATAGCTTGCGTAGCCTCTGATTATTCCCTGGGATAATGTAGGGGATTTGGCAACTTAACGTGGGACTAGATGAACATGCAGGGTACCCTACACTAGAAGATATTGGAAGGATGGGAAGGCTCTAATTTATCATTAATGACCTTAAATTGGAAGTGTCTAGCAGTACCAAATTCCCTTCATGGTAGTTAAGCTAGAGATTTGCTTATTTGTGTTTCCTTTTGTTAGGGGAAACTTCAAAAGGTTTTCCAACCTTTAGAGCTGGCGATGGCTTCTTGACTAAAATGTTCTAGAGTAGCACTAAGGCAAAATTGCAATGTAAGTCTTAAACTTTTGCTACATATGCATATAACTCTTCAACCTTCAAATCTTGACAGAATCATCCTTAACTTTTTATAATTACTGCAATGGAGGTCCTCGTAGACCGAGTCTGTTAACTGGACATTAAAATGGGTGTGTGCACCATGTCTAACTTTTTAAAGGCCGAATGGTAGATAATTTTAAAATATTATATAATATAAAACACTGCGTGTACCATTTTAATATCTATTAGGTCTGATTTCATTTAACAGTACTTTCTCTGCTACAAGTATAAAAGGTTGAAGATAATGCTTCTGATATAGAATATCGAGTATGCGTTATGTCCATAAATTGGTGGAGGAGCCCACCGAAGATGAAGATGATAATTTTTAATAATAGTATCCAAATGTGGTCCTCATCGTTGATATTTCCTTTTCCTAAATTCCAAAAATGGTGCATCTGTGAATACTGGTTAGGGTATCTCTTTTTATCTCATTAGTTCTGTCACGTCTATAGCTGGAGGAATTATCTGATGTGCAAAAGGGGCATTGAATAACTCACCGGGAAAAGCTTGACATTGATGGATAAATGGGTGGAGAAAATTGATGGTACCCAAATAGGGCTGACTTGAATCATTCATTTGCAAAGCACTTGCAGAGTGTACCCAATAGGGCTAACTTGTAATGTAGCCCAAGTCATACCCCAGGGGATCCAATACCATTTTTGGTTTTATTTATTTTTAAAACTAAAGAAGTCCTTGCCCAGCCTAGTTTACATCCCCAAATTTGAGATTTGAAACTATATAATTGGCCATGAAAAGATTCAAAAGGTACGAGTTTACTTCTATTGCTATCATGCTATGTATAAACAAAAGGTTTACACGGAATTGAACAACTCAATTTTGATTGATTTTAATTGCAAGACTGTCAACTCTGTTGACTAGAACCGATTTACCGTTGGGTAGGTGATTACGGGGTTTGTTTGATTTTGATCTAAATTTCATAACTAAGGTTAAATCTAGGTAAAAATAAGAATTTGTAATTTTGATTCGCTGGAATATTGCTTCCCCCCCCCCCCCCCTCCATTATTTTCACAAAAACTCCACAATTCCACATCGTCTTTTTCCTTAACCAACCAAATCCCAACTCACACACCCCACCATGAACCAACATCGCCTCCGTGTTCACGTCGTAATCTCGGTAGTCACCTTCATCCCCAGCGACGCCAAATCTTGTCACCATCTACAACTATCGCCACTTCGCTCCACCGTATCTGTCTCAATTGTAAACATCGAACCACCACTACCATTTTGCTCAATCATAGTAGATGTCACCGTCACATTTTCATATCCATGGTGTTCACATCGTGATCTATCTGATTTCTTTGTAATTTGTAACTCATTTTCCAGAAAAAATCATCCTTTTTTTTTTTTTTTTTTTGTGAAATTGCAATATAAAGTGGTAGTAGTGATGGAGGTGAGATTGTTGTGGCAGTGGCGGGTGGTGTATATTTGGTGGTTTTGAGAAGGTGGTCGTGACAATGGTGCGTCAAATTTGATTGATTGTGGTAGTGTGTGAATTTGTAGCGGTTGTTGGCTGTGTAACACGATATATTACAAGTGATGACGATAATGATAATGCAATACGATATGTTACAACTTACAAGTAGTGTTGATGGTAATGATAACAACTCAATAATGAGTGTTGAGTGTAACATAGTTTGTTATAAGTGGAAGGTAGGTTGAGGAAACATGCGACAAAATGTGTAAAAAAAAAAATATCCATAAAAAAAAATGTTACACAGTTTATTGAGAAGTTTTTTTTTTTTTTTTTTAGGTTTCTTGTGAAACTGTCCCTAAATCCTTTGAATCATTTTTCGAGGTGAGAGGATAATGAACAAGAGAATATGGACTCGGCTCATTTATGACCTACCTAATCCTAGTGGACTGGTCCAGCCTGTATAGCACACAACTCATTCTTTCCCATTTCTCTCGTGGACAGGCCCTTCAACTGTAAAACTTTCTTGTCACATTAGAATTTTTTTTTTTTTCAAGCGTCACAACAATTGTAACAACTTGAATCGATATAATATATAAACATTGATAGTTGATGGTTGACATGAACATTAAATTATTCTAATTTCAAATGTCCGCTTAAATAAAATGAATTAACGTCTAATATTTTATATATATATATTTTAAGTGTAATATTTTTTTAGGTCATGTTTCCATTTGAATTAGTGTGTTTCCTAATTTGATTATGTGTTCCAACCTATTTGATGGCATAGGGCTGATAGAAATTAAAATCAAAATTTTAATATAAGTTAACGTCAACAATTAATTTTAACTATATAATTTATGGGACATACAACTTTTCTACTATTTATTTTATTATTTTTTATCAAAATTTACTAAAAATTTAATTTTAATTCTTACAAAATAGGGGCCGAATGTACTATTGATCTTCCAATTAGAGTGAGATGCACCCCCATCACGGGGGCTCTTAATATGTGTATAACTCAATTGGTGCAAATCTCTTACCATCTTGGTTAAGCTAAGTACGATGGGATTATTCTCAAACTTAAATTATCCTCTTCAAAGTCCTAACAAAGATTTCATATTATCTAGTTAATAAAATATTTAATCAAATAATTTGGAGTTAAGTAAGCCAATTTTAACTAAAAGAAAAATATTTCTAAAGCTTTTTTCTTTTTTTGTGGGGGAGGGGGTTAGTACCAGCAAGGCTTGTATTTATATGATTAGGTAATAGGTGGGTGTCTGTCCCCCCACCCCCCCGCCCCCCACTCTCAAATCAGTATCTGCTGAATAAAATAATAAAAGAAGATTTCTGTGTAATTATGCCTATAAAAAAAACATAACAATTATGCTATAGATACAAATTTTTTTTTTTTAACAGAAAGCACTTGACAGGGCACCTTTAGAAGATGGGAAAACATAAAAAAATAAAAAAAAGACCAATCAGATTTGTCCACATTAACATCGGTATTCATTATGTCAAAAAATTTCTGTATTTGGAGCTTTATTAAAAACATAAATCACGTTTGGTGTACATCATCGTTTACATTTTGTCACATGACATTATCCAATTGGATTGTTTTAAAAAAAAAATCATTTGTGGACAACAATGCAAATGTCAATAATGGTGTAAAAAATGAGTGTACGAATGACATAATCCTTCCAAAAAAATTAATATCTTGGTGTACATTATTGTTTATACTTGGTTACGTGACATTATTCAGCCATGTTTGGCCTCCATTTTTTCAAAAATTCATTTTTTTAAAACTCATTTTCAACCACATATTCTCCTATAAAATAATATTACACGTAAATCGAAAACTTTTTCTTACTTTATAACCACACAATCTCCAACAAAATACTATTCAAAAATAAATTTTTTGTCCAAAAATGGGCTCAAACAAGACAATTGAACAGTTTATAAAATTAAAAAAAAAATAAACAGTTTTTTCATCCAAATATTTGTGAGATATTCTCCTTATTATTATACAAGCAATTTCACAGAACATTCAAACATCAAACCTTCCAAAGATGGTGTCAGTTCTTGTGACTAGCGACCCGAAATACATGACCCAAAATCAAACCTACCAAGTTTCAAGACCACCTACTCACCAATGTTATAAGAATGGTTCAATCATTGATGTGTAAAAGGTAAAATAATAGTGAAATCGGTTATCTGAAATATATATATATATATATATATTTTATAAATGAACAATTTAAAACGACTATGATGAACGTAAAAAAATTAAATGATCAACACTTATCAAGATCTCATTTAAGAACTATTGAATAGTTTAGTGATAAAATGTACTCGTATAATTAAGTTGAAGACGGCGAACTTGGCTCATTTGACATTCAAAGAATAAGTGGTAAACAATTATTGAACTGATTGGTTGATGTTTACTTGGGGGTCTAGCTCTTATAAAATGATCATATTAAACTAAGTGGAAGCCACTACCTAATTTAAGGGGGTGAGAGCAAAAACTCCCGTTTGATCCTCATTTCTTTAAAATTTATTTTTATTCATATATTTTTTTAATAAAATAATTTTACTCATAAATTCATTACTTTTGATCACACAATTTTTTAAAAAATAACTTTTAAAAATATTTATGTTCAAAGACCCTCTACAAATTAGTGGAATTAATAGTTCAATCCATGTGTCATCATGAATTCAAAAGTCTAAATAAGAGGAAAACAAATAATTATTGTGACGGGGCAATTTCGTCAATGAAAACCAACGTTATAATTATTTCACCTTTGAAATCTCTCTCTCTCTCTCTCTCTCTCACACACACACACACACACACACACACAGAGTCATGGCCCCTTCTTTACTTTGCTCTTAAGTCTACTTTTTTCTTCTTCACCCCCAATCTCCATTCGCACTCCATTCAACAATGGCGTCTGCACCAGATTTCACAAAGAAACCACATTTTCTAGTTCAAGAACCAACTTCAATAATCCCACAAATTCCAAGTAAGTCACACTCTAATTCCCTCTGTAAATCCTTCATAATAATTCTTGTTCTCGCTGCTATTCCACTGTTTCCTTCACAAGCTCCCGAGTTCATTAGCCAAAGCATTTTCTCAAAGTTCTGGGAAATTATACACCTTCTTTTCATTGGCATTGCTCTTTCCTATGGCCTGTTTTGTAGAAAAAGTACCCAATTGGAAACTGAGTGTGTTTATTCAAGAAATGATGGTTTTAATGCGTATTTATCTGGGGGTTTTTGAATGTGCCTTCGGTTTTCGAAGATGGGTCTGGAAATCTATGTGGGTCTGATGAGAAAAATATGATGCGAATTACAAAAAATCGATCTTCTGTTGTATCAGAAAATGGGGTTGAAAACATATATCAGGGTAGTGGGAAACAGGCCCCCCAGACTTGGAATTATAGGTATCTTGAAGGTGAATCCACTGTGGTTGTAGAAGGTGGAAAATATTTTCTTGATGAAGGCATTGAATATAAACCTTTGAATTTGCCTATTAGGAGTCTGAGATCAAGAATTGTAGATAATGATAAGCCTGAATTGGTTAACAGAAGTAAGACTACTCCAAGTTCTGAGGGTAAAAACACTGATAAAGTTAAAGTTCAGAAGATTAGAGGTGTTGTTCCCCAAAATTTGGAGAAGAAGTTTACAGCAGCTGCTGGACAACCACCGTTGATCCCCTGGCGCTCAAGGTCTCAAAGAATGGAAATGAGAGAAGAAATGAGTAACCTTGAGCCTGTTATTCGTTCTAGGCCTCTCTCAGTTGGAGAATCTGAGTTTGAGCATATCGAATTCGGTTCATTTGGAGATTCCACATTGTGTTCTTCTCCAGAAGTGCCTAGATCGTACGTGGAAAATGTGGATAGGAAGAAGGGTCTTAAGCTGTTACCTGTTTCAGGTTCCCGATCCAGAGTAGCCCCTGTAAATGCTGAAGCATCTGGAACCCGTTCAAAGACTCGCCCATTTAGCATTGGTTCTTCTCTGGAGATGAATATGCTGAGAAATTATGATAAGACTTCGATGGACTGTGGAAAAGTGGACACATTAAGGAAAGGAAAAGAAAATACTGATTCTTTAGTCTCTGATGTGAAATTGTCAAAACTTTTATCAAGAGCAAAATCTGTTAGAACAATCAGAAATAGTGGATATGTTGTGGATGAAATGAAAAGGGAGAAACCTTCAAGTCAAATAGACGACAAGGTTGAAATTATGCATCACAAATTTGAATCGGATGCAATGGTGAAAAGAGGGAGCGCAATAGAAGAGCTCGAAGACCCACCAATCAACACTAGAAACCAAGATTTCAATGGTGGGTGTCCTGCACCAAACTCGTCACTCCCTTACTCCAGCTCATCACCGGTAATCTGTTCAGAGGTCCAAACTCAACGATGGGATATAAACAAGAGGGTTGCTCCTAAATATCAGAAAGGAGGAATACGAGACTTTGATGACCCTAATGAGGTAGAGTGGGTTGCTCCTAAGTGTCAGAAAGGAGGAACACAAGACTTTGATCACCCTAATGAAGTAGAGAGTGAAGAAGATTCCGGAAGTGAGTTTGACACGAGCTCAGATTCAGAAGAGGCTGGAACTTTCCTTGACGATAATTCAGAACTTGAAGGAAGTGAAGTTGACAGGAAAGCTGGTGAGTTTATAGCAAAGTTTAGAGAGCAAATTAGGCTTCAGAAGATTGCACCTACTAAAAGAAATAGTGGTTGTTAGTTACTAATTAAGGTAAAATTTTATGTACCAAAAAGATTATACATTGATCAGGTGGAAGCTGATCTTTCTGCCCAGTGTTCTATTTATTAATTTGTTGTCCTCGTAAATCTTATATTAGTAGGAAAAACTGAGTAAATTACATAGTAAAGGTGAAGCTTATGGTGATTACTAGGAAATGTAGTTGGGATGATTGTTTTGTTTCTACATTTTCTGTAATGAGATTGTCATAGCTCCTAATTTAGCATCAATTATGTGCACATTTTTTTGTGAATCGTTGCTTCTTTCACTGCGTAGAGCCTAATCATACTGTACACTTGGGTGTCAATTTTGTTTATGTGAAAGGTTTGAGGAAAACCTTGTACTTTTCGTCTTTATTAAAGTAATAACTTGCAGTGACAAGTAGCTCTCACCTTGAGAGTGAACCATGTATTGATTTATAAAAATGTTCATCCACTACTAATATATCTTGGTTGTTGATTGTCGATTGTCTTCACTCTGCAAAATAAACCTGCTGATATGTAGTTAGAACTTAGAAACAGAATTTTATTTCCATTTCTGCTTCCCCAGACTTCTGTCTCGTTTCAATTTGTTTACTGGTAATCTGAACTTTTTTTTTTTTCCCAATATACTAACAGATGTATTGCTTTTGTGATCATTAATCTAACATGATTAATAATTTCTTTCTTTGTGATTGCAATGAAGTGTGAAATTGTATAGCATCTTCAACGATGATGATCGTGCATTTTCATTTATGCTAATGAAATCTGTAAACATGATAAGTAGTTATGGGGAGGAAAAGTTAGGGAAATACTCGAACAAAACTAAGGAGAATATCAGTTTCATTGATAATATTTAGGGCTGATATTTCATTTGTGTGTATCACAGTTTTCTTTTTCTTTATCAGAAGATACAATAGCAATGAAAGACATGAGCAAGACAAAAGGATGAGGTATGGTTTTTAAGAATATAGAGAGGATAATAGAGGTTAAAGAAATAGCGTTTTGATTGTTCAGACTCGGCTGTGAAATGAACAATTGTCATTTTCCGAAGAGTGATATTGGAGTTCTGCTAATTTTTGTGTCTTCTTGATTTAGAGCTTGGTATTGAGGGTATTTGAAGATTTTGGTGTGGGATGGTGTCAGTTTTTAATTTTTGTCGGCAAAATTCAATCTTGATGTGATATTCCTTAAGGGTTTTTTTTTTTTTTTTTTTTTTCTGTATTTATTAATTAACTTAAAGTTTTTGAAAGTATTGGCATGAAGGGTTCTCGCCGATTTAGTCACGGAGTGCAAGTTTTATTTACCTGTTTGGTGTAATTTGTTTCTGCTCCTATCTAATTCGGTGGGCTGGTTGTTTATTTAAGTTCGGGATATATCTCTCGAGGAACTGAAGGGTATTGGGAGAATGGAGAGTGATATGGTCAATATTTGTATCCCGACCATGTAGGTCTGACAAGTCTCAAACTCTCTCCCATGATTCCTTGTCGGGAATGATGGTCCTCGAGCACATGAAAATTATGCCCGATCACTTCATGCAATTTCCCCCAATTTACATTGGAAGTCCTCGAGTATATAGTCCTCGGGTATTCAACTCCAAATTATAACGACATCAAGCCTTCTTCTGGGAAGTCCTCGGGTTACTTCGTCCTCGGCCATGGTATCCACTCGAACTCCCTACACCCTGGAAAACACCTGGACATCCTCATTCCGGTTTCCATTCATAAGGAAAGTTAACTCTACCATGGACTCTCCAAACCACTAAAATCCTACCAAAAACTAAATACTATTCCACCACAACTGCTAAAAACATGGTAACAACCCTAAGGATTCGGTGTTTGAGTCCTGCTATAAGAGTACTTCTCCCCCTCTATAAATACAGCTCATCAATCCATTATTCAGGTACACAAGATATATATAATTTTCAGTCTATAATTTCATGCACAAATTCTCTCTCTAACTTAAGCATCGGAGGGGCGACGAGGACACACCTCGACGCCTTTGTTTCAGGTATCGAAAGATTACGTTCGTGCTCATCATCAGTCGTCAAGCTCGGAATTAGCCAGGTACGATTTTTGGTAGCATCAGAGAGGGACAACAATTGTGTGGTAAGGAAGAGGATTCAGAGAATGGAGAGGGGCAAGGTGTCCTTAATTGGGATGCGAAAAGGGTTTTGGTTGGAGCAGGGGCTCGAGCTCTTTTTTATCCTACATTGCTTTATAATGTCGTTAGAAACAAGATTCAATCCGAGTTTCGTTGGTGGGATAGGGTTGATGAGGTATTTATAATCACTGACAAGTTCTTTACTTTTCCCCTTGTTTCCAATTCTTCTTTTTTAGGAGTTCCATAAATTGATGTTGACAACAGATAGATTTAAATCTGAATTGGTAAATCATTGTTTAGATGCATATTTCTGGGACAATAATATTGTTGATTTATGATAGAATTAGATGCGGACTTGACTGTCTCAAAATCATTCTGTTGACTTCAATATATGTTTGGATTTGGATTTAACCTTGCTACACTTACAGAATTTATACAGGGGGTATTTGGCAGTTTTTGGTCGAAAGACGACAAAAAAAATGGACGACATAGATGCTGCCACATCTCTAAAAATTCTGTGAAAAAAATCCCTGTGCACTTAGAATTATTCATTTGGATTTCTGAGATTATGTAGAAATTTTCACTGAAAATTTTTGCATATAGGTTTTTATATGTTGACAGATGACTTGTCAAAACGGGTGCAAAAAGAGTAATATAGGCTTTTGGGATCTAATTTTTTTCATCAAATTTGGGTAACATTTTATTATGAAGGAATCTTACTCCATGAGAATGATTTAATCGGTGGTGGGGAGGAAAAGATAATTAGAGCTTGTTCGGTAGAGATTAAAATTCAATTTTAATTGAAAATATAGTTCTTATGCTTTACTTTCATCTCACGCATGGGACCCACTAACGGTTAATTTTTCAATTAAAATCTAATTAAAATCTTCACCAAACACACCCTTAGTACAATAATGCTACAGTTGAATGGTGTAATGAAAGGAATCAATCTTTTTGGTGGAGTAAATCCTCAGAGGTGTCATTTCTAAGTTATATCGGTATGAGGGGAGACAATTTAGTGTGACATCTTGTATTCTTCTTGTTGTCTTTAATGGCAATTGATGTACGTCTACAGTCGACTGCTTCTTTGTATCCTCTCTAATGTTCTTTTTACATGAGATGATGTCCACCATGCTGTTTCTGCCCCTAGTGTGACCAGAAATACATGTTTGTTTTATGTAAATTTTTACCAGAAAGCATCAAGAGAAGAACATGGATAGCTCTCTGGGGAACAGTCGATTGGGGAACACAGGTGTCGACATTCGTGTTTATTGAGAGATTATTTTCACCACCATGTTTTTGGTGGCAAGTAATAAGGTTGGGTTTTGTATACCCCTCCTCGTATTTCCATAAACTATCTCTTTCAGAGATGTTTATGGCTCAAGAATTTTGAACTTGGAAAGTGTACAGAGTACAAATTGTTTGAGCAAAAGTCACTTTTGTGTACTGAGTTGAATTGCCTGAAAGAGGGAAGAAGAGTGAGGTTATGTACGGGTCCTACGGGATGATGATTTACTGGAATCCAGTGAATTTTGTTCCTCTTTATCTTTCTCTTATCCCACCCCACCTCCACCCTTCTGCTTGCATGCTATTATCTTGATTTCCAAAACTGTTGGTTGAAAAGAAAAATTTAGGATATTAAACATAAAAAATTAATTGTGTAATCAATGTCATTTACCAATAGCCAAACATTATACCCAAAGGATAAGTACAACATGGGAAATGAGAGAGAGGTGCGTTCTCTTTGCTGTTTTCGGACCGTTTTCTGTTTTCAATTTTTCAAAACATTGAAAATGCGTTCTCTTTTCCATTTTCGAAAACGAGTTTTTGAAAACGGCTGAAAATTTTGTGAAGAAAATAGAAAACAACTTTTTTACGTTTTGGTTGTTTTCTTCACAAATCTGCCAAAACTAAAAAAACACGGGTTGAAAAATATTTTTTCAAAACAACAAAAAGAACGAATTTTCAATAATCTCAAAATGGACACCCAAAACACAAAACACAACGAATTCAAAACACAAAACTGAAACACGAAAAGAACACCCCCTAATTAATTGGTAAATCACGCCAATGCTTAAGAGATCATTTCTCTGTACAAAAGAACACTAAAAAATGTGTAGGCATATAAGCTTTTCAAGGCAAAGACATGCAAATCTTTCCTTGCTACTAAAAGATTGTCATCAAGGAAGCCGATATGCTCCTTAGTACATATGTAAATGCATATATTGGCAGTTTCGTTAGACAAAGCCTATGTCCTCTATCCTGCTAGCACATGACTATAATGTCCAAAGATTAGTGGTTCTTGAACATTTCCCTTGTAATATTCACTCAGTCCACGATACCTCATAAAGTTAGAAACTCTCTATTATCTGCAAAAGCCGAGGTAAAGAAAAATAAAGATATTGAGGACAATTCAAAGTAGCCAAAATAGATTTTTTTTGGTTATTTAACCCATTCTTTCGAGTTTCGATGTGTAACCTACTCTTCAATTTTAATGATAATAATGCTTTTAAAAAATGTAGGGATCGAAAGAATAAGATCTAAGATAGGTAGCACAGTACCCAAAACACGGTGATGTGCTGGTTCCCACCAAAGAGCATGGTGAAAATGTCATTGGCTAAGCCCCCATTTACCCATTAAATTAAATCTTATTTTTCTCACTCCTATTTTTAATCACACAATCTTCCATAAGATAATATTACACGTAAATCCAAATTTTTTCTTTCTTTTTCAATTACTTATTTTTTTAAAAAAAAAAAAACTATTTCAGCCATTTTAATTTGAAGAAACGAGAACCAAACGGAGGCTAAATTGTACGACCTTAACCAAGAAATTCTTCATTTGCAGAATCCTAGAAAAGGATCATGTCACATTTTCCATTCCCATTTTCATAATTTGTGGTCCCCACGTCTGAAATTGTTGCATCGTTCTGACCAAGACAGTTACCACTTTTTGACTTTTCTATGGAGTGCTCCACATATAATTCAAGATTTATCTGTTTGGTATAGATTTTGAGAATCAATTTTCATTTTCAACCACACATTTTTCAATAAAATAATATTTTTCATCACATCAATAATTTTTTCTTCTTTTTCAATTAAGTAATGCTATTTAACTCCACTTGGGTTACAACCCCAATTTAGGTGGCATTAAATGATTGGTGAAATTAAATAAGTCATTTAATTCCACCTTTCATTTAACCTATCATCTAACGTCATCTAGACTGGGATTGCAATCCAGTGGGGATACATAACATTACTCTTTTTAACAACACATTTTTCATCATATCACTATTCAAAAATCAATTCTTACCCCAAAAATCACTCCCAAACAGTTTTGGCAAAATCTGAAGTCAGAGATGAATGTGGCAAATCATGGGTTCACAATACAATTGGTCTTAAATTTGCATTGCATGATGCAGGGTCTAAATGGGTCAGCAGCATTTTTTTCCACCAGCTAAACTAGACAACTTTCGCAGTTTACAGTTGACTAGAATCATAATGTATAAACAGGGAAGAAACCAATGAATAAAAGCATTAAACCAAAACAGTAAGTATGTTCAGTCGAATGAAAAAAAAAAAACTTGGTTTCTTTTTTCTCTCTTAATACTGTCTCAAGTCCAGTCCACCGCATCAAAACAAGCTTTATGGTTACAGTCCTCAGCAAAATAGAAACCTAACCTCTATAGCAAGTAGCAACGCAGTTGAAGATAACCAGTGCTTTTCCCACACCCTTCTCATGATTGGTAATCAGTTAATCACTCAAAACAAATTCAATCACATACATTACCAAATCCGAATTCATAAAGTATGTTATGAACTTTCATGGCGTCCTTAGTATACTGTATACATCTGAACATATTGCGATTCTATATAACAATATCATGCATTTTACAAGGAGAAGTCCTACATTTATACAATTTTATCATCAAAATCTCGTTTGATATGAAGTAACTTCTGGGTTTTCAGGATAGAGTGGTAGAATTACCTTATTATACAAGGTGAATGCTAATAGAAGATTACAATACAGTATACAACACATAAAAATTACATTAAGAAGTAACTATTCAACTTCTTCTGGAGGTGCCTTATGGTATATAATTGTCACGTTAGAACTTACAGGATCAGCATGATACTGGCCATAAAAGGCATAAATACCAATTGTAATAATGCTGAGGATGATAAATCTAACCCAGGCTTCATAGTGCAACTGCAAAATAAAGGTAAAAGTTGGCTTAGACTAGCTTTAAGTCATGGTTAAGTGAATACCGGTACATGCCTACCGCTCAATATACTACAACAGATGCTAGATTTAAGTACCTGGGCAAACAAAAATATGTTGAGGAAAATGCTAATGGCTGGAAGGATTGGAACTCCTGGACAAGAAAAACCAGGTTGATCTGCATAGACCTGCAAAAGAGAACAAAGTAGTGAACTTCTTTAATGGCTCGCGTTCAAACCTTTCATTTGGTGGTTATACGCTAGAAAGACTACATCTAAATCCCACTATTTTTCTTGCTGATTCATATTACATAAATAAAAAGTAAAAAAATTAAAAATTAAAAAATCCTCCTGAGTTTGACTCTTGATTTCAACTCACCACAGTTATTGTATCATTTAACACGGCATGCCGAAAAGACCTTGCCATATATTAAAATCTTATTTTGAGTGACTGAAAAGTCACTAGCCACTACCCAACACTCACAGGATGCATGTGCATTGCCATTTCAATGTTGATATATCCTGATGCAAGCCTAAAGAATCAGTCTGTGCTCTCTAAGTAAACTATTTCTCTCTCCACTTGAATTATCTTAAAGGAAATAGCATGAAATTTCCATAAGTTTGAACTGATGCATCCTTTGCAAGGGATAGAAGTAAACTTACTTGTCGTAAATAAAGAGCTGCAGCACAACAGATTGCAATAACAGTAGCTACAATCATAAAAACAAAAGAAACCCCAAAACGGTAGAATATTCCAGCAGCAAAACCACAACAGGCAACTGTAAGGAGGCAAACGATGCCTTCAGCCCTTCGAGAAATCCACCTGGTAGAAACCTGACTTGCAGGCTTATCCGTCCAGCGAAGAGTTACTACACAAGCTGAAACAACAGAATAGCCAGTCTGGAACAGACAAATCACAAGTATCATGAAAACCAATCATAGTGATTACTATGTATTAGAGAGAAATATTAAATGCATGTATATCATCCTTTGATTTATTTGACCTTTCAGTTTACCTGTCAAAATTTCACGTAACAACAGTTATATCAGTGTTGCTTCACTACCCTCAGCCAATCGTCTTCCTTGCCTACCCTCTCTTACCCATTTCCCATAGCGAACTACCACCAGCAAAATACCTCACCAATAAGACCACCACCAAGTACACCACTAAACAAAAATATGACACCACTTGTGTGAAACTCTAAACTTCATAAAAGGGATTCTGGACTAGATGAGGCAGATTGTAAGCCTATATATTTTTCCATCCATAGGAGAACCGAAATTTTGGGCATTGTACATCTATTAGCACAAGATATATCCTTTGGTCAAAATTTCATTCTGAACAACTGTTCCGAATGCTCATGCAAGGGTGCTTAATCAAACATTAGTCTCATACTTCATAAACGAATATGGATGTCATTCCTTCAAATTGACCGTTGAAGTAGGGCGTGCATTATCCTTATCCTATGGGTGGGTTGATGTGTCTGTATTTCAAAATCATTCATCATCAATCAATTCAAGATCTCTAAAATGCTCACCACATTTTCCACAAGAATAGAGCTGCATGGTGAAGTGCTATATTGAACATATCAGGAAGTAAATGCAGAACATCATCCTGCTATTGCCTATATCAGAATAAATGCAATCATTCATAATATTCTGGAAACTACATACCAATGAGCCAACTGAAAGAATGTGTGAAAGCACACGAACATTAAGAAGCCCTGCCAGGACAATGGCAACAATACCAACCCAAACTTGAGAATGAACAGGGGTGTGTCGTGTTGGATGTACTTTGGCAAATATTGCTGGTAGTAAACCATCCCTTCCAAGTCCAAGATATAACCGAGACTGATTAGAAGAAACATGCAATCACTTTTCAGCATTTTGAATAGTTTTTTTTATCCCAATTGAACAGCGAGAAACTAAATTTATCACTGATTAAAACCAAATACCATGTACCTGAACGTAGAGACCAACTAGAAGTGTTGTGGTAAGTCCAGCAACAGCACCAATGCTGATCAATACTGATACATATTTCAAACCCTTGGCGGTGAAAGCTTCAGCCAAAGGAGCATCTTCCCCAAGGAACTGGTATGGGACCATTCCAGTAATCACTAAGCAGACCCCAATATACAGCACAACACAGATAAGGAGGCTGCCAATTATGCCTAACGGTAAGTCTCTCTGAAACATCAAGTTCAAGAGATTAAGAATTGAAAACATATTCAATACTATCAATGAAATAAATAAAAATTGCCACAATATCACAAATCAATCTTTCCCAGATATACCTGTGGTCTCTTTGATTCTTCTGCTGAATTGGCGACTGCATCAAATCCTACATATGCAAAGAAGACAACCGTGGCTCCAGTCAATATTGCTTTAGTACCATTTGGGGCGAAAGGAGTCCAGTTTGAAACATCAACCTTAAAAGCTCCAACAATGATAACAAAAAGAACGATAACCACCTGCATAATTTCTTCCCTGTCAGACCAATAAGACTCCCACAACCACAAACATTGCTACTCTGCATTCCAGCTTTGATTCAAAAGGTTAAATACATAAATCTAGAAAATATCATGGCTGTTCATGCACAAGAATTATATTTGCAACAGAAAGACAGATGAGACATCAACAAGAAGCTCATAAAAATACAAATACATAATCAAGCAATGCATTTTAATTAGAGCAGCAAACAATTAAGCCACCATCCTCACAGAAATAAGGAGCAACAAAAAGCGTACAAAAGATACCCTCTAACCTTATCATTTACATTTGGCAAACATTATGAGGCTTGGAAGTGGACTCAGATTCTCCAATATATAAAAATTGATTAATGTGCACATATTCTGTCCTAAAGATAAAGCAATGAATTTCAAGGTTATAACATAGAGGGCCCACAGCCACAAGTATCACCAGCTTTGATTCAAAAGGTTGTATGGATAAAACCTAAACTATTAACTGGAATTCATTTGTTCCAACTTTATTTTTGACAGAGTGAAGAAATATGAAGTAGACCAGAAGCTTTCAAGAACATAACCTTTGTTACTGTCATGAGTGAATTCAATATTGATGACTCTCCAACTCCCCGGCAAAGAACTATTGTCAGAAGCACTAGGAGAATAGGAGCTAATATATTGATAGATAATGCTCCCAGAACTTCGTGACCATGCCCAAACCAGTTAGGAATGTTATCCTTGAAAAGTGGAATGAGCTCCAGTAATGAAACTATATAGCTCGCTAAGCTACGTGCTATGCTAGCTGCACCAATATGATAGTCTAACATCAACTGAGCAAACACAAGAAAAGCAGTAAGCTCGTTGAAAGCAGAGTATGTATATAGGTAAGCTCCCCCAACAACTGCAGGAAAGCGAGAAGCCAGCTCAGCATAACAGAGTGCATTCAGTACACAGCAGGCTCCTGCAATGATGAAGCTAATTGTAACTCCTGCATGGGGGAAGTAAAAAATGAGGCATCAGTGAATAAGCGACACAGAGAAATTACCAGGTCAAATTTTGACAGAGAGGGTTTCCATTAGCAGGTCAGTAAATCATTGGCAATACTCACACTAAATGAGGGTTTTAATTATGGTGAAGAAAATTCAAATGGCAATATCATGACCTTTGCTTAAACAAACTGTCGGACGCATGGTTTAAAAAGGCGTAGTGAGGCGGGCCTTTACCGTGAGGCTTATGTAGTATGCCTCAAGACGGTATTTTTGAGACTAAAAATATGAGGCTCACGCCTCTAAATCTAAAACATGCGCCTCATTTAAAATTTGAAAGGGCACTTCTTAAAAAAAAAAATGACTCATTTAAAAAGGCATTTTGAGCCCATACAAAATAATAAAATACCTAGAAAACTAAACGACAGCCAAAAATTAGAGGACCAAAAACTAAAATTCAAAAGTCAGCTTTCAAAAACTAATGGTCATATATCATATTTACTATATGCTCCAATTTTTTTTTTTTTGTATTTTTGTATTATTTTATAATTCTTTTACTTAGATTTTTTATTTTTTGTGAGACTTACGCCTCAATCCGCATCGAGACTTACGCCTCGCCTCATAAAGAAAAATCACCTTAGTACTTAGTTTCGTCTTTTTAAACCTTGGTCGGATGAGAAAACTTTAGACCAAAACTTGAAGGCTGACAATATTAAATAAATAGAAATACACTGTTCGAATAAGAAAAGGATTTGGGTAAGCATTTCAAATATACAATATTTAAATAATTCAAGAATTAGATGACAATGAAGAGGATTACAAATGATTTCATTTTATGAAGAATATCAATGCTGTCATAAAAATTCAACAAACGCTGGCTGGATTATGCTAGCATTTCAAATCAGTAGGAACTCAAAAAATTTGTCATACAGATAAATCTATATGTTTTATTCCTTCAATCCAAACTGACCCCAAAAGAAGCAAAATTTAACTGAGCCAAGGTGAAAGACATGTTGATCATGAAAATCCATTTACCATAATATAGATTTGAGACATACGAGTCACAACTGGAAAGTTTTCCTATGTTGTTGACCTCAAATAATAAAATCACTCGGTAGAAATAGGATTTAGTTTTATCAGCAATCCAATAATGCTCATTTGGCAATCCTTTTTACTAGTAATAACAACATACTTCACTGATGAATTCATGAATTTCCTGTTCAATAGTAATAACAACAAAATGGGGGGGAAATGCATATCACCCTTATGGTTTAGAAACCTGCACATTACTCTCCTGCCAACTTGACCTAATGGAGAGAATGTGTCTTAGAATTTCATAGTCTAAATTTTCTGCATTAACATTTCGCAATCACGTGTTATTTGCAAATTCCTCCAAAATTAATTTTTTTATTATCAAAACACACACAAAGGATAGATTCAGGCTGTTGATGACAAGCTTTAATGAAAACAATATAAGGGATGAGATCTAAATAAATACGTCTATCTCTTTGAGCTAGTTGGTTAACACTCACAAAAGTATTTTGTGAACTCATAATTTCTCACCAGGACCAGCGTCTTTAGCGACCGTGCCAGTGACGACGAATATTCCAGCGCCAATGGAGGCTCCAATCCCTAGGAGAAGAAGATCGAAGAGGCTTAAACGCCGGACGAGTCCCTCGCCGGAATTGGTACGGACCGACGTCTCCGACGATGGAGATAACGGTTTGGACCTCAAAGCTGATGACCAGAAATGAGAGAAACATGATGACGTATGCGCGGAGCTCTGTTCACCTCTCATTCTGATCGAAATGGAAAGCGCAGAGTTTCAGGGTAACAAACGAAATCGATTACGGAATGAAGGTACAACAAAAGATGCACGACGTTCAATGTATGTAGACGGTTATTCGGTCTGCAATTATACAGGGGATTCTATTTTGATAGGTACATTTTTTAAATTAATTCAATATGAAGTCATCAATGGAATTTCAAGTAGAACTCTTGAACATCTTTGGCTGCTCCAACGTCAATGATTATGGATTGCATGTAAATAAAAGTAACTTTTCAATCAGCATGATAAAACAAGCTCAAGATCAATTGAAGCCGCCTGGAGAAAAGGGGTTTACCTTTTTCATAAAAATTTTACTTCTTTTTATTGAAGTTATAAAGGTTTTGTTTCTTTGAAAAAGTATTGTATCTTTACTACAAACTCAACCCCTGTTTATCAATCATTATTTGAATTTTTTTTTTTTTAAATATATACTTATTTTCAACTATATATTCACACAATAAAATTTTAGAAATAAGCTATTTGTACACTCTTTACTTACCCTCTCCCTTATCCGACCCCACCTGCCCCCTCACATGAGGAGTGAAAATTAAAATTAATGGAGTGGGACCCGACCTCTATGTGAGTGCTCTGGTGGGACCGAGTCAATCAAAGGGTAAGGGAGAGGGTAAGTATAGCATGATTGAAAATTTTATGTACGTAAACTCAAAATTTTTTCTTACTTTATAGTCACACATTCTCTTAAAAATTATTGTGCAATTTTTTTCTCCAAATAATAATTATCAAACAGAAGCTCAACTGTCAAGTCCATTAAAATCAATTTTAGAGCATTAACTTTTGGTTATCACATCTATTTTATTCGTTTCATAAAATTTAAAAAGGGTTTATGTAAGAATCCGAATTACCTCAAACCAGATTTTGAAAAGCAAAAAAGAAAAAAAAAATATAGTAGTTTCTCATGTTATGCTTTGGTTTTTCCAGTTGTCCATCATTAAAATGTCTACTTTAACCTAATGAATAGATGTAATTTCTTTTCTATTACAAGTTTATTTACAGTATACATTCATCGATTGTTGATGTCCGATCTTCCATCTCACTAAAGAGGAATTAGAGGATCATATGTCAACCTATAGGAAGGTCGGACACATGAAAAGATAGGTATAGCTCGAACAATGGCCGCTGTAATTGGAGTAAACATCATGATTCTCCATCATTGACAAATTGTCTCTATCTAAACGTCACATATTCCCAAAATGACATGGTAATCACGATGTCAATGCCTTCTTTTGATCAATCACATGTCAGTAATGATTGCCCAATCTTAGACGATCAGTGCCTTGTGCCATAGATGCGGTCCACGCATCATAATGGTTTGCGTGGCTAACCCATGCGACCTATCAAGAGATTGAGATTTCGGACGGTGGCACACAATTCTAGATAGCCACTATAGCTTATGTGACAAAGGGAGACCAAGTTGCTTTATTTAGATACCTATAAATAAAGGCAAATGATCTCCTCCAAGGAGTGAACTCAATGTATTCTCTCCATTATTCTTCAGACTTACAATCAATTCAATTGACCTTTCATGTTCATAAATTCCAGCAATTATTTTACAAAAATTCTATTAAGTTGATCTAATTTTTTCATATCATCTTTAGTCATCAACATCGATATTATATGATAAGATTGTTTCATCAATCATTCACGTTTAAAATATTATTCTATTTTTTCTCGACCATTGACATATTAAATTCCCTTCGAGAATCAAATGCTGTGAGACAAGAGGGACCTTAAAAAAAGACATTTTCTTCATAAATCCTAAGCAAAACAGATCTATCTATCACTTTCTATTTACCCATTTTCTTTAATAGAAACCTCTTTAATAAAGTATGCCAAATTATCCGATCAATCTCAAAATACCATGAAAATCGTCAGCACGGGCACATTCCGCAACTTTTCAAAACATACATTACAAAACGATCAAAATAAATCATGATATAACAAAATATAATTAAACACAATAAGATGATTTAGATAAATATAATTTTGTAAATAAAGTAATTTTACTTTTCATGGAACATAGCATCAAAAACACTTCTTTTAGCTTTCGCATTCTAATCTTCAATGCCACTCAAAAACACTTCGGGTTTTCTCGATTTTCTCCTCTTTCTCATTATTCATGTTTACTCTCATCTTTGAGGTTCAATCTTTGCTCCTAAATTCTTTTTTAATATCGATTCTATTCTTTTATCACAATGCAACGTTGAGATTTTGTCCAACAAAACACGAATGAAACACTTATCACTCATATTCAAAGGGATCACTAGCTATAACTACAATTGGTTGAAAGTGACAACTCAATCGCACGAGCTAAAAAAAAGTTGAAGACAATATGAAGAAATGGTCATGAAGTACAATCCCATGTGATTTTAGATATAAATGTTGAGACTTGAAACAATAACAACATACCAAAATTTTAATTATTGTTCTAAAATGCATGTCTACGCGTGAGGCGCGAGCAACATGCTTTGCCTTGGCATTAAGCACAATTAAGCGACCAACTGCTAAGTTGACCACTTGATGCTTGTCCAGCTTTATTATTATTATTTTATTTTTTGAAAAAACCTTTTATGAGTTTATTAATTTTTTTTATTTTTTAAAAGGCTTTTAATTGATTTTAATTTTAAGTTTTAAAATGATTTAATTTGCATAAAAATCAAAATGACTTTATCAAATAATAATTTAGATAAGATTATGTTACAGTGCTACTTATATTATATAATTATGATTTTGAGACTTATCATTTTGTTGGAAAGTTCGAAAATATGTATGAAGTTCCTATAAATCTGTTAAGTATGACTTATCTAGTTGAAAATTGAAATTATAAAAAATAGTCTAACTTTTGGATTTCGAAACCTTGAAAATTCTATAATTAACTAATTGTAGGTATCATTAAGTAAATATAATATTTTATAATTCTAGATGTTTGGTATGTATTATTTTTAATTATTAAATAATTTTTAGAATGATTTAATATTTAAAATAATAATAATAATAAGTAACTTTTTTTTACGCTTCGGCTCGTCTAGGTTTGTAAAGTTTGAAACTTACTCTCTAGTCTCTACTCTTAATCACACTTTACACTTTTTAGAACGTTGATTTTAATACATGGTTTAAAAATTCAAACATGAGAAGAATCTGTGGTTGAAATATGCAATGGTAATTGTTAGATGGATTTTCAAGGGTTCAAAGGTTGGTAAAATGAATACGTTCAAAAATCTTACATAAAAAATGATTACGCGTACAAATTGGACATTATATTGGGGAATCATCAACGTATATCTAGTTTAATAGTAGTAAATTTCATTGAGCACAAATACACATTGGCAAAGACAATCTACAATCCAACTGACATAATGAATGGCATGTTAAATGATTGAGTGTCAATGAGCTAGGGTAAAACTTGAAGAGCTCGAGAATCGGCATATGCATTGTTGAGAGGAGATCATGAAGATTGAAGAATCGTACCAAAGGCTTCCAACATACATGCAAATGTTACAGGTAACAAATTTTGGATCAATCACTAGAATTGAGACATATTGAATCAACAAATTTAAATATTTTCTAATGAGATTGGGAGCATTGCTGCAAGGATGAGAATTCTATAGACTCGTGATGGTAGTTGATGGAACCTTCATAAAGGTACTATTCACAACATGCATTCTAGACTCCAACAACAATATTTTTGAACTTGATTTTGGGGGACGTGACTCGGAAAATAATGATTCGTGCATGAGTAGAATGAAGGAAGGATATGGTGAGGGAAGATTTATGTATTGTTTCGGATAAGCATCCAAAACTTGAAATAGTAGTGGAGAAAGTATATAAAAATTATTTTTGGAGATAATGAAAATTAACATACATTTCATCTTGCTATAGGAGAAATCGGGATATGACAAGCGGTCAAGGACGTATATGATGAATAATAGATACTCAGCCCCTATTTGATACACTTTTTTTTTTCATTCTTGTTCTTCTACTCATTTTCAATCACATTCTTTAATAAAATAATATTTTTCATCACATCAATAATTTTTCATTCTTTTTCAACCACATATTCATCATCCATCACATAAAAAAAAAAACAAAACAAAAAAAAAATCATTTTTTTTCCCAAAAATATGTATCAAACAGGGACTCAGTCATGATATTAAACATTTTGAAGTCGGTAAATGCAGCAAAGCATAATCTCATAGAGCCGAATTTGTTGAAATAGTGAGGGAATCAACCATTCATTATTATGACTGTGCGCTACTATGGAATATTTACCCTCTTATACTTTATTTTCATAATTAGTTCGTCAAGAAGCCAATGGTTTAGCTCCCCTTTGCCTTGAACACGCAATCTTTATTTCAGGACTCGCTTTGGAGCATTGAGCATCCACCTTTCATTGATGTAATATACTGAGGAGTTAATGAATAAAAGTTCCATTTAGTTTTAAAAAAACGTAGAATTTAGTAGGTAAATCTAAGATGAAAAATTTAAAAGATCATTATTTGACTCGAGACCTTGAGACCTTCACGTAGTGTAACTATTGTGTCAACTATTTATCGAAAATGGGATTGAGAAGTATCATCACCTCTTTTAATTCTACTAGTGGGGGAGAACGTGCGTTGCACGTTAGTTGGATAATGTTAAAAATAAGTGTAACCAAATAAAGAATGAGCCTAAAAAATGTGACCTACAAATTATATATACAAACTCGACCTACAGATAGAGAAGGCAGAACTTCCAAATAAAGAATGAGCCTAAAAAAATCAAGCAACACATTTAAGCATGCAGATTTACCTGCTCCTAAAGAAAGCAGAAGAAAATATTAATTGCAAAAACAAATCCTTCGTGCTGTAAAGTAAATGGACAAAAGTTAGGAAAATTATATCAGTAAAAATATGAATACCACTCTGAAGCAGCTACCCCTTTGTCATCCAAAGCAATTGATTTTGCAAGACCTCGCATGACCTGAATAAAAAGAACATAAAATAAGCTACAATTTATAGATTTCCCATATATCATTAGATTGTAACAGTAATTTATGCAAAATTATCGAAAAGAACAACCAACATTTGCAATGTAAAAAGTGTTGTAGCTCTAAACGAAGTCACAAATCAGTGGAAGACTGACATCATGTGTTGTAAGGATTGAGTAATAATACCCCTCGAGCATTGGGCACAACATTGCATCAGAGAATCCATTTCAACAACGCGTCATGTTGACAACTGGTTTTCTTATACAAAGTCATCAAACCCATCATAAGATAGTAACATAGCGTAATACTCCATGATGACATTTTTGAAAAGACAATTCGAAACTTAACTTAATACAATGTAATAATTAAAAATTTTAAGAAGCAACATTTGTATCATTTTGCAGACTTTCCATGGATAAAAGAAAGACTAAAGTGTATGAAATATAAGTATCACCTATATATTGGACTTCACTATGTCATCGTTATCAATATCAAATGAGAATAGAGTGTGAAGATAGCTAAACAAATACCATATGAAACAAATCATGGAACAACCTTCAGGTTAGATATATATAACATATGCGACGTGCCAACAACAAAAAATATCTACTACTTGTACTTCATTGCAGAGTGTTGAATATTATCTTAACTATTTTAATATAGTTAAGATAATTAATTAACAATTGATGTTTTACTCATGAATAATCACTCATATCAACCAATAAAGTAAAGAATCCAACCCGGTGACAGAGTTGGTGGAGTAGGTGAGCGTGGAGGTTTTTGGTGACAAGTTTGATTCCTCCTACCAACACTTTCTCGGTCGAGCATGTTGCACTGGGCTTACCTAGTGTGATTAACCTGGTTGACGTGATTTGTAGGCTATTGCGTCAGTCTGAGGGTTTACCTAGTGCGCACTCAAAGGGTAGCGACTGCAAGTTCCCCCGTCATCAAAAAAATAAAAAAAATAAAGTAAAGAACCCATCTAATGTAAATGAATGTAGATATTTTCACTATACGAGTTGCTCTAGCTTTCTCCTACATTTGAGGTTTTTCAAAAAACGAAAAACAAATGCATTTGTCCATCGCCAAGAGGACATGAGAACATTTAACTACATCCCGGTAGATATTTTCACTATGCGAGTTGCTCTAGCTTTCTCCTACATTTGAGGTTTAAAAAAACGAAAAACAAATGCATTTATCCGTCGCCAAGAGGACATGAGAACATTTAACTACATCCCGGTAGCCTACATCACCCTACAACAATTTTAAGTTATCCTAGTCTCAACACACTAAATAATTTGTGCACATAAAACCCCACTGCTGAGTTTACTTGACAAAAATTCAATTTATTTGTGAGACAACAAAAATGTTTGACATCCAAGACATTTAATGGAGCTTTAGAAAAAAATGATATTCTCCCTTCCATGTTTTGGATTAAGAAAAGAAACCTTCCAGATTCAATTGCAAAATAGAATCATATGCTAACACCGAGCTTCCGAGTTTCAAGAAATTTACCATTGATTTCCTTCAACATAATTTAATAGTACTGTACAAGCATGAAAAGTCACAAAAATGCATTAGTTATTGCTAGAAGATAGAAATAGAGAATAAACTAAAGACCATTGAAACTTGACAATAAGGTTTGCACCATTTTACTAGCCATAGGACCAAGATTTGAAATTCCAGTGAAAGGAATAAATAAAACTTTTAAAAATTTATATTACCTCCTGAAGCTCCCGCTCCACATTTTCAAGGCCTCCAGCGTCTTCCTAACTTACAATAGGCACCTCAACAACATGCTTGTCAGTACGATAAACATCAACAAACATAAACAAGTAAATATCAAGAAAGATATGATAGTCAAAATTCACTTACAGACTCCCGCAACGCGGATGGGTTACTTGTTCCTAGAGCAGTCGAAAACTGCTCATTAGTAACAGCTATGGAGTTTGTATCTCTCCTTGCATAATATGGATTCCAAAAGGGGCATAAGACTAAATAAAAACTCAACTTAGAAGCATAATAATTAATAGTTCTTTAAAGCATCACATGAACATAATGTCAATACCATTAAGTGGAAAGATTACAAAAAAATAATCATAGAACACAAAAAATATAGGTTAAAGAAAGGGAGTAAGAGGCCTTCTGAAATTGTGTGATGAAAATGGTGCATAAATTTTTATTTTAGCTTGTGCCTTCTCATGTAAAAAGAAACGAGGCATATCCTGCAACATTGATTCTAAACGATCTAACATATCTATTGGGTGGAAATGCTTTGAATAATTTAGACAAATTGACTTTTTCCTTTAAAATTATAACAATTACATGATTTTCTTGGCATGCACATTCACGGCGTGAAGTTACTTAAAATGCAACAATAAGAGAAGTTGTGAATGAAGCAATAGGCATCAAAGAAAAAGAACACGGAGTTTGCATTTGCTAGCAATGATGCCAAGTTCAAGTTCTCAAAAATTCCCAAGGGAGCAAGATTTAAGGCAAACAAGGAAAAGAAAGTAAATCTTCACCCTGCTACTTATATAATGCAATTTATTTACCAGATTTCATGTCAACGCACTCTACTCTTTCATATTTGGAGAACAATCGCTCCAAATCCAACTCGCACTCAAAGTTCCCGCAAAATATTAGCTTTATCATCAATACCATTGCTCCCAAATTTACCTGACACAAAAACACAAAGACATATAAATATACTATGGCTATACGTTACGACCACTATCACATTCTCGTTCTCAACTTCCATTAATTAAAAATATTGTCTCATATGACAATTTTCCTCCAAAAAATTCATTATGGGTGTATTAAAAGACTTGTTTGCCTCTCTTATATTTAAGAAAATAAGCAATAACAAGTTAATAACAAATATAAAAGTTCGACAAACTATATGCCTCTTATTGCAAAACACATTAATATAATATTGAGACACATATCGTCATTGTAAACAAGATGTGCTAATTATTTAAGGTTAAGGATACAGATACGGCAAAAACTTCGAATCCCCTTTATTTCACTTGGGTCATCCAAATGCTGCAAAAACTAACTATAAATTACATACATAGGCCAAAGAAGAAGTAATCTTTTTTCCTAAAAGTGATTATGAGAATAATATGTACGTAATCTTTGTAAGCAAAGTTTCTATAAATAGGAATATTTTCGGCTTGAAACATTCAAAATTTTGTCAATTATATATTTGGAAGATGTCAAAATGATTTTTTAGGCCGGTAACTTTAAAACCATCATATACAATCATATTCTTAAGCTTTGTAAATAATGTTGCATGGTATACGAACCTTGGTAAATTTTTTGAAAAAATAGTATACTTTGCCCGAGTAACAATAACACCAAGTCAAAGCAGTCACAAAACACAACATAAAAAGAATTATAAATAAAAACACTAAAGTCGGATCACTGACACTACTGTAAAACCACATATGATAAAAGAAACAAAACAGGTGGACTTGCTTGGGTAAATCAGGATCGTCCATCTCATCTCCACCATTGTTTTCACCTTTATCCCATTGATGCTTCACCACTTTAAGTTTATCATTCTATTTTTTCTTCAATTCCTCCATTTTTCCTTCTATGCAACGTTACCATACCCATACACAGCTAAATCTTTCTTAGGATCCATCAGGTGGGTGGAACTACCATATTAGTAGGTAAATTAACCTTCTATTCAATTCCAGAAAATTAATTAGGAAACTACTCTAGTAAATCTCAACGAAGTTACCAGTCATGGAGGAATCAGAAAATGGCATAGGATGGATTTGATTTCCCCGGCCCATGAATGGTGAAAAAATGAGAGCATGCTTGTCAATTGAGATTGTATCATCCTTCATCAAAATGCAAATTTTCATCAGAAGTTTTAACAAAAAAAATAATGTTAACTTAATGATCATTGATGAGTTATCCACCAAAAATTTCAACTCATAAAATAACAATGATGTGTTCAAAACAAGATTAAAAATAGTTAAGCCTCAATCTACCTCCTGTATCTGGTTTTGCACTGAGGACAAGCTTGATTACCCTCTCTTCTTCCATATTCATAGCATGGTCTACAAACAGGGAATGCACATTCATTGCAGGCAACAAAATGCTCATCATCCACTGTAATTTTAATCTCATCCCCACAAATATGGCCACTCAATTCTTTCAAAGAAAGAATTTAGCAACACATTGAGTCATCAATTCTCATCCAACAATAAATGAAGTGATAGGAAAAACAGAACCCGAGTTTAGCAACTAACGACTGTATAAATATTGACATTTACCAGTTAAAGAAACTTAGTTTCACATATGCGCGAACTTCAACAACAATAAATAAAAAATAGAAATTCATTAGAACCTGTTTCAAGGCTCGATTCACTGGAGACAAAAATAATATTGGTCATGTGGGCATGCAAGTACAAGTGATTATCTTTATTCTTCCTCTTAGCTCATGAAAATTTCATTGGAATATTAGAAAAATCGTAACCCATAAACAATATAAAGAAAGCATCTCAATGCAAAAAAATGGTCAATAAAAAGAAAGAACTATACCTATTTTGAGGCTCGATTTACTGGAAAAGAAAATAAAATTGGTCACGTGTGCATGTGTGCGTAAGAAGAGGAATTACCTTTCTTCTTCCTCTTAGCTCGTGAAAATTGCATGAAGATATATTAGTAAAATCTAAATCCAGAAAAACAATATAAAGAAAGCATCTAGAGCAAAAAAGAAGGAAAAACTTATACTTCAAGATTGGAGAGGTGAATTTAATGGAATGTAGGAGGAATTAAAGAATGTATAGAGATAGGAGAAATGACAGAAAACATGGTTATAGCAGTCGGGATACTATCATTGCGTGTGAAAGTGGAGAAAAGGTCACGTGAAGTGAAGAAAAAAAATAGCACCTCCGTACTATGCTGAGTGTTGCTCTGCACGGCGCGGAGTAGCTCCTTGCTTCCTTTTCCCCCTTTACTTCACGCCATTGACTACACTATCCCAACTCGCACTGTGCGGATCTTCCATGAAAATTGCTTTGACTTTCGAAAATTAATCCGCTAGCAAGACGCCATTTTTTTTGCAAAACGGCACCATTTATGTTGACGATAGGTATGGACGACACGTGTTCCAACAACAGTACCAAGAAATAAGCCTATTTTATATTGTAGTGATATATCATTACCATCCAACAAGATATGACTTATTACCTCAAAACAAATTTGTGATCAATCTCTTGAAAATTATAAACCCGATAACTCCAATGACGGGTGGTATCAATAGCTCAAAATTCTGATCAATGTATTCATTTGCTTTTATTTTCACGAGCTATTAGTTGTCCAATGTTATCATACAGAAATACAAGAATGGTTTATTATATTCTTCACTTCACGAGATTTATATTCTTTTTAATGCGTTAGCGGTAGACATGATTGAGAAGTGCCATAGCTTTTATCTTTTCTTTCCAAACAATCCCACCTTGTAAGATACTGTTCGTGGATTCGAGACAAACCTAGATCAGTTTCTTTTAATGATGTATGTAGTACGATTGAGAGAAGTTAACATAATATTCGACGTATATTATCAACATATTTTTACTTCTCTAATCGTACTTCTATGGATACTAATTATGTAACTTCTACTTGTATATTTGCCTACTCAAAATTTTCAAAATGTAACTAGATTTGGCAAATCAATAGAAATGCAAATCACCCAAACATAAGAAAATGTTTGATTGTATTGTCCACCTAATAAGCTGTATATTCTTTGGAATGCATTAATGGCATAGCTTTTAAAGTAACCTCCCATTGCGTCTCTATCCAAGGTGCAGCCCCCATTTCCCCCCATAATCTCCTTTAGCAATTCCACCAAAAACTATCTTCTTCATTTTTATTTTTATTTCCTGTAGAAATGTTGGATTTTCTTGCATTTGGAATTTGGAACACGCCATCGATGGTATTCTAATTGCGTGTGCACGTGCAGAGAGAGAGAGAGAGTGGACAAGCGGTCTGGGGCTCTTTCTCTCACCGCTTTGATACTTACCTGAATTTTGTACGACCCTTCATCACCTGCCTTCTTCAAAAACGCAGAGATATATTTATGCACACAGCTCTTTGTATAGTTCTTTTTACTGAAATTTTTCTTACAGGGTACTAGATTTATGCCCAGCCTGGAGATTTAAGGGTTTATATAAAGGCCCACAAGGCGAAAGCACCCAGGTTTTTGGAAAACACATCGACATTTCTTTTTTGTCATGCATTTATGATTGGGGATTGTTGTATAATTGACTTGATTACGTGTATTGAAAGGGCATTCCATTTCTGAAGATTTACTGGGATTTTGTGCGACTGAAACGTTTTATAATTCTATGTACTTGCATGTTCATCGATGATTTTGAAAAGAGTTGGTCTTTGTGGTGTAAAAAGTTATTGCCGCTTGGATTCTGTTCGAAGGACCACTAATTGTTGAATTTTGGTGGTTTCAGGTCAAAGGCGTTCTATATGAATTTTTCGTGTATAATTTAAGTGGGTTCGATCCTGGGATGGCTGTTCATGGTTTTAACATTTCAGGAAATTAAGATAAAGGGCAGTTGTTCCCTAAGATAAGATTCTCAGGTTTTTACTTCGTTTGGCTTTATCATCCAGCGAATAGTGTTGCCATTTTGTTTCTCACCTCTGGCTTTAAACCCTGGTGGATTAGCTTCGTCTTGTATATTGGTTGAAGTATGAGTCGAAGGGTGCGGAGGAGAGTGGAAAGGAGGGGCAAAGCAGAAGTGGTAGGCCAGGAGGTAGATAGGTTGAGTTCTGACATGAAAAACATGCTTGATTGGACTAGATTGCCTGATGATACGGTAATTCAGCTTTTTGCATGTCTGAACTATCGTGATCGTGCAAGCTTGTCATCAACCTGCCGGACATGGAGAGTTCTGGGTAAATCTCAATGCTTGTGGCAGGTATTGGATTTAAGGCCCCACAAGTGTGATGCTTCAGCAGCTGCTTCACTCGCCTCTCGATGTGCGTATCTTCAAAAACTTCGGTTCCAGGGTCCTGAAGCTGCTGATGCTATCATTAACCTTCAAGCTCGGAGTTTGCGTCAGATTAGTGTTGATGGTTGTCGCAAAATTTCGGATGCTTCGTTATCTATGCTTGCTGCTCGACATGAAGCACTAGAGTGCCTTCAGCTTGAGCCATATTTATGTGAAAGGATCAGCAGCGATGCACTAAAAGCAATTGCCATTTGTTGCACCCGACTGCAAAAACTCAGGCTCACGGGTATACGTGAAATTGATGCAGGTGCTATCAATGCTTTGGCAAAGTATTGTCCGAACTTGATGGATATTGGATTCATTGACTGTCGAAAAGTCGACGAGATAGCTATGGGAAATGTTTTATCAGTCCGCTTCCTCTCTGTTGCAGGGACGTGCAATATTAGGTGGGATATGGTATTACAGCACTGGAAAAAGCTGCCTCACTTGACAGGCTTAGATGTTTGTAGAACAGATATTACCCCTAATGCTGTTATAGGACTGTTAAAATCATGGCATAGTTTGAAGGTCCTGTGCGCCTTAAATTGCCGAGCACTTGAGGAAGATGCCACCTTTGTTTCAGGTAACAATTATAAAGGTAAAGTTCTGTTTGCCGTCTCTACGGACAATTTTAAAGGAGTAGCTTCACTATTTGCTGATACTACAAAGAATGAGAGGAATGTTTTCTTAAATTGGAGAAATTTGAATATTAAGGATAGGAAGTTAGATGAGGTGATGAAGTGGCTGGAATGGACCCTCTGCTATGCGCTTCTACGAATATCAGAGATGAACCCTCCAGGTTTGGATAATTTTTGGCTCAACCAAGGCACCTCGCTGTTGCTTAGTTTCATGCAGAGTGCAGAAGAGGAAGTTAAAGAAAGAGCAGCCAAAGCTCTTGCTACTTTTGTTGTCATTGATGATGAAAATGGCAGTACAGACCCTCGAAGGGCTGAAGCAGTTACTCGAGTGGGAGGTATACGTCTTCTTCTAAACCTTGCTAGGTCCTGGCAGGAAGGGCTTCAAGCAGAAGCTGCGAAGGTAAGAGTTTTAATAAATGGTTCTAAACCCATAATTTTCAGTCTTGTGATTTAGTTCATTTTTCTTGAGCATTTAGTTTCTTTTGTTTTATTTTAGTCTGATGGAGGTCAGACAATCATATTTATCTTACAATTTTGTTAATATTTTGCTTCGCATTCTTTCCTGTAGAAGTTGAAAGATAATAATCATTAGTTGTGTTTTTAAGATTATTCATCATTTATAATGCCTAAAAACTGATTCATGTTAAATGCATGTTTGGCACTGCTTAAGTTATAATTTGAATAGGCGAACATAATTTTCATGACACGTTTTATGGGGCCCACAGGCCACAACTCACTGCCCACTTTTTAATCTACGTATAAGCACTTCAAATCACCCAAGACATGCTACTAATTTGCTCAAAATGTGCAGGCTTTAGCAAACTTATCAGAGAATGCCAATGTCGCAAAAGCTGTGGCAGAGGAAGGAGGGATCAATATTTTGACAAATCTGGCTAGTTCTATGAACAGGCTGGTTGCTGAAGAGGCTGCTGGAGGACTTTGGAACCTCTCCGTTAGTGAAGAGCACAAGGTTGTTTCTCTTCGGTTTATATTAGATCATTTTCATTTTATTTATGCTGTTTCTTTAAAATAATGATAAATCAAATCCTGCTTCCAGATTGTCATTGTTGAAGCTGGTGCTGTAAAAGCTCTAGTCAATCTTATCTTTAAGTGGTCTAGCATTGCTGGCGGTGAAGGACTTTTGGTATGTGTCACACGTATTGAAGTTTTTGAGTAGTTTTATGTGATTATAGCGCTCACTAATGGAATCCTTTCTAACTGAGTTGCTTTACAGTGCTCAAGCGCTAATGCCTGGTTCTTTTCTTGATTTCAGGAACGAGCTGCAGGTGCGTTAGCAAACTTAGCAGCAGATGATAAGTGCAGCATGGAAGTTGCTTCAGTGGGTGGAGTACCTGCTTTAGTAACTTTGGCCAGGGGTTGCAAGGTTAAAGGAGTTCAAGAGCAGGTTGAATTTTCTCATAATAATAATAATTTAAAAGAACCAGACTATTCTCGTCTGTGTCTACCATCACTATGTTAGAAAGGGTGTCATTCATTGTACAACTAGTAGTTAGGAAATCAACAAATAATAATGTTTCCATGCAAGAATTCATAAACATTTGTGATTTACTAGGATCAGATGGTCTTGGGACTTGGGCTGCCTGACTCTACCCCTTTCAAGCTAACTTGTCACGACATATGTGCTTTCTATTAGACCTTCTTTGTACCTTTTTTCTTTATGTGAGGGCTACACCAACTTTTGCTTATGTCTTGTTGAGCTTACGTATGTTAAAGGTTGATGGTTTCACCATATTTTGAAAAATGAAGTTTGTCAAGCCTTCCAATATTTTGATTCTGAAAAGAAAAATTATTTGTTTCCAAATTCTTTCCGATAGATGGTACTGGAGTCTTAAGTGAAATTACTGAATAGCTTATTACCTCATTTCAGCTATAATATCTAGAAGGTCTCCGTTGCACTCTGTCTTTTCCTTTGAGAAGCCTTTTTTCTTTTGTTTTGACCATGTAATGATCTTTCTTTGCAAGTGATGTGATGTATCATTATACAATATTCCCTAGCCTTATTCTTTTATTAGTCCGAAGGAGTACTGTAACAGGTTTTAGTAACTCTTAGTCGTTACTCCATGGCCAGTTAGATTTTTAGTTTGCTCTTTTTATTCACAAAAGATGTCTCCATATTGAACAATTACATTTCGAATTTCTCACCAATATTCATTGTTATTTTCCAGGCGGCTCGTGCCTTGGCAAATTTGGCTGCTCATGGAGATAGCAATAATAACAATGCTGCTGTTGGACAAGAAGCGGGGGCTCTTGAGGTGCTTGTGCAACTTACGCGTTCTTCTCATGATGGTGTCAGGTAGTGCATTTTTAAAATCGAAAATTTTAATCAACAGTTCCAGTTTTTCTCTATGGTTTTTGCATGGGTAGCTTTGTTGCTGCTTTTCTTCGTTTGGAGGATACTTATTGCGCATAAGAATGGAAAACACAAACACTATTTTTTGCTGGTACGCAGGCAAGAAGCTGCCGGTGCATTATGGAATTTATCCTTTGATGACAGAAATCGAGAAGCAATTGCAGCTGCTGGTGGCGTTGAGGCACTGGTATGCATTCTTCTACTTCATATTACTATGTCTTTTTCACAGCATCCCTGGTCAAAAATACTTTGCCAGAACTATGAAATGTCTTGAAACAACTAGTCTTAAATTATTTTTAAGTGTGGGGATGAGTTGACAATTCTGGAAGCCTTAAATTTATCCAAAAATACAAATCCATGAAGTGCCATTAAAGAGTTGAAGCATAATGTGGCTGTAAGGTTAAATTTGAACGCAGCCACTTTGTGCAACAATGCCAAAGCTAAGATCAACATTTATCCCTAAACCACCCTCACATGGTGAGTACCTAATCGTACTATGGGCCTTCTTCTGCCTTTTATGAGGTGGATATTCTTTCATGCATGCAGTATGTTTGCCCCAACCTCATCAAAAAAAGAAAATAAAAATAAAAATAGAGGAATTATGAGAAGAAATGTGGTCCTCCTTATATATGTGATGTTCTGAAGCACGTTCTTGTTGAAGTAATTCAACCTGTCAAAAGTTGAACTATGAATCTCGTTGGTTATGTAGTGGTTACCATAATATACCAACATTATGGCGATAACAGCTGATTAAGATTCCGAATAAGGAACTTATTTTTCTGAAAACCTTGAGTATTGAGTATTACAACTTACTAGGGTACTTCGAACCACAGTGAACGGTATTATTTTGACATAGATGTTAAAATAAAATCTTGGAATCTTGTTTGTATTTTGGCTTCTGACAGGTAGCTATTCTTCTAGCTTAGTCTTTGAAATATTTCATTATGTTCTCTATGACTGTAGTAATCAGCTTGAACTTTGGACCTGTGGGAACTAGCAAGTCTCAATAGTTGAAGAAACCTAGCCCATATATAATATGCATGCACGAGCTTGTCTCTATCCTTGTATGAGGAACTTTTGAATAGTTAATTTGCCTTTGCCATAAATTTTATAGAATTTATTGTATTTGTGAGTCTTTGTCATTTATGTGTGCATATGCCAGCCTGTCTATCGGGCTCTCTGTGTTGGGCTCCTGAGATGCTCATAAACATATAAGATATTAAGTTTGTTGACATCATATAGGAAATTTATCCTGGAATTGAATTCTTCTGTAAGTAGCTTCAAGTTGTCAGGTTTTCCTTTTCAAGTTTTTTCTGGTCCAACTTTATTGTTTTCATTTGAAGTTATCCGCTAGTGATGGTTTATTTGGAGACTGACAAAAATGGAAACGACAAATAGAATTACTCAATTACATATGCGTTATGTCAGCCTGTTGCTGCTGCAGTATGTGTGCCCTTTTGAAAAGATTAACCGATTCATTGCTTGCTTACACATATGTACATGCATGCACTAGACAGGGGGCTTATGTTACCTTTCATGTAGATGCATGCACTGGATATGTGGGGTTTTAAGTTTGCAAATTGTGTTTAGTCCATAATTCTGATGCCATAATCGTATGGCTTGCTTGTGATTGAATCCTTATATTAACAATACAAGTCAATCAGATTTACTTCACTGCAAGTTGGTGCCATGCATTAATATATATGCACTCATGGTGGTTGGCTGGATCACAAAATAACTACATCTCTGTTTGGAAAATTCAAAAGTTGAACTCGTCAAGCTCCGAATCAATTTTTTTATAGGATGATTTTGCTTTTGGTGGATTTTTCACTAGTTTCATGACATCTCTTGTTTGGTAAACTCAAATCGAAAATATCACAATTTATAGTACCATGTTTACAATTATAGTAACAGTTAGAGAGCTATAGATTTACTCATTGCACATTATATCATGGACTCCCATAATTTTTTATTGGTTCCCATGCAAACCACGTGTTACTTGTTTTAAACATGAGCTGTTTTTCATCATTATGGATCAATCTAAACCATAGTTCAGTTTTGGTCATTTTTCCTAGGTGCATATCCCTTAACAGATACATACATGAAAGGAGTAAATGGACCTGAAGTGTTCCCAAAACCAGTTTAGGCATTACTATAATTCAGTAAAAAAGAATTAAAATTGGACATTTCATTATCACGCTTCTTCTTACCCTATACTCTATAGATTATTTCTAGCATATCTACGTAAAAGCAACCCTCATTATTGCAATTAAATTAAGGGAAAATTACATTTTTTTCCCAGTATGACTAAGACTAATTTATTTCATGGACGATGTATTCCCAGTGATATTCTCTTGTTTTTCCCCATGTTGTCTGCACAATAGGGCAACTCTTCCCTCGCATTTTACTTTCTAGTTCATGATATTACCAAAAGCTTTAGGTATTAAAATTCTGCTAAGAGGCCTTCATTTAGTTCATATATTTTTAATGCTGTGGAAAACCTTTATCTCGTCTAAATGAGGTTTCTAATATTTGAGTTATTCAGGAACTTATCCAACATAGTATTATGAATTTTGTCTGAGCATTCTTGATTATATAACTATTTCTTAACCTATCTCACTTAATGAATTTTTGGGAAAATGCCTATAGTTACTCGCTTTCTGCAAGTGCAACAATGTTACTACTCATCAAGTCATCTATATCCAAATATTTCTCATACATTAAAATTGAATTGCTATTCGTTTGTTGCGTTTTTTTTTTAATGCCGCTGAAGGTTATCTATCCTTGAAGAATAATTAAATTCTTAATGTTCTTAAAAATAATATTCTTAGCTCATGCTATATCTTATGTGGTTTAGGTTGCTCTTGCACGTTCCTGTTCAAATGCCTCTCATGGCCTTCAGGAGAGGGCTGCTGGTGCTCTGTGGGGTTTGTCTGTGTCAGAAGCAAATAGGTACGTGCAAAAAATTGTTACTATTTTTGCATAGGGCTGCTGCTGATTAGAGTATGCCAAGTCTTATAACAGAGTTTTATTGTCTAGTGGTTCCTTACATGCTTTAAGTGATTTTATCATTTTATGCAGTAATTTATACATACCGTGTAAATAAATTTAGGAACAACAAATCGTATTGCATAGCAGTGGAAGGATGAAGAATCCTTCAGGGACATGAACATCGTTATACTTTGTAGCACGGACACTTCAATTAGGGTAGCGTGTCCGTGTCGGACACGTGTTGATACTGACACTTCTCGGACACTCTACATTAATATTTTTCATTTTTTATTAAAAATAATATATATTTTTAACTTAAAATTATTAATAAATAACAAATAGATACTCATATTTAAAAGATTTCAACAAGAAAAATTAATAACAAGTATAAAACTAAATTTATACTCTATAAATGAAGAATTTTAAGGAATTTAATCAACGTGCGACGTATTTGTACTTTTTTGAAAAATCGTGTGTCGACGTATCCGGCATGTATCGTATCGGACACACGTGTCCTTGTCGGTGCATCATAGTGACTATATATGACGAGATAGCATTCCTCTATTAGATGACACTATATGAAGAGAAACAAATTGTCAATGAAAGAAGAAAGCATCAGACGACATTCATACTTTAGGCCTGATGTTAGAACCATGAGTTTTGATTTTTCAAAGAGCTGGTCAACACTTATTATTTTCATAGTCAATCACAATGCCATGATATTGACAAACATTGATTCACAGTCATTACATTGTTTTGATTTTTCCCATTGCCTAGAATTTTATCCATCATGTATATGTTGCTTTTGTAATAGCATTGCCATTGGACAAGAAGGAGGCGTGGCACCACTAATATCACTGGCACGATCAGATGCTGAGGTAATTTCTTATTTTGGAAACATCATTGGTGCCCTCTGAATCATTTTGTATGCAATTCAAGTGTGGTATTTGTTCTCTCTATCTTATGACCTATGCTCAATTGTTTGGTTGTGCCTTACCATGATAAAGTGTTAGGTTGCTTGTGGTCTCAAGTTGCATTTAATGGTTAATTTTCATTAATTTCTTCATGGTCAAATTTTATTGTGGATTCTAAATCGAAGCTTATAAAAAATGAATTGTGGCTATGCCACACGGCCCCTTCTCTCCTTTTGTACTCATCCTACAAAAAAATTCCTACAATGTCATGCTAGACTTTTTTGAACTCCTACAATTATCTTCTTGAGCCGAAAGCCATGAATGAGTTAAGTAATTGACCGCAAATGGATTCAATGATTCTTATTCAACCTGATATTCATACAATATATATACACTTGGGGTGATATTGAGATAATGCCATAATGGTCACATGAGAGACTTGACTTATATTCTGAAGTCTTGCATTCTTAAACAGTTTGAGTTTCCCAAATAGTACTGAGGGAGTCGAACAAATTGGTGATTCAGCCGAGATTTAGAGCCTGTTTGACAACCATTATGGTAGAAATAAAGAGTTTTGAATAGTGATTTTTAGGAGAATGTGTGGTTAAAAAGTAGAGAAAAGTTTTTGGTATACGTGTAAAATATTTTATTGTGTGAATGTGTGGTTGAAAATGATCCATTAGCAAACCATAAAATAAATTAATGGGCGTTAGACAGGTACTTAAGGAGAAGTGAAGTTTAAAAATGTGATTACACGTTTTTGCTGAAACCAATCTCGGCTGAATCACCTTTTTACTGAAATCTCGTACATGAGAAGTGAAGTTTCTCAGAAGGTTATATTGATTAAGATTCAAAAAATTTGTAATTCAGCTACAGTGAAGTCAGGACTGAAAAATCTTCCGAATTTCGCTAAAAGGTTCATTTCTGTTGTGATGCCTTCGATACCAATTGATTTGTGGTGTAATTGTAATTGATCAATGACATAAAGCATTGATTGTTCAGCAGACGTTCACATACCAATCTTTACATGAGAATCTGATACAATGATTGGTGTGCTACTTATTCTTGTTTCTCTTGTTTAGACTGTTTTTTGTTGCTGTGGGATATGGATTGATCTCGATGTCATCGAATTTTAGGATGTCCACGAGACTGCTGCTGGGGCTCTTTGGAATCTTGCTTTCAATCCTTGTAATGCTCTCCGTATTGTAGAGGAAGGTGGGGTTTCTGCCCTGGTTCGTATTTGTTCTTCTTCTGTATCAAAAATGGCCTGCTTCATGTCAGCACTGGCTCTGGCATACATGTTTGATGGAAGGTACTTAATCTTCTGAATCCAGATACAAGAATAAAATAGTCTTTTCTCCTCTTCGAATCTTCTCCTGTTCCCTTTTTCCTTGAAATGGACAATATATTCTACTAGAATAATGAATTTGCTGCAAGGATAATAGTTTATCAAAATTGGACCTCGGATGTTGAGGGTGGCTGGCCTCAGTGACATTTATACATATCATTAAACCTGTCTTCTTTTTTTCTTCCATTAATAAATATCTACACTGAAATTTTAAATCAGTTTTTCTTTAACATTTCCTTTCATTGTTCTTTTCATGATGACATTGTTAGTAAATTATGCCTAGGCTATGTGTAAAGGAAAAACATTATATGAAATCTTTTTTAGTTCCTTTCATTAAAGGTAAATACTAAATGGGTAACGAATTATAGATGTCACCAGTTGCAAAATGGAGGTTCTTCTAATTACCTTAATGCGATGGTTAATTGGCACCTGCGAATAAGTTTCCGCAGGTTGTTTTAGAATTTGAGCAGAAGAACAAGCCTTGTTACCAATTTAGTCTCGTCTGTCCATAGTTCACATTTTAACAAGAGTGAGGTCATTTACCTGATTATCCTTGGTTTAAATCATATAAAATGCTCATAAGAATGGTTGGGCAAGTATCAAGATGATGAGCCTTGAAAAGTAAGTTTTACTCTTAATGATCACTCTTCAGTACAAATAGTTTAAATTTACTGGCCCATGTAAGTCGATAAGAGGTCCCAATAATGATGTTTGACCATGGAAGCACAGCTTCATCTGTTGGAAAAAGCAGTACTTGTTAATAAAATCAGTATACCAGAGAGTAAAAAGGTGATTCAGCTGAGATTTATTTTCTGACAAAATATTTCTGTAATTATGTAAATACCGTCTGATATTTAAAGATATGATGTATGAGAGCAAATCGTCTTGAGATTTTGCGAGATCTTTCTGTGATTTTCTAAATGCTCGTATCTGAAGAATACATTACACTGGGAACCTGTGAATTACCTGACCCTTTCCCATACTTTTACTATTACTCCATAGGCAGTTCTTTTTAGACTTCACCTTCCTGTATAACTATGAATATTATGGAGGCCCAGAACCAGTTCTCACCATCAGTCTGAACTTGTAAATCAACGAGTCCAAGATATTATTTTCTCTGGGTTTATGCTCATTGAAGATTTTGACTTGCAAAACAATGTTTAATTCCAGTATCCGTTGCACTGCTTTTATTCGGTCTAACACTACGTTATGTAGCTGATCCTATTCAATGATTTGGAATTATGTATCATGTGATTTTTAATTATTTAATAATTTTGAAACGTATCATGCGGTGTTAACTTCACTATTCACGAGAAACGTTGCATAGAAAATACAAAATTGAGAGAATGCATGGACAGGATGAAAGAATGGTAAAAGAGAAGTTACTTATCTAAGGGAATTGTTGGAACAAATATAGTTTGGTTCGATCTCTTTTCATATTTGATTGTGCGAATCTGACGTTTCTTCCTCACAGCTATAGAACATGATCTTATTTTGTTATATTTTGGTCTGATCAAGCTTGTCATCTACTTTCTGGAATCATAGTTAAAAAATAGTGCTATATGATTGCTGTTTGATGGAAGAGATTGCAGCATAACTGGAATTCAACATTACTAGGAGTCAAGAACTATTTTAATACATTGAAAATAGAGAATGAATTATTTTAAAAGATGATATGGGGATTTAACATGATAGTAAAGCCAACCTGGATTCATGGTTCAAATCTCAAATTCCCTACTTGCATTACGTATGTGCATAAAATTTAAAGCTACAGATTACTACCTACAAGTAAACAAGCTTGCTTGATCACTATCTGCTTTACTTCTAATTCAGTTGCTTACCCTAGGTCTCCTCATCCCAAGAAAGAGATCAAGAGTTTGAGCTCAACCAAATGAAGGGTGCTTAGCTCGCTCTTACAGCTTATGAGGCACTTCACTTAGCTTGCTTATATGGATGAGCTTGTAATTCAACATTCATGGATAGAGCATTCAAGCCTCGGTTCTCGTTACACAGTCTCCTCCAAGTAGTACTGAACTAGTAGATACAATTGATTAAGCTTGTAGAACTTCAAGTAAAATATAAATACCGGAGGCTTTGCAATATTTTATTGATAACAATTCTATAGATTCCGTCTACTATATTCTCTGTGAATAATTAGCGTAATGATTCCAACTGATGTTCCTTGTAAAGTCTTTCTCACTGTCAATCCTTTTTCTATTTTGTTTTTTGTTTTTGGGTACGAATCATCTCGGTTTATTCATTTAGCTGGAAAAAGACTTGGTTTATTGTTGTTACTGCATGTATTTCCAATGGATTGAGTCTTAACCATTCCTGAATTTTCCTTTATCGTGAAAAGGTGGATCTTCACAATATTTTTGTGGATTAATATTTAGAGATCGTCTTCTATTTTATCTATTCTATTCTATTGCTGCTTCTTCTGTCTCTTTCTCTATTTTTTGGGAGTGGCGTGTTTTGGCAACAAATGATGAAGATTTGCATTTTCTGCAGAGTGGATCAAGTTGCTTCAGAAAGCAATTCGAAGAGTGTAAGCTTAGATGCGTCTAGAAGATTGGCCTTAATACACATTGAAGCTTTTATCCTGTCCTTTTCCAATCCTCAAGCATTCTCTGCTGCTGCTGCATCATCGGCCACTGCAGCATTGACACAAGTAACAAATTTTGTTCGCATTCAAGATGCTGGTCACCTGAGATGCAGGTTCTCTCCCTCTCTCTCTCAAGTTACAATTATATTTGCTTGTATTTACCTGTTTTAACGACTATGTTAAAAAAAAAACTGTTATCTGAAAATAGATGTCTTACACAGCATTTGGTTACTTAAGAGTTTCAGTTGGCTATCTTATAAATTATATTTTGTTTAGATCTGTGTTTTTTTTTTTTTTTTAAAATTTAAGTCCCGTGACATTTGGACCCCATTTTTTGGAATGAAAATGAGTGGAATAGTGTTTAAAAAATTTCGATTTACGTGTAATATTATTTTATGGAAGATTGTGTGGTTAAAAATAGGAAAGATAAAAATTGAATGTAATGTAATTTAATTTAATGAGATTCAAATGGGGGCTAAATCCGATCTTATTAAGAAATTCAACTCTTCTCATTACATGTTTTGCATGCAGTTCTCTATACAGAAGCTCCTGTTAGTATTGTTGAAGGTTAAAATATCTCATCCTCTTGGTATGATTGGGTCGATAAAAACCTTATAAAAATGACTAATATAGACATTACATGTTGTTCTTTTTCCACTTCTCAACTCCCAACCAGCATCATCTAGCCCTTCTTTACCCAATGGTCCACAGCCGCAACTTCTAACCCCTTCCCCACCAACAACTGCCACCCCTTGATCCTATCTGTCCAGATTTCAGCCTCTGCTGCTGTTGTTTTTTACCAAATACTTCACTGTGTAAAAATCCTTATAATTTTTTATGGATTAGGTTGGTTATGTGGAAAACATTGAATACATGAAAATGATATTTTGGTACTAACTATTCTTCCAAATTGGCAAGCGATTGATGATTTGGGGATCAGAAAGTATAGGTTGGGGATTAAAATTTAAAATTTGGATGCGGTGTTAGGAATGACAATTAACCCGCCTCGACGGGGCCCCGCCCCGAATCGGGCCAAAAAAACCCGCCCTGTGGAAAAATAAATTAAAATTTTACCTAACAATTATATTATACAATTTAAAATTTTACCTAACAAATTAAATTATACAATTGTATTTTATTCTCTAATAATAGTAAAACTCAAATATTGAAAATGTTAAAAAAAAAGGGGGCAAGATCTCGCCCCTCCCTGCGGCCCGTTCACCCCCGCCCCGTTGCCATCCCTATACGGTGTTAATTGGGGGGGGGGGGGGGTGCTGGAGTTGAAGGAGCTAGTGTCAAAGGGGATGGAGAAATATCGGGAAGGGCTGGAAGTGGGATGGAGGAGCTGCAATTGGTGGGGTGGTGGACATCCAGGTAGGGGCTGGGGTGGTGTAGAGGTGATAACGTTTTAATGGCATTCGTGAATTTCCTTTTTGTGATTGAACAAGCGAAGATACGCCTTTATTTGGTCAAATGAGTTAGGTCCAATTTGAAGTTCCAAAGTTCTCTTTATATGTGCATGTGTATACTAAATTCTCCGGGCTTCATACCATCTGACAGATTTTTTTTATCCTACTATATGTACTTCTGGTAACTTCTTCAATTTGTTCCTTATAAGACCTAAAACACAGTTTCCTATTTATAGCTATATTTTATTCTGTTTCTTTAATGTCTTCTATTTTCCTTCTCTTTTTACTCAGTGGAGCTGAGATTGGAAGGTTCATTTCCATGCTGCGATATCCTTCAACAATACTAAAGGCTTGTGCTGCATTTTCTCTTCTTCAGGTAGATGATTATTCTCTGTGTGTGTCTATCGGTCCTTGGAAATTTTTGAAAAAAAAAAAAAAAAAGATTAACTGTCATTGTCCATGCCTAATTTCTGTTTTTGATTGCAGCTTACCATCCCGGGGGGTCGACATGTGCAGCATCATGTGAGCCTTCTGCAAAAAGCTGGAGCATCACGGGTGCTTCGAGCTGCAGCAGCCGCAACAGGTGGCCCACTTGAAGCAAAAATCTTCGCAAAAATTGTACTTCGGAACCTGGAACAAAATCACAGTGAATCTTCTCTGAAGAATTGTTGAGCAGGTTGTGTAATCTCGAGCTAGAACTCATCAGCTGTTGCCAATGCCATTTGCTTTTAGGTCAGCATTTTCTTGTCATTGGTGCTATATGAGATTCTCCTGAAGAACCTGTAGTTCAGTGCAAACTTAATTTAGGCGGGCTGCATATTTCTCTGGGATATTGAGTGATTTGTTTCTATATTTGTTATCGTTTGATTCGACATTGATGGATTGCCCTTGCGCGGTTAGCAACCTCGTACCACTGAGAAATGGAACATGGTGTTGGAAACATGTTTCATTACTCGTGGATTTCGAGTGACTTGTATGCAAGTTTCCTATGGTTGCACATTTTTTACATTTAGTAGTATCCTATTGGGGTTAACTTGGGACTATATAAGGTCATGTTGATGTAGTAAAAATAAGTTGAACTTTCTTGTATGATGTTATTTTTTTTCCTAGAAAATCAATCTCAAAAACAAGGTTTAGACATGATCGACATGCCTGGTAGGAAATATTGGATAATAGTGGACAGAATTAGCGAATAATCCAACATGTGGTTTGTCATGATATTTTTTATTTTTATTTTTTGTATTGCTGAAATTTTTAACAGTAACAATTTGATTGATATTATTTTCCGTATATCCTGTACTTTTAAACAATAATAATTTAAGTGTAAGTTGCCAATTATCATAGGAGACAACGAAATTTTTATCCATTAACATAATAAAATATTAAGAAAAATAACAATATTGAGACCAATCATCAATTATTCATACAAAAACTAAAATCAATAAAATAAAAGGTACATCTAATTCAATAACAGCACTTCCTCTTGCTTAGGCCATAAACACAAACAAGGCTACCAAAACAACCATCAAAGGACAGAAGCCACCAAAAATCCTTGTAGCACCACCAGTGGGAGTCGGTGGTGAAGGTGGGGTGTCTGGAGTAGTTGATGACCCAGGCTGCGATGGTGGTGTTGACCCACCAGGAGTGGTGCTGGTGGGAGTGACATTGATTGCCAATTTCATTCCCTGAGAGCAGTGAATTGGACATGTGAAGTACATTGGACCAGCTTTGGTTAGAGTTATGGAGGTTGGCCTAGAACTGAAGGAGTTTATAGGGTTTCCAGTGTTGCAGTTTTCATAATCACCTTTACTGACTTCATCCAGACTATGAGTGGGTCCATAGGTGAACACTGGTCATGAACAAGGAATTATTTCATGTTAAAACTTTTTAATTATCTCAAAGGTTTAGGTGTTTATGTCAAAAATTTACATCGATTTGATATGCTATCACAGCATGCAGAAAGTAATATTACAAGATTTATTGCCACACATTTATAAAAATGAATTAAACTTAGTGTACACTCTTAATGTATATTGTGTTTGACATTGTACTCACATGGGTAGTGGGGTCCATGATTATTTTAATCGCGTATCCCACTGTTCATGTGAGTACAATGTCATTCACAATGTCAAAAAAAATGTACCTAAAGCAAAGCTCTATAAAAATTGCACGTTATACTTTTAATGAAAATATGAATTAACCGTATTGAATTTATGATGCATTGACATGGACACATGTGTCAGACAAGTTAACACGCAATTTCTTTAAAAAATAAAATAAAAAAATACTGACACAATATGTCGTTGACACATTGATTAAATTTTTTAAAATTCTGTATATTGTAAATTTAATTTTATACTTGTTATTTAATAATAATTTTAAGTTAAAATATATAAAATTTTGGATAAAGAAATAGAAATTAGTATGGTAGGTGTCAGAAGATTCGAGACAAAGACACGCTATCCTAGTTAAAGTGTCGGTGCAATAGAGTATTGAATGCACTCTTGTTCAACATATCAAACGTGAATATAACCCTAAAACAACTTCGAATGAGAAAGCAACTTACCAAGCTTATCACCGACGTTGAATGTTTGACTTGAAGTCCAATTAGAGTAATCAATCCCATTCGTCCAGCCATTGGCATCACCAACATTGATATCTTTGGCAAATGCTACTGGGGTGAGGAGGAGGAGGAAAGGAAGAAATGCAGAAGCCATAGCCATTTCTATTTCTTTATTTCAAATTGAAATGCAAGAGAAAACATAGATACGTGCACAAATGATGGTAATGCAACTTATATAGACTATACTCAACTATGAAATTTGACATCATCTAAGGTAGGTTGTGGGTGGGGTGGTCCGAAAACTATATATATTTTTATGTTCTATTAAAATAATAGGTTTTATGAACATGGATAGCACTTAGAATATCTTTGTGTTGACTAATTAAATAGCTAATAAAATCTCTTCTGTTATCCTCGAGTTTCATAAATATGCTTATTATTCACTCTTCTAGACAGGTTATACACAGACATACCTTACCATATCTTTCATTTTTCAACTAATCGAATTATCCACCTAACATTAATTAAGAACGTAATCATGCAAACTAGGTCAGCATGAGCCTTTTTGAAAAAAAGAAAAAAAAAAAGGTTGGATAGGTTGTCAAAGTTCATTCGAAAAAGAAGAAGAAAATGCCGACAAATACTCGTCTAAGTTTCAAGGTAAAACATTGCGAGAACCACAGTTGCAAGTCAAGTCGTGAAATCTTAGATCTTATAAATTCATGAATAATATATAGATGAAAAAATTATAACCTCGATTTTTCATTCATACATTGGAAAGCTACCTTAGGCGTGAAAATAATAGATAAAGAACACCATCGACCTTCGAATTTAAAGGACTTTTTAAAGAATTTCTTGTATGTAACAAAGGAGAAAGTGATACTTTGTTTGGGGTTGACTTAAAATATGTTTCTTGATTAGTTTTACGAAGTGGAAGGCAAATACTAAAAACATAATTATGATAAACTTTTCAAGTTTTGCACTATATTTTAGTTATACAACTAAAAATTGATATTAAATTAATGCTCATGTTGCTGTTATGAATAATATTTTATTTATATAACCAAAGGTTGAATCATGCGTATAATCTCATTTTTTAAAACTCATTTTTAACCACACATTTCATCATACCCACAACTTTTATCAATTTTTCAACATATTTCATCAAATTTATCAAAATCTACTTTTTTTTTTTTAAAAAAAAAAAACAAAAAAAATTAGATGAACTAGACGGGCACAAGTTAATTCTTCATATGCCCCAAATTCTCGAGAAGGTGACAGACATGGCATTAGTGAAAAGGCTTAGGGGGATGACATGTAAAACCGCAGTAATATACATTTAAAACATAAACTTTAGGAACTCTTTTGATACAGAGGAGATATCTCCATTATTCCAGTTAATTCCTGCCACGAAAGAAGAGGGAAGTAGAGATAAAATGGCAGGAAGAAAGCATAACATCTCATTTTCCACCCAAGATAGGGAACTGTCCTGGATCTTCAATCGCAGGTGCTTTCACATTGCTCATCTCACCACCTCCATTGTAACCTCCTCTGGAACCACGACCACGTCCACGACCGCGGCCACCAGGAGTATAGAACTTTTCACCCTCAGCAGGCTTCAAGAACTCGTTAATGCTGACAGACTAAAACATCCAAAATAAAATGTGGTTAATCAGTCGACACCTAAATTGCCTGATCAAAATCAGGTATGGAAATAAAAGGTTGGAATTGACAATTCCTTGCAGGCCTGCCTAGGGAGGGGGGAGGGAGAGAACAGAGAAGTTTATAGCAATGGCACTTGCCCCATACAACCCATGAATAGAGTATATATACATGAATAGTTACCTTTTTGGCTCTCTCTTCCTTCTCGGCCAATTCTTTCTTCTTATCCTTGAAAGAGCCCTACAGCAAAAATCAAATCAATGATAAACACAAAAGATTTGTATTACATTGGAATGCATCATGAAGAACACATCAAAGATGAATGTAGAAGAGTGACAAGCATGAAAATAAATTCTGAGAGGAGATCTAATAAATTCACCAATTTGATGAATACATCCTCATTATTTTTCTTGTTTGCAAGTTGTTGCATAGATACAAAATCTTTCGCATCAATTTTCCTCTCTTCGGTTTTAAAATCCAGGAGAGCCTTCCTTTTCTCCTCTAGAACCTTCCTTTTCTCCTCTAGAACCTTCTCGTACTCTTCAAGAGTCATCTCCTGCAATTTCAAGTAACATTTATTCCAAATGTGTGCAGAGATGCCAACGACGACTCAATTGGCATGACACTTAATGAAATGTAATGTAGTTAAAAGTCATTCTCAGTGCGGCATGTTTCTCATTTAAATTGCAAAAGGTTTGTATGGTGAAAGTAAAGGTGAGCTAATAGTGATGCTTTCAGTTTCATGCAATACAGAACAAAGAACATATGAGATTTCATTCCAGTAGGCAACAATACGATGACTGAAGCATCCAGAAATTATAATATCAATGAAAACTGCAGTTCAGTAGTAATTCACATAATAATGCGATGAATAACAGTTTTGTGCTTCTTTTAAGTTAATTCCTAAATTTTAACAAAAAAAGAAAAAAAAAAGAATTAACAGTTTGGTGTAATAAAATATAAGTACTATGATCAGTCTGTGAGGCATATTATTTAATTTGGCTTGCCACAAGGACGTCTATGGAATGTAGTAGTCTCTGACATCAGAATTCAAATTGCTAAGAAAGTTGCTACATGAAACTACAGGAGTTCAATATTGGTGTCACCAAAGGATTCTGACAAATGATTGCTATTTAGTAATTAGTAAGACAGACTGCTGACAGAATAGCAACAAATTAAGTTATTCCAGTAATCAGCATTGTTGAACCCAGCTCAGATGATTACTGTACTTTCTGAGAGTATCTACAAAACTATCTTCACAGGTCATAAAAACCTCATCACTGATGCCAACTATATGTGTGGCTCAAAGTGAAGGAGAACAGGTTATAATTAAATGATCAATTGGAAACTGCTTGCAAAAGAAGATTAAAATCGTCTTGCAAGACATTATGTGAACATAAAAGGAAAGAATCAAACATTGGCCTGTGGAAGTACTAGAAACAAGCAGACAACTACCATAAAAAAGAATGGACTCGTGAATTAATTTATATGAAAACCTTAATCTTATCCTCAGGTTCCTTCTCTTCAATTTCAATTGCAGAAGTTTCCTTGTTTCCATGTGCTGCATCCTCCTCTCCTGAGGCCTTCTCATCATTCAGATTTTTCTCACCTTCATTGACAACTTCCTCGGTAACTCTAGAAAGAAACCATGGTAGAAGGACCACAGTATTAGATGAGAAGAAGCATATGCCATTGTATTGATTAAAGCCTTACTGCCAAAGGCACAAAGGAAATACTCACTCAACCAGTTCATCAGTCTGAGCTCCCCAGTTACCTCTGCCAGCTCCTTCACGTTTTATCTCACTTCTGCAGTGGAATGAGTTTACAACAGAATATAAATGTCTAAGGACCACGGAGACAAAAGAGAGAATAAGTCAACAAAAAATATAGCATGTATACCCCTGCCCAGAACCACTACGGCGATCAAAAACCCGATGTGGCCTTTCTTGTTCACCTTCCCCCACTTCTCCATTGCTGAAGCCACCTCGGCGACCACCTCCATAAGGACCACGAGGTCCGCCATAGCTACCACGCCTTTCAAAAGGCTTTCTGGTATCGGCTTCTCCAGATGCACCTTGACCACCTGAAATTTCCATATTTCCATACGTCTCGTTGTTGGTTGAGTCTCTGTCGTATCCACGGCCACGACCACGCCCATATCCTCGTCCACCACGGCCTCCTCGTGCAGAGTCAGATTTTGCTTCTCTGACTACTCAAATGAACAAACACAAAAATGAAGGAATCAGCGGTAAAATATCAATAAGTGATGATATGAACCTAAATAAAGTGTTGACGAGTAGGCTACATAAAACTCATTTTGCTACAATTTGGAAAAATTATAATAAACAAGGTTGTTTCAAGAGGTAACTAACTAACTATTATAAAGCAAGAATTAATGAAATTGTGCAGGCACAACCATGAACAAATAAGCTGGGAGAAACAGCAGAGATATGGCATGAGTAAGTATATCAAGCCTTCTCCAAATAAGGTTAACAATAAAAATAAAGTAGGAACTTTGTACTAATCATTGAACCTTGACATTTACAAATTACAGTCAAACTCTTACGGACCCATCGGGTATAATGCTTAAATTCAGCAAACACGATATTTGTCGCAAGAATACATGGTCAGTGCAGATATTCCGAGAGCATTATGTTGAAAAAGTTACACATCTCATGTATTAACAGTATTTTGTTTCATTTCCACAAAATGGCATGATAGGGATGCATTCAGAGGAAACCCAACAAAAGAAGAAGATAGGTAAGGAAATGGTACATGATGTCTGAAAGGTAAATCTCAATTACAATATTCAGACAGTGACGATTCTTGCACGCATAAATCGTTGAAGCTACTTATGATCAACTTCATTATTTAATTGATGGCTTGACAAAGCCCAAAGCAGAGAGTCAAAAAGAAATATTTTCTGCGGCCGAGAGTACATATAATGTAGAGTAAAATCCATATACATGGAAAAAATAAACGTTCCATAGCACATTATATGCAGAATTTTTTTCCTGTCATCCACTTATCCACGACGAAATAATATAAGCAACAACAAATTACGGCTAAATATTGCAACTCAAACACAGAATAAATAATGTTGGATAGTTGCAATCTTGAATTGGATAACAAGATATCTGCTGCCCAAAACAGATCTAAAACTTTAATAATTGATTACAATTGCAGGGAAAATGCTACTATAAGGCAATATCATAGTCATAAAAAATCATTTAACACAGTTCATAACCTTTGAATATGAAAGACTAAATAGCTCTCAAATAGAACAATATCGGAGAATATTTGCAGAATTTTATAGGAAAACAATTTTAGCAATAGGAATATTTTTACATACATGTTAGTAAAAACCCATTATATATATATAATTTCTAATAAATATTTAGCCTTTAAAATAAATAATATCATAATAATCCATGCCCATAGAACAGAAACAGGAAATCAGATGTTTACACGTCAATCAAATTTTTTGAATTTTTTCCTTCCTTTTAAATTATCAATAAGAAAAAAAGAAGGAAGAGAGGAGCTCAACATACCAGCCTGAGTCGGGGGAAGAGGCTTCGAGGGAAGCTTAGCATTCGCCGCCGCAGCCGCCAGCTTAGTTTGCAGCTGACGCTTTGGCATGGCCGAGGGAGCTAAGGCTTTCTTCGGCTCGATTTTTTGCATAAGCTGCGACATGTCCTCCGTATCATCGTCTCCCAACAAATCAAAAGGGTTCGCTGTCGCCATTTTTCAGCCAGCAGAAGAAAAACCCTAGCCTTTTCAGATATATCAGAAACAGAAATCCTTAATTGAACTCTTCATTCATAGTTATTATGATAAAGAAAACAGATCTATGTTAAAGGGGTAAACGGGTGGTTTTAAGTTTCACCCAGTCGGAGGAATTTTCACTTTTTACTTAAAAAAACTTAAATATTTCTGGAATGACCTCTTTGATGATAAAAAATAAAAACGCTCTTAAATATATAAAATAATTACTAAATAATATTTTGTTTAAAAATAATAATACTTTTTCTTTCATAAATAAAAATCAACTACTACGTAAATTTTCAAATTTGATTGTCATTTCTTATTTATCCATTTCAATACAAACAAAAAATTCTTTCAACTTTTATCAGCCTGAACAATAAAATTTGAAAAATCGATCGAACGCTGAGGACCGAATTTTTTTTATATCAATCGCTATAATTTCAGTAAGTACATTTTACGCATATTTAATTTCGTTTGCGTCAAATTAATATATATTTTTATTGATAAAATTTATTATAATGTATAATGTGTTAGTAGATATTGTTATTAGATCTGTAATTTTTTTAAGTATGAAGAAGAAAAAAATTCATTTGCATCGTTCAGATGAAGAAAATAGATCTGATGAAAAAATGCATTACGAAACAGCATGTTTGACAGACAGACGACTGTTACAGCCGACTGTTTAAGCCGGCCTTTTTTTTTTATAAGCTACTGATTATTTCTAGAAATTATATTTCGTCGTGCAGATATGAATGTAGTCCCGGTTTGTTACTTTGGTGATTTCGAACTAAATGAAAAAGATCGATGTGTATGGAAATATACGGGCGAAAGACGTAGTATTATCGCGATTGCCATAACATCAAGTACCTCATATGCAGAATTGTATAGTGATTTACAGAACAAGTTGAATGTTGATCAGTCTCAGTACGATATGGAATTGAAATTTATATTCAATGAGCACGAATCAATTTCCATGTCACCTATTAGGATTTATTTTGATGCTGAAATGAATTATCTATTCCTTATGAACCAAAAGCACACGACTCCTCTTTGTGTGACTTTAGTGAAGAAGGTGTCATCGAAAGTAATTCGGATGGAGGTGATCAGAGTAATGATTTTTGGAATACTGTGGAGATAGCTCGTGAGGATGATGTGGTTATTCCAGAGACAGATGTTCCTCATTGTGATTGGGTCGTTACACACAGGATTCCATCCGTAGTTAACGACAGCGAGAATCAGAATGACTTTACAAATGATGATTTGTTTGCTTACCGTCAGAAACATGAGCAGTGTGGAACCTCAAGGGCTGGAATGAGTGGACCGTCCTCTAACTCTTCGCGTGTGGTTCCCGATGATGATGATTTGTATGTCACGCAACTGTTTCAAACAAAGAAAGATTTGCAGGAATCTCTACATCTACTTGCGATGAAACACAACTTTGAGTTCAAAGTGAAAAAGTCAACCAAGTCATTGTTGACGATCGTCTGCGTCGATGACAATTGTAGTTGGCGTTTGCGAGTGACAAAGATGGATACGAATGAGTGCTTTATAGTTCATAAGTATGCACGGGAACATAATTGTGAAGTGGGAATTGGTCGAAGTGACCATAGACAAGCCCGTGCTTGGTTTATTGGTCGACAAATAATGCACAGGTATTAGGACCCACGGACGATCTACAAACCTTCGGACATTAGGAATGACTTTCATAGAGATTACGGAGTGGTTTTGAGCTACCAAAAGGCTTGGAAGTCTAAAGAATGCGCATTTGAGGATTTAATGGGATCGACTGAGGAGAGTTATGCTAAATTGGCCAGGTACTGTCACAACATGGAGAGAATTAATCCTGGATCGGCATATTTTATTGAGACGGAGGGCGATAATTGCTTCAAATTTTTCTTCATGGCTCTTGGACAATGCATTCGGGGATTTCGAAATGCCATGCGACCCATAATTCTAGTCGATGGCACAACTCTGAAATCTAAATACGAAGGCAAGTTGATTATTGCTACATGTCAGGATGCCAATATCCAAATCTACCCTCTTGCATTCGGCATAGTCGATAGTGAGAATGATTTGTCGATACGTTGGTTTTTTACAAAGTTGAGGGAAGTAATCGGGGAAGTCGAAGAGCTTGCATTTGTAGCTGATCGGGGACAGTCTTTGATAAATGGTATCGCTAAAGTTTTTCCCGAGGCACATCATGATTATTGTATGTACCATATACAAGGCAACCTGAAGACCAGGTATCGGGGCAAAGGTATCGTTTCATTGTTCAAAAGAGTGGCCGAAGCGTACAGTGTTGAAGAGTGTAACTCGTTCATGGAAGAAATAAGAAAGAAATCATTCGAAGCTTGGGAGTATCTAACCAAAATGGGGATTGAACATTGGGCTCGTTCACACTTTCCAGGCCGTCGATACAACATGATGACGTCGAACAACGCGGAGTCTCTCAATGCATTATTCAAGAAGGATCGACGTGTAGAATCACGTAATTGTTCGAGCATGCTAACCCCTGCTCAAGAGCAGAAACTGTGTAAATCTACAAATGTTGCGAGGAAGTTAAATGTGGAACCCCTGGATGAGTCGCGATGCTTTGTGAAATGTACACGTACTACGGCATACATGGTTGACTTGAGTGAGAATACATGCAGTTGTAGTCGATTTCAGTTGGAGAGTTTTTCATGTGATCATGCGGTCGCGGTGGCTATATATCGAGGATTTGCACCGAGAATATTATGCTCTCCTTATTACACGGCCGACTTTTGGAGAGCAGTGTACGCAGAAACAATATTTCCTCTACCTAATGAAGTAGAGTGGGAAGTTCCCGGCAACATTATCCACCTTAATACTGTCTTACCACCAGAAGTTCAACCGCGTGGTCTTGGACGTCCACGTACGTCTAGAATACAATCTACCGGAGAGTTTCATCAATCGCGTAGGTGTGACAGGTGTAGAGCCGTAGACATACTCGTCAAAATTGTAACAGTCATATTCCCCTAAGTGAATTGTAAGCTAATGTATGAAATAAATAAGATTTTTAATATTTATGTTATTAAAAATCAAATATTTAATTTTAGTCATCATCAAATTTAAAATTATTATTCTCGGTGTTCGTTAAATAATATATTCTATGGTAATATTAATTAAAAATCGGTAAGTAAATATTAATTAAAAATGATTTATATTCTTTAATTTATATTTAATTATTTATAATATATAATTGTTAATATATTCATATAACTAAATAAAGAATTTAATTTTTTTATATAAATAATATATTTATTACTTAAATATACCAAGTTAAAATTTAAATTACAATAAAAAAATATTTTAATTATATAAAGAATTTAGAATTACATTAGTAACATAAAAATGCAAAATTACAAATGATTACAATGTACATAAACAACAAAATTTTAATTAAACAATAGTTACAAAATTACAAAGAATAAAAAAAAAAATCATGGGTCGCAATTAAATTCCCATAAATTCGCTGCTAACTTATTTATCCAGTTTTGAATCCATGACTGGTTGATAGAATCAACCTTCTGAGCTATACTCAAAAACTCTATATACTTGATCATGTACATGCCGCAATCACCGTTACAATTAAACAATAATTGGTTAATGATAATAAATAAACATAAGAAGAAAGTCTTAAAGTTTAAAAAAATAACAAACACTTACGATATGGTCTGTCTCGTAGTAGTCGTGTCCTGCACGATGGCTAGTCTGTCCTGCACGCAAATATCCACTAGTCTAGCCATCCGGGGAACGATCACAGCCACTGGCTCACAGATCTGCTCGAGCTGCATCTGTGTCAAACACGAGTGATCGGGGTCATACACATACACCTTCGACTCGGGGAAGACGATCTCCAGTGCAATGTAGTGATGGTTCGCACAGACTGGAATGTACATATGTGTACAACCAGTCCATGGCCTCACCCCGACCTTCGGTGACAGCTCGAAAATCCAATCGGGCAAATAATCCGGCACTACGTAGTCGCCACTCTAATGTCTGAACGACTCGTACTCAATGCCAATGGCCTGAAAGAACTCTATATTCAAAATGAGTCAGCCTGAGATGCAAAAGGATTTTGGGAGTCGCACAGCTCGGTCACGCAGCAGATCCATGACAAGGTCGATATACTGCATCAAGAAGTACAGACATCAGTTCATCAATTAATTGTAAAATTATATACATATAATAAATAATAATATTACAACTTCACTTACATCGTCAGCGAGCCAAGTACCAGACTTGGTGATGTCATGAAACCAACTATAGACGTTCTGGATCGCCTTTCCCGCGATCGTACCAGGAACCCTGAATGTATACAACCAAAAACGTAATTAAACAATATGTAACGAGTAAGCGTATCGCAATTCACTAACCAATTTAATACAATACTTACCTGGGCCTCTACCGTCTCCACTCCGTCTCGAACGCCTTCTATTTGGCGCTATCCACCTCCCTAAACATGTTCGGGACGCCTCCATCAATAAACGGCATCCTCTTGACCTCGACCGTGTAGGGAGAAACAATGTACTGTGATGGCATCCTAGGCCTCTTGCCAACCGCCTGCTTAAGCACGTTAACTGAACGCTTCTTACCCCTAATCACGGCCGGCGTCCTCTCCCCCCCTCAACTACCTCCTCCCTCCTCCATCCTCCCCATCTCCTCCATCCTCCCCTCGTCCCCCGTCGGGGCTGCCTCCTCCACCACCTCCTCCGTCCTCTCCTCCTTCCCCGTCGGGGCTGCCTCCTCCCCTCCTCCGCCGCCTCTCCAGCCCCCTCCTCCGTAAACAACCAGTTCGTGAGGTCCACATCTCCCCAGTACTGTGGGTGACCTCCCTCTTCGTCCCCTTCTCCGCCAGCCTCTCTGACTCCACCAGATGTAACAGCCGACCGAAGCGATGCGACCTCCTCCCGAAGATCTGAAACGTGGCCACGCAGCAGATACACATTGTGTGACAGAGAGTCGACTCTGCCAGTCAGATCACGACCTTGATCCATCAACTCTCAGCGCAAATCATTAATCTGTCCAGTCAGATCACAACCCTGATCCATCCACTCTCGGCGCAAATCTGCAATCTGGCCGGTCAACTGTCATCGTAGCTCGTCGACCTCCCCTGTGATAAGTACAGTCAACCGGGCAAATAAATCATCGCCTTGGCTCTGACTGGGTGTAGGAGATCCAATGGGGAACTGTCGGGGTGGTGGTGACGAATATGCTGGGGACGGAGGGGGCGACCATGCCATAGGCGGAGGGGACAACCATGCCATGGGCGCCGAGGACGCCCTTTGCGAAGGCGACACCTGGGCGGAGGGGGCGCTAAAGGCGGAGTGATCCTCGATCAACTGGATCGTACTCCTACAAAAATGTCAACATAAACAATTAATAACTTCAATCTTATAGAAAATATTTATACATAAATTATCGGTCAACTCACATATCCTATCTCGGTCCAAGACCGAATTGGTCGCCTGGACCCTCCTCATCCATCGACGCCGTCAACTCTGTTATTACTTCAAACTGACATATTGACGTTTGAATTATTATAACAAATTGCATCGATATTTTAAATTGAATCAAATATAAATGAAAAATTTACAATACTGACAGTGGGATCGTCGAGGAGAGCCGATAACTGTCTCCCAGATGGGCAGCCATCCTGTCGGGATGATCGCCAATGGTGCATCCGAGGACAACGTGTTTCCAACCGCTTTGCATAGCTGCTATCCAGTAGGGGGACGGTCTCGTACGCCCAGATCTGCAACATATACAAATATTGTATACACAATTACGTTTATTTTTTTTCAAGAACGCTGAGTATGTTAAATATTTACCTGCACTGCTAGGGGGAATCCATATACATCGTACTTACGCACTGCCCCCTTGGGCTTCAAATGCGATCTAGTGAAGTCGTGGAAGGTATCATCGTAACACCTCCGGCCCCATAGATAGCTGTTGAAGCCATCCAGGTCATCAACGATCTCTAAGTGGAGGAGATCGATCGCAGTCTTCTTATGGTGACACCGCAAAACGTTCTCCAGAATGTAGACTAATCCTAGCTTCAATCGATCTAGCATGTGTTCACATCTCCTGATTGCATTGATCAACTGCGACTGCAGCACCGTCCCCTGTCCATCAACATGTTGCTTCGTCGAGCAACCTCGTCCCCCGTCATCTGTAGTCCAGTCATCAGGGCAAACTCGGCTGGACCGAAACTGGCAACCTTGCCCCCGAGGTCGAAGTGGAGGGCATCGCCGTCGACAGGATTCAGCAATCGACATAATAATGCATCGATCATATGGCCCGAAAACTGTATATCACGCAACTCATGTAAGGGCCAGATGAATGACTGTCGCAGCATCTGTATGTGCTGATCATCCAATAGCCCCTCCACTATCGAAAAAGCATCAAAGCTACTATTCCAAGTAGCTTTCCCCGCCATCCGCCTCAACTCGTCATCCAGATGATATTCCATCCTACAAAAATTCAAAATGAGCAATGTTACAACACTGTACAAGATATAATATAATAACGTATAATAACATCACATTAAGCAATCTGAATGACAACTACTACCAACAAAAACATAGAACATGTTTAATAATTAATTACAATTCTTTGTACTTGCAGATTTTCAATTTAAAAAATAAAGTAAAAAAGAAATTACAATTTAAATAAACAATTTTTATTTAATTACAAAATTAATTTTTTTTAACAAACTTAATTTAAATGAATAAATAAATTATCGGCTATTAATTAAAGAATATTAATATTAATGAATTAATATGTAATTAATTAACCAGTATAAATATTATTGAATTAATATTTAATTACAAATTTTTAAATTTAAAAACAATATTTTTTAAATTTAATTACAAATATTATTTAATCTTTTATTTTTAATTATTTTGAACAAATAAACTTATAAGGAAATTACGAACAAATTATAAATAATTAATAATTTATTATTTGTTAATTATCAATTTAGTACTACTTATTTAATTACATAATTAAAAAATTTAAAGAATAAGTAAATATTATAATTAAATAAAGAAAATATTTATTATTTGATTTAAATTAATAAATGAATTAATTAAACAGTATAAATATTATTGAATTAATATTTAATTACAAATTTTTAAATTTAAAAATAATATTTTTTATATTTAATTACAAATATTTTTTAATCTTTTATTTTTAATTATTTTAAACAAATAAACTTATAAGGAAATTACAAACAAATTATAAATAATTAATAATTTATTATTTTTTAATTATCAATTTAGTACTACTTATTTAATTACATAATTAAAAAAATTTAAAGAATAAGTAAATATTATATTTAAATAAAGAAAATATTTATTATTTGATTTAAATTAATAAATGAATTAATTAACCAGTATAAATATTATTGAATTAATATTTAATTACAAATTTTTAAATTTAAAAACAATATTTTTTATATTTAATTACAAATATTATTTAATCTTTTATTTTTAACAATAACTAAATAAAGAAAATATTTATTATTTAATTATAGTTAGTAAATTTTTAACATTAATAATTTCTTTTAAAATAAAATTTAATTTTGATAAAATTATCAATTATCAAATTTTTAAAAATTAAAATTAAAATTTTTTTTTTCAATTAAATTTTTTTTAAAAAAAAAGGGCCGACTGTTTTTTTATTTTATTTTAAAAATGGGCCGAAACAGTCGGCCCAACCGTTTTACAGTTGGGCCGACTGTTTTGTATAGCCCGAAACAGACGGTCCAACACCAAATAAAAAGAGACCGTCCAAACAGTCGGGTTGGAGACCCGACTGTTAACTCGACTGTTTTCGAGTCAACCCGACTGTTTCAGGTCGGGTTGACCCGATTGTCCGGTTCGTCTTGTAGGCGCTGGATCGTCGGAAAAACGTCATGTTCGGCGATTCCAAACTCAAAAAATGCCAAATCCGCCTAATCTAATCCTATATACTCAATCATCTAACCAAATAATTAACAATAAACTACAAAAACGTTGAAATATCATGCCATTTTCACAAAATCAAAAGGAAACTAAATATTCTTGAACTAACCTTGTTTATCTTCGATCAATGGTTTAGGGTTTTGTTCTGTGACCAAAGTTTCACGACCTTGCCCGCGAAGATCAGTCGTTTGCAGTCGGTGCAGTCGGTTTTCCTTTTCTTTTTTTTCGCTTTTTTCCTCTCTTTTTCACGTGTGGGGCAAATGAAAGTGAAAGTGAGGGTATTTTTGGACTTTTAACATCAAACTCGATTTTTTTTTTTTTTAAAGTTAAATCTGGTCAAAGGTCATAGTGAAAATACCCGCTTTTGAATAGGTCATTTACACCAATTTCCTCAGGAGTAAACATATAGCAGTTTGGTAAAACCCTAGCCACAGTAAGCAGGACAATGTGTAGACAAAGAAACAGGGCGTTATCGGGAAATCCCTTATTTATAGTTGTGTGTTTGTTTGCCTATGTTTGAGATTTTATTTTTTTATTTTTAATTTTTTTTCCTGCCGGACATAGTTGTGTGGTGCAAAAGATGAGAGTGAGGTAGTTTAAACTAAGCTGACAGTTACAGTGTAAGTATTCGATTCATGCCTCTTAGAAAGTATGAAATTAAACTCTTTGTAAGCACCAGTATGACAACTCTTGTACCTTGATCTCTTGAGGCACATTTCGCGATTTACCTTCTCCACAATACTCTAGAGATGGGACGGTGAAGGACCCTCAAAGTTGGGATTCAACCTTTTATGTTTGAGACTCTTTTAATAGTTCTAATATGTCCTTGTATAAGCCCATTTTTAGGTTAGAATCAATTCTATAATAATTATTTTTTGAAGAATGTACGGTTAGAAAAAAGTGAGTTTACTTTCAAATTAATTTATTGATAAATTTTGTGATTAAAAATGAGTACGTAAAAATGAAATTTTTTGATGATGGGGCTCAAAGCCTCAAACAGGTGTATAATATATGTTTTTGGATTAATTCCTCAAATGAAAATTCAATTTTTAGTAAATTTTAATTAAAATATATGAAATATGTAATTAAAAGTTGATAATTATGGTCTCATTAAAGATGCACTTGAAAAGAAGTTTGAGGATAAATGAATTTTAAAAATAGAGGTTAAATAGGGGTTAAATGTCCAAATTGAAAACTTTATCTCATGTATCAAAATAATAAGGTCTTGTTTGGTTTAGCTAAAATTAGATTGTTAGTATATTTTAATAAATCACTGGCTAATGCTTTCGAATCAAAGCATGGGTGAGAATGCCCATAAGCTTACAGTCTATTGCTCTTCTGCTTTTCTCGAATCTTTCTTAAAATAGCAGTAGCCATGGAGAGCGAGATCCCCAACCCCAATGGGGAGCAAAACTTATCTGGTTCTTCAGATCGATCATGAATGTCGCCAAAAACTGACGGATGTCCTGGAAGATATGCTTCGGTAGAAAGACTGGGCCCTATATCTCAATAAATATATCGTTTTATATCTCAACTTTTACATTTTATATTTCGGTAACGTCACTTGTGCCGTTCTCTTAGAATTTTTCATCTCAGTAACGACACTGATACTGTTTTAAGGACCTTTTAAATCATGTAAATGGCAATTGTACAATTCTCATGGACTCTTATAAATCAAACATAATGACAGTTGTGTTGTTCTCATAAACATTTTCGTCTCAGTAACGATACAAGTGTCATTCTCATAAATAAGTATCTTTACAAGCATAAGGATAGTTATAAAGTTCTTATAGACATTCTTATTTCAGTAACGACACAAGTTCGTTCTCATGGATAAGTAAATTTACAAACATAATGACAATTGTGCCATTTTTATAGACGTTCTCATCTTAATAATGACACAACTATTGTTCTCATGGACACTTACATTACAACTTTAACAATACATGAATCGTTCTCATGTGAAAAAAAAAACTAAATATAACTGTACAATCGAAAATATCAAACAATAAATCCCTCTTTATTTTGCCATGGCTACGCTTAAAACGATCTTTCACAAGTCTACAATGCTGATTTAGCGTCGCATCCTCGTCCATCAAATACCGAACTTTAAACTCGGTCACCAATGCAAACTCTTGCAATCCAAATCTTACAAACTGTATAAAAAATGTGAGCCCACACATCTACTTGCCATCGAAGTTAAGAAAGCAACACGGATTATGTAAAGATAAGGGATATAGTGTTTTAACTTGTTCATTTTTTAATCACAATATAGATTCAAATCCTTATTAATGATAAATATCTTCTCCAAGTAGAACTATACAAAAAAATTAGAACCATTGCAATGCTCATTCCCAGTGAATAATTCCATAAGTCCACCGTAATGCTCACTCCAATGTTCTTTGTATAATGCTCATATATCCCCTTTTTTGCATCATTCCATAAGAAATGGGTCTACTTATATGTCCCTATTTTTGCATAATGCTCATATGTCCTTCATTCCAATATTCCAAGTAGAACTATACAAAAAATTTAGAACCATTGCAATGCTCATTCCTAATAAATAATTCCACAAGTCTGCTGAAATGCTCACTCCGATGTTCTTTGTATAATGCTCATATATCCCCCCCTTTTGCATATTTCCATAAGAAATAGGCCTACTAGTTATATGTCCTTTTTTTTGTATAATGCTCATATATCCTTCATTCCAATATTCTTTGCATAAACAGGGATATAAGCAGGGAAATGCTCATTCAGTGGATGTTTATGTTCATTCAAGGTACACATATCCTTGTACATTCCAATTAAGTCTGCTGAAATGCCCATTCCAATGCCTTTAGGGTACACATCTACTTTAATCATTGATTTTGCAAAATGCTCATTCCAATGCAATATCCTAGTGAATAAATTCCACAAGTGGTGCTGATCCAGAAACTTAGACTCACTCCAAGAGTTACACATAAGAAATCCATCCAAATTAATTATTGAACAGGAATCACGCGACAATTAAAAATATGATTTGCAAAGTGCATAGAACCAATAACATGTTAACTCTAGAACAAATACAAAGAAGATAACAAAATATTTAAATTCCTTTCAATTTAATCAAATACCACAAGTGAACTGAATATAACGCGTATTCAATCAATATTGAGAGATAAAGAAAGTAAACATAGACTTACTGTCACGGATAAAATTATTGCAGAAAGAAGGTAAAACAAAACTTACTTCTAGTTCGTTCGCTTTCACCGTTGTAGTAGTTGAAACTGTTGACCCCAAAAAATGTTGTCAACAGAAGTCGATGTCGGACTCGTGATACGTGGATTTCGGCGAGTTGGCCAGAGCTGATGATCGGGGAATGTATGTAAATCGTCGAGTCGGAATACCAACGAATGATTCTCGTGTCGAAATGGATAAAGATTTTTGTAATTGGTTATTTCCTTTTTCCTTTATAATATTGTAAAGAGTACAATAATCATAAGAACAAAGTATTTTTCCAAGTAATTTTATCTGTAAGAGTTCAAGTATATGTTTTGTATTATCTCAAATTCAACATCCTTATTACAATCACAAGAGGTGCTATTTATAGGCAAAACAGCCGGATTGCCTATCGTTGGATTGAATACACGTGGCTTCGTCCCATTGATTTAAACATCACATCATTCATTCACGACATTAACTATGGTGATGATTACCCTGCCACCCCCTTCTTTTTGACTGACATTTAAGTAAGGTGACTTAAAGTGTGTTGTCACGTCAATCACATCTCAGGGATATCCTTCAAATTTGTTTCTTATAAGGACCTTGGTAAATAAGATATTAGGCAACTGGGGGACTTCGGATGGAAAAGTGTCATGCGAATGAAGGGACTTCGGACGGAGAAGTGTCATGCGAATGAAGGGACTTCGGACGGAGAAGTGCCATGCGAATGAAGGGACTTCGTTTATAGAAAGACTTCTGCCACGTTCTATCCACTTCGTCTATAGGACTTCTGCCACGTTCTATCCATTTCGTCTACAGGACTTCTGCCATGTGATGTCTTCCTTCGAGGAAGGACTTTGTACAAGCCAATAATGTGCGCCCTTACTGTTCATTGTGGAGTGTCTTCTCGTGAATTCATTCACGTGTCATCCAAATGATGACCCCATTTTAATGGGGTAACAGAAACAATTTCAAAATCTTCAAAATCTTGAAATTATGTCCATAAACAATTGATTCTTCCCAATCAGTTAAAGCAATTTGAAGACATGTAGTCAATTTTATTGGGTTTTACAATAAAATTGAAGACAATAAAAAAAGGAAGAGGAAGAGGAAGAGGAAGAGGAAGAAAGAGATGTTAATTTTAAAATATAGGAGAATAGGGTTTACAGTAATAAAGAAGGGGGAAATAATAGGTGAAATGAAGGGAAATTGGATGAATTTAAGGACAATTTTATCATTTTACCAATTAAAACATTCTGAATTTTTTATTTATTTTTAATATGAGTCAAAAGCCATCTCACCAAAATCATTACCCAACTAGGCTAAATAGCCAAATTCCCAGTGTATATAACTAGGGCAATATGTATCCATCCATAGCTCAGTTTGTCTTTTGTCAGAGTTCATATAGCCGATGGCACGACTCAGAGAACTCAAAGGCATTCTCAAAGACAAAGCTTCACTGTTCAAAGCAAATCTCTCAACTAATCGCCCTATGTCCTTTGTAAACGTCACCGTCCTCCGCGCCACCACACACAGCGCCACCTCTCCGCCTTCGGAGCACCGCCTCATCGCCGTCCTCTCCCTCGGCCACCGATCAAGCATCATGGCAGACGCCTGCACTGAATCCATCATGAATCGCCTCCATGGAACACACAGCCCTTATGTTGCTCTCAAATGCCTTTTTATTCTTCACAACATCATTTCTAAAGGATCCATCACCCTCAAAAACCAGATTCCCTCTGCAGGTGGCTACAATTTTCTTAATCTTTCCGAATTCGATTATAAGTCCAATGTCGAAAAACGAGAGATTAGCTTGTGGGTTCGATGGTATGCAGGTTTCCTGGAACTTAACATAATGGCAAGTAGGGTTTTGGGTTACTTTTCTTCTTCATCATCTTCTTCTTCTGTCCCATCTGTATTTTTTGACAGAAAAAGAGATTTGTTGAAGGAAATGAATTCTTTAGTGGGATTTATTGAAGGGATTTGTGAAGTCCCAGATTCTTTACACCTTCGAAGAAATGATTTACTTTATGAACTGATGATTCTGGTGGGAGAAGATTATCGAGCGGCTCAGTACCAAATCATTTCAAGACTCAGTAGTGACACAGCCTTTGCTGATCAAATCTCGAGGTTGAGTTCAACAGACTCGTCCGAGTTGATTGATTGTTTGAAGAGATTGGAGAATTGCAAGAAGAGATTAACAGAGATATTTGCCAATAGGAAACGACACGATACATTTTGGGAGTTGATTAATCAAAGAAAAATGGAGCTTGAGAAGATTAATGGAAACAGAGGAAGATTGCTAGTATGGAAGGGATGACGAGTTAATTGAGTCAACTCGGTTTGTTTAACGAGTCTCATTTTTCATGTACACATAGCAATTTTTAATTAATATTTTGATAGCTATATTTGTATTCTATTTTAAATTTTGCAGCTGTTACGTCATGTACGGATAATCCTTCCACTTGGAAAATATACGCTTGGCCCCGTTTGATAGTAATTATTTGGCAAAAATAAAATTTTAAATTGTAATTTTATGGATAATATATTTTCAAAAATATGAAAAAAAAAAATTGAATTTACGTGTAAAATATTTTATTTTATAAATATATGATTGAAAATAAATATATATGATTGAAATAATAATTGTCAAACGGGAGTTAAGCTATTCCTGTTTGATAGAAATTAAGTCCTCGTTTGATTTTCATTTTTTCACCATAAAAATGAAAAATATGATCGTTATCCATCATATTCAATCACCATATTTGATTTTACATCTCTTGTGTGGGACCCATAAAGATTATATTTTTTATTCTCATTTTATAAAAAATTTTAATAATGAGATTCATAATTTTTTAAAACATGAAAAACATACAGATAAAAATTTAAATTTAAATTTAAATCAAAATTAAATAATAATTTTAATAATGAGATTCATAATTTTTTAATTATATATTTTATTAATTTTTATCAAAATTTAAGTAAAATTTAATTTTAATATGTGTCCAAGCTTATTCTTCAACGTCCATATCCAACGTCTATATTTGCCACTTGCCAGACATCTATCTCTCAATGGGGTCGGGTTGGGGTGAAGGATCTGGTCATCTGAATTGACCCGTCGACACTTTTAATTGTTCACCTTTATAATGTAATTATTATAAAATGTACTCATTTAAATCATATGCGTTTTAGCTTTGACTTTGATCTCTATTTTTTTTCGTATCAAATTGTATTCTTAAAGAGTGATTTAATTTAATTTCAATCATATATTTTTAAATAAAATAATATTATACGTAAATTCAAAATTTTACTTTATTTTTTTACTACAAATTAATTATCATAACGCTATTACAAAATACATTTTTTTTTGAAAAAATAGAATTCAAACAACCCTTAACAAAATTAAAATTAAGAGTGTGCTCACCCACATAATTATCTGTACGTTGAAAAATTTGAATATTATGGAGAACTTTATCAAGTTTTCAAACTAAGCTCCCATTAATAAAAAAATAATATTTTGAATAGTAATTTTTTTTTAGAGAATGTATAATTAAGAAGTAGGGAAAAATTATGAATTTAGGTACAAAAAATTTTATTGTGTTAATGTGTATTAAAAAAAGAGTAAGAGAATTTAAAAAATCTTGTTTTAAAAGAAGATAAATAGAGACTTTAAAGCATAATAAAACATTAACAGAAAATGTGTGCCATACATCTGACAGAACACACACAACACAGGAAGGCTCACCATTTTTTTGGAAAAAAATATTCATGCGTGTCTCACGATTTTGTGAGAGTCTGTCAATCTCTGGGTCAAATTTTTTTTTTGCATCGAGGCTTCAATCAAATTATTATCCCAGACAAAAGTGTTTTAAGACTGACCATTTCTTGGATTGCGTGTTCGACCGTTAACGAAAAGAAACATACCAACTGAATTTATATTTGAGGAATGATAACTTTAACATTTGAACCGAAATTTTGGCCCACCACTTCTTTCACCCTTTTTCTTACCTTCAGGCCATCAGGTGGGATCTAGAAATGCCTTGGTTTACACTATTAATGGTTTATTTATTTATAAATTCAAAAGTTCAATATTGTGGAGATGTCAATAGTTGTGATAATGGGTCGAGTCGGCTCGTTGCTCTACGAACTCGACTCGTGCTCATTGTTCAACGAGTTCGTAAATAATGAGCTGAGCCAAACTCGACTTGTGAAAAAAAGATTGAGCTCGACTTGACCCACGAGCTCGTAGGCTAGGACGAACCGAGTTCCTACTCAGCCTGTGAACTCGTCTTTTTTTTTTTTTAATTTTTTTTAAAAATAAAAATTGACTCGTCAAATACGAACTCATCGAGCAGCTCGTCTACATGACGAGTTGTTTGACATTTTCTAAGCTCGATTCGTGATTCAGACTCATTTTTTACGAATTGAGCCTACGAGACACTCGACTCGATTGCCATCACTAGGAGATGATATAAAAGTAGGAAAAATATGTTAAATTATTTCTGATTAGTAGATACTTTTGTCCATATATGGTCTTGTTTGATACACATTATTCATCCATAAAAATGAAAAATATAATTGTTATCCATTACATTCAATCACCATTTTTTACTTTACATCTTTTGTGTGGGAACCATAACGACTATATTTTTCATTATTATTTTATAAATAATGTGTATTAAACATGGTCATAATTAATTTGGAAATTAACTTATTTTTGACAATTTTTTGTTGTATAATTATTTTTTTAGAAAGGGTTCTACTCGATTTGATATTTTGATCCGCGACCTTTATTTTTTCAGATCAATGATTGGACAGAATTTAAGAATGTTGTTAATTACGTTATTGTTGATGATGATAGAATTGCCAAGAACTCGCTTTATACGCTAATTATTAATTTTGTTACTACTTCAATAATTTTATTTATTTATTTATTTAAATACACGTGTCAACCATGTGCACAGTGTTGTGCACTCAACAAAACCCCTTATTCAATGGTGGTGGATGCGTGATGTAATAACTCTTTCACGGTCAATCTATGCACCGTTGATGTCTGATCAAATGGCAAAAAAATATATTTATGTATCCAGGTTCGGGAGAATAATTCTTCAATATTTCGATTTTTTTTTTCCTTTGTGTATTATTGTGGTTGTTTGGTAAAGATTAAAATTCAATTAAAATTGAAAATATGGTAGTTATTCACTCGTCTAATAAAAATCAACAATAACGACTAATGAGTAATGCTACTCTTACAACTTTTTTTTACAATTTTATCTTACAATCACTCACATGCAGAGAGGTCCCACAGTGAATAAAAAAATTCATTGTGAGTGATTGTAAGAGAAAGTTGTAAGAAAAAATTGTACAAGTAGCATAACCCAAACGTCAAATGGTTCACGCATTATAATATTCCGCTGGGCAACTTTAGGGTTTTAGCCAAAAATTCATATATAAATCATCCTTCACATACTTAACGGCTTCAGCAAAATATCACCATGGAGCAAACTTTTATCATGATCAAGCCTGATGGCGTCCAAAGAGGAATGGTAAATTCTCTCAATCCTTTTTTTTTTGTTTTCTGGATTTGCAAATTATTTTACTTTTTTGCCTTCTGTTTTGTATTTTGGACTTTATTTATTTCTGATTGATTTGTTTCGTTGCAAGGTGTATTTGTTTCCAGATTTGGAACTTTTTAGTGCCGATTAATTATGAAGGGAAATGAAACAAGATAATGGGAGTTAGTTTTGTTGGATAACTGCAAAAGAATTGCAAATTACTTCTGGTTTTGATTTTCCTGGACTAGTGTTTAAGAGACACCCAGTGTAGCAAGTATTTTCTGTGTGTTAATGAATTTTAAGAGAAATAATTAGCTGATAACAGTTTACTTTTAATAAGTAAAGATAACGAAATTTTTTTAAGTGAATAATCTTTTTGGTGAAAGTTAGAAAAGTAATTTTTTTTCCTAAAAAAAAAGGTAAATTATGGTAACATGTTTGGGGCTAAAAAGTTACTTAAATATATATTTACTTTTTTAGGCTTAGCCACTCATGTTCTTATGTATGTCATTGTTGTGTTTTAGGTTGGTGAAATTATTGGCAGATTTGAAAAGAAAGGTTTCACTTTGAAAGGTAATTGTAGTCTTCCTTCGGTTACTACCATTGCATGATGATTTTTATTGCTCAATTAATTGTATCTCTAATGGTGTTTTGCTTTAATTGTCTATTTCCTTTATTTTCTTTTAGTTTCATGCTTGATGGTGAAAAGAAATCAGATGTTTTCTTTGACTACTTATTATTCGTCCAATCTCTGGTACACGGTGATAAGAAATATTTCACAATAATCATGTCCCCATTTTCTTTTTCTTTCAGGTGACTGTTATTTTTTTATTTGTAACACACAAGGAACATAGGCTCGAAATGTCAAAGGATAAGGAACCAGCCTGATCGTGTGAATTCTGGAATATAAAACTAAGAAGTTTTAATCATGATAACATCTGTGTACATTGGTCTATCAAAATATCATCAGAAAATTTTTATGAGCATGAACTTCACGTCATTGCTCAAAAATCTCACCATTGCTCCCCAACCTATAGGCCTGTTGAAACCTCCACCACAGTTCAACGACGCTACAAAACGATCTTAAATCAACAAATAGCCTCTCCTCAAATGCTAAATTATAACAAATCTTTCTATTGAGAATAAAAATATATCAAAATAAGTTTTAAGTTGTACATGTATAATTTTAAAGAATTTTAGTTGATGTTTGCATGTCCTTATCCATACTATGTGCATGATGGAAATCAATAAGAGCCATCCCAGGCTCGTTGTTTTCTGTGATATTTAGCTGTTGACATTCACGTGATCATGCTTTTAATTTCATTTGATTAATATAGAAACTGTTGTTTGCATTTCTGATTTTTTTGGATACAGGTCTGAAGCTCATTACTGTGGATCGCCCTTTTGCTGAGAAGCACTATGCAGATTTGTCTGCTAAGCCCTTCTTTAACGGGCTTGTTGAGTACATTATATCTGGCCCTGTTGTTGCAATGGTTTGGGAGGGTAAGAATGTAGTTACTACTGGTAGGAAGATCATTGGTGCTACCAACCCTGCAGAATCTGCACCCGGGACCATCCGTGGTGATTATGCCATAGACATTGGCAGGTGAGCTAGCTTTCTCATAATGATTTGTTGTATTGTCGAATTATTTGCTCATGTCAAAAACATAGTCTACGCCAGTTCTTATTGAAATTAATGCTTTTTTCCTTAACTTTGTTCTTCAAAGACAGAGGACTCTTTGATTTCATTAGACACTTATGTTTCTTACGTGAATGGCATGTATGGTACAAAGTATTGTACAACACTAGGAATGAAGGACAAGATTCAACCTCACCTTTCTTTCTTAATCATATCCGGGGTCGTATATTTCAGCATCCCACAAAAGGTCATTAATGCCCGTATTGAGTGAAACTGTTAACTTGGAAAACTCTCAATGCATAAAACATTACAGCTTTTCTTATTTTGGATTTAGATGCGGATGTAATTTACTGTTTCAATATCTTCAAAAAAGCATAGGCAAATTGCTGTATTTTCAGTGTTCTAAACTCACCCTAAAACATTTTGGACATCAGAAGATGTGGAAAAAATATCAATGTGTTTACTGAAATAGAACATCTTCAAAGTTATTTGCTCTTGTTCCTCGTTGCTAAAGCTTCATTAAACTGAAAAGAACCTTACAATAGAGAAATAAGACAATTGTTTTTGCGGTTGCAGGAATATCATTCACGGCAGCGATGCAGTAGAGAGTGCAAGGAAAGAGATTGCTCTATGGTTTCCTGAAGGAATTGCTGAATGGAGGAGCAGCCTTCACCCCTGGATCTACGAGTAAATTTCTTTCTTGAGTTGAGCTAGCAACCCTACCTATGGCTTATTTTTTTATGATTATTGTTAGAAAGTTACTATCTCCGCCATAATTTGTGCTTTTGGACATGTTTTAAGAATGATATGGATTGGTTATTGATAATCTTTTCTGTCACAGTGCTATATTAAACTTTCTTAAGTATGATTTATGTCCAAGATCAAGTTTGATGTGCAGAACTGGATATGGCAACGATGAACAATGTTTTAGCTTATGTCTCTTCCTTAATGGTGTTCAATGCTTTCGAATCCCATCATTGCTAAACATACCGTAATGGGTTTCAATTATCTTTTAGGTCATGTCCTGATGGCATCCACTTACCATGTTGCCGTGTTAAGTCTGTGAACGAGTTTAGACCTGCTATCAATTTTGAGTGGACATAGTTCATCTTCTTAAAAAAAAAAAAAATGATGTCAAAAAAGAAATGTTTGCATTTCACTAAAATTTTGACACTCAACTACAGTTTTTAAGGTTTCAAAATTTTAATGGTGGTACAGTCGAGCGGGGCATGTCGCATACTTGAAACTTGTGGATGTTGGTGAGCTGTGAGCAGTCGAGTAAAACATTTACTCTTGTTTTTTGCAAATTTTACTACAGGTATTATTTCTCTTAATTGTTGCCAATGATTCTTGAAGCCTCTAAACTTTGCCTAATAGAAGGATAGCTTTACGAATGTTTCTCTTGTACTTCTGGCAATTCAATACCCGAAGGGACGAACATACATGTCATGTTATATATGTTATGGTAATGGATTCTTAGGGTATATTTGGTACACCGATTATATTAGATTTCGAGAATTGAATATAATTAATGAATGGAAGTATGTTTTAAAATTTTCGTTTATTATCTCTTATTTAACGTACAAAATATACTATTAGAGATGTGATGGATCTCTTTAGACTCAATAATTGTACCTCGACCAGATTCATTCTTTGCTACCCCGCGTAGATTGGGAACACTCAATTTTTCAAATTGCATGAAGTTTAAGTTCAACTAAGAAAATGAAATATCACATGAATTAATTTATTTTTTTGAAGATTGTATAAGCGAAATTTTTATTAAGAGAGAATTTATTTAATATTCAAGATGCCATCTACATGCAAGTCATATTCATCTTCACTAACTTGACACAAATCTTCATAAATTAATAGCAACAAAGCTTGAATAGAAATTGAACAGTCGCGTGGTTACAAAGAAACGTTTTTTTTTTTTTTTTTTTGGCTCATAAATCATCGTTTTCTGCATACGACATACAATTAGAAGCACTATTCTGCCAACCCAAGTTAAATGCCTAGATTCATCCCATGCGTAAATTACTCCTAGCTCGTATTTCCAGTCTTTTCTACATTAAAAGATTAAGAATAAGGGCCCGATCCAAATCTCAATCATCATCAGAAGCCTAGTCCGGTGGAAAAGAATAAGAATTGCAAGTTCTACCAACCCACAATTCCAAGTCTCAAAGCAAGGCAAATTCTGGACATTTTCTTCACCATTACAAAGTCATCTCCTGGAAAAGCAACTCAAAAACACAAGCTACCTAAACTACCGACTAAGAAGGCTATACGAGGGCAAGTCTTCAAGGCATGTAATTTGTTGCAGAAGCTCCCTTTCCAATTGACGCTGAGTAGCTTTCATCACAGTCTACTAACATAAAAAGAGAATTAAACAATCTAATAAAGTTTATTAGAGTGTATCCATAAATAATTATCCAATAGAAGATAAGCGTTTCAAAAGGATTGATTGCCAAAGGTATTTGAGTCTAAATATAACATGAACTTTTATTAGTAATCAATGGATAATTTAACATGAAAATTTCCCAGTTGACATTGGCAATACAAGCGCAAAAGGACTTAGTGAGCTGAGTTTTGCTTTTCCGTGATGTGACCCATTAAGTTGATAGCAATGTCCAATAAAGTACAGTAACATGCTTCGAGGCAGTATTTCTGGCGACTAAAACCTCTAAATTTGCAATCAGAAATTTCTGAAGAAGAAAGATATGGAACAGACTTGACAGAGAAAGTATATCGACTTCTGAGTTCTATATTTGAGAAAATTTAACAATTGGATAGCACTTACATTGAAGTCCATGTAAGACGCATGCATGGCAAGCCACTGGTGGTCCATTAATTTGAATGTGATACAGTATAGAAGGTCAAATGCAGATTCATTTTCTGCCAGGCAAAATACAAGAGGGGTTAACTGTGAAGCATAAAAATGATCACGCAACGAGCAAAAAGAAAATGTGTGTGGTTTCATGTTTTAAATCATTACATGGGGACTCGTACTGGCTTAGACATGCTACATTTTATGGTACTGATCATTGTTATGTTAAAAGAACATCATTCTATAACAGACTAGATAAGAAATGAGAATATGCTCCAAAAGAGTACGTGAATTAAGCGGTTGACAACTTAGGTCGTTGGAATGTATCTTGCATAGACCTAAAGAAGTTCTCAATTATAAGAGTGATTTGATCTCAATAGAATAGATTAAAGAGGGACGCATGAATTAAAACTAATATGACCTTTTGTAATATAGTTGAATACGGTCTTCAAATACATGCAGTCGTGAAAAAGATTCATGTAACCAACTTCAAATTTGTAGGAACAAGATTTAGATAGTCGTTGTGTAGGCTTATATCTTTCATCCAGGGATTGATGGCTTTCAAGAACCAGAAGAAACTTGTGGTTGAATCATCTTTTAACTAGACCAGGTGACCAGAAGAATATCAGATTAATATCACATGCATTTTTTTCCATGAAAAATGAATGCTTAGAAGCTTTCATTTGAAAAGGACAAATTGAAAACATTAGTTACCAAGCATTACCTGCAAGAAACTTCAAGAAGGTTGCTCCCACCACTGTCCGGGGCTTTACTGCAGAGATTAGGCAAAACACAAATGTTTAAAAACTTCTTTACAACTTCACTTGATCAATGTTTTTTAGGCATAACACAAATGTTTAAAAACTCTTTACAACTTCACTTGTTCATTGTTTGTTAATCATTCAAGCAAGAAAGTGATAGAGAACCTTCTTCTAGATCAAGCATCTGAATAAGCATGAATGTGATGTTGACACCAGCAACAGCAAATGGGTATTCCCACATGGCCCGATCACCTTCCTGCTTTCGAAGAAGATCTTGAAAAGATTTCTGTAAAAGAACCATGTGTCACAGGGAACGAACAAGAATTATTTTAATTAGGTTCCATTTTTGTAGTAATTGAGACAACAAAGTTCATAAGCAGGCACCAAACATATAAAATAAAAACAAACATAAACCAGATTATATACTTCTATCATGACCATAAAAGTGGGCATTTGATCTGTGTGTTTGCGCATAAGATCGTGTGCGTGCGTGCGTGAGAGAGGGAGGGAGGGAGGGATGGAGAACTGGTCATACCTGAAAGTTCCTAGCAAAGAATAACAAATTTTCCAATGATATAAAACCACCGCCCCTGACAGAGGAACCTATAAGTAAAGGTACCAAGAAATTGCAGGAAACAAAAGTTTATCTACTGAAAACGAGAGACACCTGAAAAGAATTCAAGAAAATAATATGTACCTGAAGTCTGTAGATGGATCTTTTCCCTGCCAACCCATTTCCTTCCACTGCTCAGATATCAAACCAGAAAGTTCTTCCCCAGGAAAGGCAGCATCCCACAGTGCCCTCAAAGCTTCCTATAACAACAGAGCAAATATTAAATTAGAGAGAAAGGCAGTCATCAAAGTGAGTTTCAATCCTAACCAAATGGATTGCCTCCAGTTTGAAGGTTCAAATTAATTGTATCAAGAGAATGAAGAAAATATTTTTGAGTTTTGAATAAGATCTCAGAAGTTAGTGAGATCAGATGTAAACAGGATGATACCTGATGTTCGAGAATTGAACAATCATAAGCAACATCTATCCGCTGCTGCAGCCTCTTTAGACATTCCTCCTAATGCATGAGGTGAAATAGTGCATCAAAATCTAATGGTTATTCAATCACTAGCAATAGTTAACTTAAGCAAAAGAAAAATGAAAGGATGAGAAATGGAGGCCATATCATCATCTGTATATTTGCTTCTGCTGTTCAACTACAAACTCATGAAGCACAAACGAATAAGTGATAGACATGCCCATCTATTAATGTAAATGTATCCTCATTTAACAGTAAAAGTTTTCCAGATCAGTTTAGAGATTAACTCGAGGGCACGCCACATTTTTATGAATGTTAATTAATCCAGTAAAGAAAGCCAAACAAAGATTCAGGCCAAACAACAATGTTAGTAGTAACCAACTTTAATATAATATAACCAGACAGACAATTATAATGTAAATTCTTCTCCCAAATATTAGTGTGTGTTTGTTGCCTTAACCATTAGATGCATAGGTAATGACAAAAGATTGATGCAAGCTAACTTATTAATTAACACAAAGCCAACTAGATAATTATCTAATACAGTAAATGGGGGAATCCAGATGATACGAAACCAATTTTCAGAGTATCAATCCACCAGACTTTACCTGGGCAGGAGTCAAATCGAATGATGAGCGACCATCACTCTCTCCTCCTTGAACACAAACACATGAAAGGCCTCTGCCAAGCCATGCTGCTGATCCTGCCACAACCTCTGCTGTAAAGAAAGAAAACAATTGGCAAAGGAAAATCTGCATTCAAAATATTTGGAGAGTGATATATGATGAAACATACTCTAGGGTGCAAAAAAAAAAATATTCAGCATAAAAAAGAAAAAAAGTCCGCTTCCCCCAATTAAATACATAACTTATTGATGTCAAAACAAGCACACACGCTTCATTGTTACTTTTACGAGTTCTGTATGATCAAACAGAAGCTCTCTATAGCAAAGATCTATTCGAAGAGAAAATAAAACATCAACCAAAAAAAAAAAAAAACATTATTCAGCTTACTTACTTTCATACACTTTTTTGACCTCTGACCAAATATATTCAATAAATACCATGCAAGTAAATTTCAGGGGGACAGTTCCTCACTTGGGAGACAATTATTTAATATCTGTGCAGTGCACTAGAAAGTACAGTTAACTTTACCAACATCAAAGCAATAAATACATAATCCAGCTCTAAGAAATCTTAGCCTACTTTTTAGAGGTGGACTGCCTAGGTAACTTCATCACTAAGCGGCGAACCAGTAAACCAATCAAATATTGTTGTCTTAAAGTTTTTACACACACACACACACATAAATTGAAGAAAATAAAGCATCATAGCCACCTGTACTTCAGAGTGCTTCAAACTTGTGAAGTAAACAATACAACTAGGCTTCTCCCAAAAATATATTGTAGAGCAAAGTTAAGATAGTTGACCATAGTTGAAATATGTTTAACCATCAGTAATTCTAATTAAGCAATATAACTAATGTATCATTACGATTGAAAAGCCTCAGCTATAAAAGGAAGACAATAGTTCAGTGAATAAAACTAGAGCATGTTAGGCTGGTTGTATTTAGAACTTACTTTCTAGAAAGTAGGTTAAGATTTACCTTTTAGAAAAACAAGTTGTACTAGTAGTTATAAAAAAGGAACTCTGAAAATAGTTTGTCTTACTTTTAGGCACGCCAAACATCTTCATATAACAATATTTATTTAATCATCAACGGTCTGCTCAGTTTACAAGGCTAACAGGACTATATAACAATAAGGGTTAGTCTACACGTACATAATCCCTTACACAATTCCTTACACCCCTCTCACATGGAGAGGGCCCCATGAATATTTTAATATTCGTGTGCCCCTCTCCATGTGAGAGGGGTGTAAGCTATTTGGTACACCATAAGGTGTACAAATAGCTTTATCCTAACAATAATTATGCTGGGTGTACATTGAATTTGACAACATGTCATGTGATATGTTGTTATTGGACAATTTCAAAAATAATTTATCTTTCCAACCAACACTTTTTTGGCAGACTATGCTACTTGTATAATCGGGGTTGACAACCCCAATTGACAATTACTCACATGGGAGGGGCCCACGATAAATAAAAAAATCGTGGACACCCTTCCTGTGAGATGGTTGTCAACTGAGGTTGTCAACCCTTGTTGTACAATAGCAAAATTCTAATTGTAATTTTCAATGTTTTGCACAATTTAAAATTTATAAAATTGAAATGTAGAAATGTAAAAATTCAAGAAAGATTCTGAAACAGCAAACACAGACTTTGTCTAAAATTTCAAAAAAGTAGCAGTACGACCACAGCAAAAATAGTTCGTATATTACTAGAAACAGCAAACAGAAACTCATGAACACATTATTGTAACAGTTGTGCTACATGTGATCATAATTTTAGATTTGTTTGCCAATAGATGATGTGGTAAGATATGATTTAATTTAGTCAAAATTTTACCAACCAACTAAAAAAATAAAACTCCCCCACCTATTTTTTTTTTTCCCACCACTCCATCTGAATCTGTAAATGATTATGTACAAATAACATTATTCTAATTGCAAATAGGTACCAATTAGCCTAATCTCAATTAACAGATCCAGAACCCCTGCAATTACATTAAATCCACCCCTATACGTACATCTACAATACACAATATGCATGTGTGTGTATCGAGAGACAGAGAGATGAAAATGAAAATGAGAATGAAGAATGAAGATAGATATAATTGTAGAAGTATAAGAAAATTAAACATACCAGAACTAGAGTGGTAACTATTTCCTCGATCGAGACCTGACGAAATCCTCCTCACAGCAACGAAGGATCCTCCTCCTCTGTCATCCATTCCTCTATTCCCTTTCTTCAAATATTTGTTTCCAAAAATTCCGGCTTCTACTCCCACAGCTACTTCTTCAAATCTCTCATTTAACTACTATGTCATCGAATTTTGGATTAATCATTGTAAACTAACACGAAATGCAGGTCGATAGAAAGGTTTCTAGATCCACTGAATTAGCATAAAAACCATAAAAGCATCCTGAAAACAACTCTCTATAATTTCCATATGTGAGGATTAAATATAGATCTGAGAATCGAACCTAGCATCATAGATTGATTGGTGTTTGTTACGTTGTGTGCATAGACAATAGAATGGAGGGGCGGCTTTTTCTCTCTCTATATTTTTGCTCTTGTTTCTCTCTCTCAAAATGGAGTTTTCTGTTTCAGTTGGTATCTTTCTTTCTGTTGAGTACGGGTGGCATTGGCCGCTTCGCGTCTTATAACTTTGAGATTTTATTTATTTATTATTATTATTATTATTTTGTCATTTATATCTTTTGCATAGTTTTGTGAATCATAACTCATAGCATGTCAGGTGATATATTTCACTAGAAAATCCCTAATTTCAATCGGCAAGTTACTTTAGTCACTATATATTATTATACGCCATGAGATCATGACACATTTTGAACATTCAAGTCAAAGTAATGTAGGTTGTGAATGGACAAATTATTTAAGATTTCTTAATAATCGTGATACAAATAATATAATCTTTTTAAGTGTAAGATCACGAGCTTCGAAAATGATTTTCCAAAAAATTGGAAAGTTTGACTAGGTATTTTGACTTCAATTCATAATAAGTTAGTTTGGGATTAAAAATCGTTAGTGAGCATGGTTTAATATAAAATGTTGGAAGAGTAGATTAGATTGTCCTTCGAATGCAAAGGCAGAAAAAAGTTTGACCGCAAGATTCATCTGTCAAACAGGGACGAAAGTTGATCTTAATGATCCAACGATGTCGAGTGGAAGGTCATCGCCCAACATGGGTCAATTAAAGTATTTGACACTAGTTTGATAGTAATTGAATGAAAATGTTTTTTGAAGCTTCCATTTCAACTTTTAACAAGTTGAATGGAGAGAGAAAAGAAAATGAAATTTGAAACATCTAATCTTTATTTTACGGATAATGCTATATATACATAATCGTGTACACAGAGCATTACAACCCTCTCACATGGAGGGAGCCCATATACAATAAAATATTCGTGGACACCCCTCCATATGAGAGTGTTGTAAAATTGTGTGTACATCATGAGTATTGTACATTTTACTAACATTGTTTCATGTCAAGTTAATCAAATAAAAATGCATTGGGATTCTCCAATTTCCTATGCAGTTCTCTACCAAACTTTTCTTTATGCAAAAATTGAGGTGAAACAAAGCACTCTGTTGCTCTAATCATTAATAAGAAATATTGACCATGACAATTGAGTCAAAGTACCATTGACTGTGTTTGACTTATGAACTAAGCATATTTTTAATTAGAATATTTCACGAGAATAGTAAGATTAAAGACTAATAATTAATGTGCTAAGAATGAAATAATCACTTGGAATTTGAGTAGGTTGGTGGATTTGTCACATGGGATGTTGGCAAAGCGTGGTACCGTGTCATGATGTTTGAAGTCCATTTATGTTCGACCCCACACACAAAAACATCAAACTTTTTGTACTTTGCTTGTGGGTAACATATGGGTTCCGAACAAAGTTTAGAAGTTTGTGGATTTTCATTGCTAATTATCATAGAGATTTGCGAGGCAACAAAAGCATGAAAATATGAAAAGACACCATAGAGGTTTGGTCGTTCAGTCCAAAAATTCTTGTACTGTACATTAATGAAAGGTTTGGGACGTATTTGCTACGATTTAATGAGAGCTTGGGATCTCAAGTAGCAAAATTTCCTTGATTTTATATAGAAAGTTTGACGAAGTTGAGAGAATGCTCAATTTTTTCATTCAATATTAATCAATAGATGAGAAACTTCTAACAAAAGATATCGTTCTGTTTGGGCTTCATTTTAATTTTAATGTATTTTTTTCTTTCTTTTTTTTAATCACATATTTTTTAATAAAATAATATTATATGTAAACTCAATGCAGCCAGTAATCAAACTTCATCGTAATAAGTGTAATATTTTATTGCATATTATGTAAATTATATCCTACTCGATTAACATTTAAAAAAAAATATAGAACATAGAGATATGTATGAACAAAATATTCCACGAGAAAGAGACTACACTACTGATGATTAGGAGCTCTATGACTTTCACGTGCGAACTACGTTGTGGTCCAAGCATGTTCTTTTATTTAAATATTAGTTTTTTAATATGTTGAAAACATAATATAATAAATTTTATAATATACTAATTTTTTGGGCATGATTTTATTTTTAAAGTTTTTAGCCATATAAATCGAGGGAAGCAAAAATCAAATCAAATAATTTACGAAACATCATACCGGACTTGGACAAAACTTTGATTTTTTTATTTTTATTTTTAAACATTATTCAATTTTAGAGTAATGACCATTTAAATTTTGGGTTTTGCTATGTGTATATAGGTATACACATAAGAGTGTTCATAATGTGAGTGAAGTGATGCTCATGCTGCAGTATCGTGGATCCCATCATACTCATATTATGAACACCCTTATATGAAATGCTATGTACCCATAACATTTTTCATTTAAATTTTTAATAGACTTTGTAGATGTTGCTTTAAAGAGAATGACATATCACATCACTTATGACACTTGTGGAGGCAAGCTGCAAAATAAAGTATATTTGAAATTATGGTGAAAGGTACAAAGACATGGAGATTCTCTTTCAAGTCACAAACATTATTGTGTTAAAATCAAGATAGGTGTGTGACACATTAGGGCCTATAATGAAAGCTACAAAGACATGGAGATTCTCTTTCAAGTCACAAACATTATTGTGTTGAAATTAAGATAGGTGTGTGTGTGACACATTAGGCGCCTTTTGTTTGTGAATAATATAATGAGATTCTTTTCTTCGCTTGAATCTGAGGCAACACGAAATAAACGAGGACTACACTAATTAATTGTAATAAAACTATAGAGTTAAAGAATGTACCAAGTTCAAGTAAGTAACTTGATTTTATTTTGTCATGTCTGTATCACTTAATTTATACTTCTATGTCAATCATTTCACTTTGTCTCATCTTAAAGTGCTAAATAGAAAAATGATGTCAAGTTGACATGACAAATACATATTATCCAATCAAAGCACCAACTATATCGTGTCAATACATTCACTAATCAAACTAACAAACTTGAACGAAATGACTTTGAAAAAAAATTATTTCAATATATATCTAGGGATCAAAATTTCACAAAATGAATTTCAAAGACTAACTTGAAATTTGAGTATACATTCAATTATCGATAAAATATTTACCACATTTAAGAGATGGATCACATGACAGAATTTATGAATTGTCGTGTCTAGTATAACTTGCTAGAAGCACCAAATGCGCAATGTATCATAATCAAAATATATACCTGATTTGAGGTTCACTCCAATCAAAACTTTGGTAACCTAAACAATACTAATTTAAATGGTAAAACAATTGCCATCAATTGGCCGCTGCTCCCATTGGTTACAACACAAATTGAAGAGCCTCGTATTGTCTCCAATTTGAGTAAAATTTTTAACAATTACACTTCAATTTGAGGTGTGTAGCTTTATAGTTGCTTCCTTGAGGCCAGAAAAGGGCCATACATGATATGAACCTGGCATTCTCAGTTGTCCATATTCCACCAACTATGGAAGCATGTATTCTTTCATTTCACTATAAGAAATTCCAAGATGATAACCAGATGCTTTAAAAAACCTACACCTTCCCAGCTTTGTCCAATGCTTTCAAGCCGATCCAATCTTCGGTATAGAGGGTCATCTATGTTTGGTTCAAAATGCATAATCATTAACACAATCCAACCTTTGGGCCTGCCGTCTCAGGTACATTATGAGCCAAAATAGAGAGCAATGGTTCCTTATGAGACGCCTGTAGGTCCGGTCCAGCTCAGGATGGGCCTTGCAGGAAAGATATGTGTTTCTGTTTCAGGCGCCACTAAGTGGGGCAAAGAAGTTTTTGAATGAGGCGATTTAACGCGTCACTTCAATTGAAGGTCATGCATTCAAGTTTTAGTACCACATACTTTGCTCGTTAGATGTGGGATGGTATTAATGCAGTGGACAGCTTGGGCTCTGTTTTGGGGTTCATTTATTTCTCAATGTTCGCTGAAGTATGGGTTGAGCCCCTTCATGCTCATCTGCAATTGCTCTAGGACGACATGCATCGTCTCCCACTGTGGATGCGCCTTATCCCCGGCTACAAATTCCCAAACCCTACTGCCGATCTCAATGACACTACAGCCCACCTCTTTCTTTGCCCCTTTCATCCGCATCAATCCTTTGATTTCTTCCACATGTCCCCATCTTCTTTCAATTGCGTACATGTTTCTCAACATGATATAGTTACCATCATTCCACGGCTCCATATTAATAGCTCTCTTCACCACCCTCTCAGCCCTTGTAACATCCTTAGCATACCCACAAGCAAATACGAAGGAACTCAATATGATTCCATTAGCCTCATAAGGCATGCTCTCGATTAGTTTTTCAGCTTCCTCCAAACATCCGGCCCTCCCCAATAGATCAACTAGACAACCATAATGCTCAATTCTAGCAGTAAGCCTAAGTTCCTCCATTGCCTCGAACCATCTCCTCCCTTCCTCGACTAAACCACCATGGTTACAAGCTGACAAAACACCAAGCATAGTAATTTCATTTGGCATAAACCCCTGGATTTTTCATATCCAAGAACACCTCTAGTGCCTCCTTAGCACGCCCATTGACCGCCAATCCATTTATCAAAGCATTCCATGTGCATGTTTTTCTGTGTTGTATCTCATCAAAAACCCATCTCGCTTTATCAATTTCCCCACATTTAGCATACATATCAATCAATGCTGTACATACATTTGAAGATCTAACCAACTTCTTCCGCTTCACGTACTCATATACCCAATTCCCCATATCCAAAGCACCCAAATCAGCAATTGCTGGAAGAACGCTAACAACAGTAACATCATCAGGATCAAATGCTTTCTCGGTCAGCAATTCATGAAACAATCTCATTGCTTCATGGGGCTGTTTGTTCTGACAATATCCACCAATCATCGCATTCCAAGAATACAAATTCCGCTCAGGCATGGTGTCGAACAGCAACCTAGCTTCCTCCACTTCACCATTACTACAGTATCCATCAATCATACTAGTCCAAGACACCACATTTCTATCGGGCATAGCATCGAACAACCTCTTCGCCTTCTCCATATCCCCTAGCTTGACATAACCATCGATCATCACATTAAATGCGGCAGTGTCCTTCTCACTTTCCAGCATTAGATCAAACAACTCTTTTGCCACGGCCATTTCCCCGTTTCTCACATACCCGCCAATAAGCGCGGTCCACGACACCGGACTCCTTTCAATCATTTCATCAAACACTTTCTTCGCAAAATCCATTTTCCTCAATTTCCCATACATATCCACTAACGCAGTCGCCACATACAAATTCGACTTAAACCCATACTTCACCACATGGGCATGCACTTCAGCTCCTTCAAATACAGAAAAACTCAAGCTGCAACATTTCGCAAGAGTCGAAAAAGTGTAATTATCCGGCCCAAAACTATCTTTCCTCCTCAACTCATTATACAAAACAGCAGCTTCAGAAAATTGTCTGGAATTAAGGTGGGCTTTCATCATAGTATTGCATAGAAAAGTGTTGGATTTATGCTGGATTTGGCCGAACAGGCGGCGGGCGTGGTGGGTTCCGCATTGTATGTCAGAGGAAGAGAGGGTGGCGATGAGCTTTGTGAGGAGGTTAAGGTTGGTTTCGAGGGCGTTTCGGAAAATGAAGGCGTGAATTTGAAGGAGCGTGGCTCTGCTGTGGGTTTTTCTTTGGAGGATTGAGAGGCATTTTCTCTCTTTCGGATTCCATATCCATGTCGATTGGGTGTCTTTTTCACTCATACCGTTAATGAACGCACTTTCATTCTTTTCTTCTTGAAAAGCAATTCATGTCGATTCAGAGTCTCAGACCATTAACGCGCTGCCACTTCAGTTCAATTTGGGCCCCTGTTGGAAAGAAGCATTTTTTTGCTTGATGTGATTAAAAAGATGAAAAAATTATTGGTGTGATGAAAAATATTATTTTATTGAAAAATGTGTAGTTAAAAATAAGTAAAAAATATAAAAATATAAATTAGAATATAAATCAATCGGGGCTGAATTTACTAGTTAATTCCATTCTCATTCTAGCAGAATTTTGATTTTAAAATTATATTCCATAAACCATTATTATATAAATTTACATGAATCAATGCATTTTGAAATATTAACACACACACACACACACACACAAGATATAATTTAGAGGTTTTAACAAACAATTCACATCAAAATGTCAAGAAATATATAAATAGCATTCATTTTAAAATACTTTTGTCAATTGTCACACTACCGATGTGCTTTTAAAAGCAGAAATACAAACGCAAGGGTCAATATTGGGTTGTATTAATGACTATCAAGAAACAGAAATAACTGATAGAAGCCTGCTCATTAATAAATTAGAAAAAAATAATAATATAAAAAGCACATTACCATAGTAATTAGATAAATGCAGCTACTTATTATAGATCATAAAGCAGGGGGGAAAAAAAACCCGCCATGAATTCTTTATATTTTCAATTTAAATCGTATTATAAATTAAATAAATAATCAAGTTTAGGGTGAGAAATGTGAATTTTTTAATCACCATTCCAACTCCCGAAAATAGTCAACGTGGCGGGAATGGAAATAACCGCCTCAGTCCCGCCACGTTGTCATCTCTATTCACAAATTGAGCAATATGGTCAAATGAGTTGATTAGTAAATTTTGATAAAAGTTGATAAAATGTGTGACTTAAAAGTTGTAGGTCCTATATCATATTACTAATTAAATATAGAATTATGTAACTCATTTAATTGTGAATAATGTTTTCCAACACCGTTTAAGTGTCTATTAAATATCTTTAAATAAATGAACATCTTAAATGAAGATATAAGAGTCATATTTAAGATGTATTTAAATTCATCTCATTTAATACTTGGTGTCACCTGACCAGTATTGTCGATCTTGCTGAATAATGTTACTTTTTAAAAATTGTCTTCAAAGTAGGTGAAGCTAGCGTTAAAAAGAATCAAGTATTTCGGTTTTGAATTTCTGTGCAATAAAAAAAATTGAAATTTGATAGAATTATTGATTTTGTTGGCAAAAAGGACTCGGGTTGTACTATTACCCCATTTGATTTTCATGATTTGTAAAATGAGAATAAAAAATATAGTCGTTATGGACTTCACACAAGAGATGAAAAATAAAAAATGGTGATTGAATGTGATTGATAATGATCTTATTTTTTATTTTTATGAATGATTAATGAGAAACAAATGAGACAATATTTTATATATATATATATACACACACACACACATCTGTGTGTGTGTGTGTTAATATTTCAATTAAAGGTAATCAAACGGATTAGGATGAAAATTATATCAATCAAACACCATTAATTACAATTTCATCTAAAACAAATTCTAGACAATTCAATTTCCTACAATTTATTTTCTTTCCATCCAAATTCTATCATTGCAATCAGATGGACCCCTATGGTCATTGAATTTTATACTTACACTTTGACCATTATACGTTAATTTATTTCACACTCATCATTGACCTTCACAGAATAGTCATTATGATAACCAACATAGTTTGACATCCATTTTTTATTTGAATATTCTACATATACTAGTGAGACGCACGTGTAAGACACGTGTCATAGTGTAATTGACTACATAATAAAATAGATATTAAAAATTATTTGTGTTAAGCATAAATTTACATCAAACATAATCACTTGAATACACTAAGGATCGAAATTCAATTCTGTGTTGTAACATTTCTCTTAATAAAAAACACATGTATAAGGATTCAAATAGTGCATTTAATGTGGAAATGGTTTTAAAAGGAAAATTATACCAAAACGTTGTTATTGTTTTTTGATTTTTTTGAAATTAGGAGAGGAGGTGATTGATATCGTATCCGGTCCCAAAAACAAAAGCAAAACAATAACTTGGAAAAAAGAGAAAGAGAGAGAGAGAGAGACACACAAATAGTAACTTGGCACACATTCATAGGAATAGTGTCAACACAAAGTCACACTTTTAATAAATAAAATATACTAGTAAGACGCACGTGTAATGCACGTGACATGATTTAGTTGACTATGTAATAGCGTAGATATAGGAAAAAGTCACAAAAGCTCTACTACTACTTTATTTATGCTCGTGTAAGCCTTCTTCGACAATGGTCTTTTTAGCACAAAACATAATGTCTGAGAAATTCCCCAATAAATTTTGTAATATTTGTCCAAAATAAAAAATACATTACGCACAAATAACATATATTACAACAAAATAACCAGAAAATCGCTCAAGAAAGATCAAATAAAAAAAATAAAAAATAAGAGAATGGCCCCCCTAGCCTCTAATATCCATATAAAGGACACGAAGGCTCTAAAGAAAGATGCACCTCCTGGGTACCCAATTTCAGTTTTCACAGCAACATACAAGGCTTCTGCTCTATTCTGCCCTATATATAGAAAAACCCACCTCAAAAATTCAAAGAAGATGAAAGCTTAAGTACCGTTAATCTCGCAGAAATCAGCAGAGGGAGAGGAAATAGAGTTAGTGGAATCTTAAATAATGATAAAGAAAATTGTATTTCAAGTACTAATCCTATAAAGAAAAGTCAAATCCATAAGTCCAACCATCGAAAAAAAGAACTTTACACATATAAAAGAAAATCATTTCGGATTACAATCAAATAAAGCAAGGAAAATGAATTGGTGAAGTTAAAGTGTCTTGAAAAATGGAGAGCAAATTTGGGAAGAAAGAATTGACAAAGACTGAAGAAGAAAGAAAAAAGTTGCTTGCGTCAGATGAGAGATTGAAAAATAGAGAGCAAATTCTGGGAAGAAAGAGTTGGGAATGACCAAAAAAAGGTTGCTTGTGTCAGGAGAATAGGTGATTGACTGTCAAAGTGAGATAGTGAAAAAATCAATGTTTTGAAACTCAGCCCAGACATTGAACCAGAAAATGAAAAGGGTCATTGGTTAAAAGGTTCAACGGGGTCGAACTGATATCAAACTGAAGATAAAAATAAATAAATATTTATAAACTGTTTAATTTTATTTTCACAACAATATATAAATAAATTTGCTTACCACCAATTCAAAATAAGTACAAATATGTCATGTATATATATTTTACAGTATAAAATTTATTAGTTTGTAATTTATTTGTTGAATAATTAGAAACTCATTCCAATTTTATTGAATGCATAAGATTTTTAAAAAAAATTATTTCAACAGTGTGAAGAAATTAAGTAAATTATATTATATTAATATAATATCGACTATATTGAAGGTTTTTAATTCCCTGTAGGCCATAAATGTTAACTGTTAGGCAATTAGAGTACTCATATTATATTAATATAATATTAGTTTTATTGAAAAGTCTTCAATCCCACATCGGAAGCTAAAGAATTGGAGGAGTGAAGAAGTGGATATAAAGGTACTCTGGGTTGGTAGAGTGAGGTAATGATGTGGACATGTGTTTCAATTATCAAGAAACATTACTTTCAAGCTTGAGTAAATTTTTAATATTTTATGAACCACTACTAAACGGCTCAAACACGGCTCGTTTTAAGTGGCCATTTGGCTTATGAAAGGTAATTTCAAACTTACTCTTTTATTTATGTAGGATATAAAAAGGGAAGACAATGCATTTAATGTGGAAAAGATTTTAAAAGGAAAATTATACCAAAACGTTGTTATTTTTATTTTTTTTATTGAAATAAGGAGAGGAGGTGATTGATATCGTATCTGGTCCAAAAAACAAAGGCAAAATAGTAACTTGGAAGAGAGAGAGAGAGAGAGAGAGAGAGAGAGAGAGAGAGACACACACACACACACACACACAAATAGTGGATATGCTTTTAGAGTATCTCTATGACTATATGTAGTAGACTTAATTGGACTCTTAAATTCTTAACATCGCAAATTTTCTCTTAATTGGAAAAAAAAAAATATTTTATTCAATCTAATAATGCAGATATTGAGAGTAGATCATTAATCTACCAAACATTATTTATCAACTAAGCATTCAACAGTAAAGAACAAAATCAACTCTAAATCATCATACAGTTGGACAAAATTTGAACAAACTGTAACTTACCATTTTTTCTCACAAGTTCTGGGTTACCAATGCTATTTCCCAGAACAAGTCATAGCTCCAAATCATTTTTACAAGCATCTTCCAACACCATGTACTTTGCACAAGTAAAATACTCATTCACTCATTGCATTGTAAAATTGCAATCAAACAACATTTTAATGAGAGGAGAAAGACACAATGACTTTGCCAAAGCAGGATAGATACGAAGATGTTCATATTCGCTCTCTTCTCCTCCCGAACCCTCAACAACCGGCATTCTTTAGCTGTAGTCTCTGACTTTTTGGTAGCCTTCCCATTCAAATAGGACCACTACTTTGAATTGTCATTGCCTAGCTTGACATCCACATTAAAGTCCTTTAAATCTAATGCTGCTCTAGACACTATTATACGAGGTGAGACTTGATATTAGTAGTACGTATTCTGCTATTTTGAAGCACTGCTAGAAATTGAACCGTGAAGAGAGAACTTGAATAGGAGTGGACTTCCCAAAGTTAGAATTGAGATATTGCCCATAAACACAAGACATGCACATTTTGTTTCCCTTTTAATATAATCAATATCTGCACCAATACATCACCAATAAAAAAAAGGACAATAAGCTCTCTGAATTCAACCAAAAATTGGTTTTCATTTTAGACAATTAATATGTAAAGTTACCAGCGCTCAACCTAAATGTGGGTTTTTTTTATTTTTTATTTTATCTTGGACTATATGATTAGATAATAATAAAGTTATGTGGATGTTTTTATGAATTTAAAAATAAAATAAAATAAAATAAAATTCATTGTTGTAGAATTATACCATGTAATTGAGCAAAGAAAAGTGGATTTATACATGAGACTACCCTAACAACCAAGACATAATCAACACGAATATCATGCTAAATGAAAAACAAAACTAGTTTTTACATTCAAATCACATAAGAAGCATGAGCTATCATCACTGGCCAGTGAACTTAAATTATTGTTATTATTCAGAAAAGGGAATATACCTGATTCAGGATTTGGCATCTGAAATCTGTAGATGACCATGAAAATCATTAGAAAGGCTTCAAATTCTAAACCATTTATATAAAAATGGAATCTAAACAACATACGTACAGAAACGCACTAAAACATAAGAAAATCTCACCGAATGCAAAAAAATGTACAATTTATTGCACAAGAACAATTTTCTTCATTGTTAACCCTGCTTTGACCGAAAAAATATCACAAAATTTTACCCAAATTACTTTCATCAAAAAGCTACAATGTTAACAAATTTACACTTAAAAATGCTCACTGAGTGAGGAAACTAATTGATAAATACTTATTATCAAAATTTGGAAAATAGAAAGTTTACTCTTAGAATTGATTCAGATAGTTGCCTGAAGCTCTACATACCGGGGAAGAAGGCAAAGAGGCGCGTTCAACATAGCGACAACCATATTATTGGTCATAGATCGTCGATTCCATGAGGGAAAGGGAAATGAAAATGGAAAATTGAACAACAACGTGTGAGAGAAGAAAACGAAATAGAAAAAAGAGAAAAAGAAATGATGGGTTTCTGGAGTAAAAAGTTTCAATAGTCACTGAACTTGGCACAATGTCACGTTGTAGTCACTGAACTTTCTTTTGCTGCTCAACGGTCACTAAACTTACAAACTTGTCTCTCCATCCATCCATCACTCACAACACAGTCGTTTGAAATTGTCTGACCTGGCTCAACGGAATTCCACGTGGCTACTGACGGCGCCTTGGTGAATCCACGGTGGATGTGTGTTTGTAGAAACTCGGCCACAGGTGATGCGGTTTCAACTTACAAACACGATTCTTCACTTTGTAATTCAAATCCCTAACTCGATTTTTCCCAAATTCTGTTTCTTCCAAAGACTCACCGGAAAAGGACCAGAAAGCAGACTCCGACACGGCGGCCACCACCAATTCTGATGGCACGCCCAACACCAACCGTCGTCCTTGCGGCCGACCTCCTGGTTCCAACAGCCGTCCCGGTGGGATGTCTATATTCTTGTCCGGCGGGCAGGGGCAAGTGGTTGAGGGTACGAATTCTGGGCAAAACTACCCAGCAGTTGGGGGAATTTCATCTATTTTTCCAAAGTGTTGGTGCATTTTAGATATATAGAACAGTGAATGCAGTGATGAGACAACGATGGCTGTGTTGATCCTTTACGATTTTTGTACTTAGTTTCTTTGTGTTATAGTCTTATAGAAATAAAATTGGGAAGGTTCCCGTAAATCTGTGTTTTTCTCTATTGTTCCTCATATGTTTAGCTGCATACAGTAGATAATTTTGGGGACTGTGATTGATAGACTAATGTTGGTTTGGGTAATGTGCAAGTGTTAATGTTCAATTGCTACCTTTGGAATAGGACTGGGTAGAAGCTTAATGTTCAATTGCTTCCTTTGGAATAGGACTGGATAGAAGCCGAATTAGAACCAGTCGAATCGAATTGCAACGTAGCTGTTTGTGCACAAGTACACATCAATTGAGTACTCCTCATCAAATCTGGTCGATATTCAATCTGGACCAGCAGCCACTTTAGTTGATGAGTTGCAAGACATAGATGAGGCTGAATCTTCAAGGTTGAGAGAGGAAAGGGAACGACATAGACGACTTGCAAACACTCAGACAGCCACTTCCCTGCAGCATTCTTGGAATGGCACATGGGCAGATTACTACTTGAATGGAATGGCATCGTCTTGGGGCTCAACTGAAATGGGGATTTTTATTTTTATTTTTTTATTTATATTTATTGCTGCTGTGACCTTTTTGTCAACTGAAATGGAAAATTTTGTAATTTAGATTAATGGTCGCTTGTAATTTAGTGATGGCAAATCTATAAATGGTGACTATCTCTCTCTCTTTTAGTTGCAACCTTTCTTGCTTCATCTTGCTGCAATCAATTGCAATATTTCTTGCTTCATCGTGCACCCCAGGTAATGCTGGTAGCAGATTCATGTACTAGTAGCAAACAACCATTAACTCCAAAAGATGCATCAATACTAAAACAACTACATTAACTTCAAAAGATACAATACAGACATTCTGGTTTGATTCAGTGTTCAATAGCAAAATAGATAAAGCTACATAAAATACAAAAGCTGCATCATCAACTACATTTTTTTTTATAGGTGCATCACCAACTACATTTAACTCCAAAAGCATGATTAATGAAAGAATTCACGGAGCTATTCCCTTCTCTTTCCCTTTATCCTCCAAATGTCCTTTTCTCTTGCTGAAACTGATGTTGACAGATGTCTCCACGTTTTTTTCCTGTGATTTGAGCATCTTTAACATACATGACAGATCTTCAGTTGAATCTTTAGCCTTATAGATACCTGAACAAACACAACTCGGTTCCCCACTCGACTCGTCTTCACGTTCCACTTGAAATGATGACAATCTCATCAAAAGAACAACCTGAATGAACGAAAATCTCAAAATTCACGCCGATTTTGTGCAGCCTCCAAATTCATAAATAAATAAATAAATAATCTATTCAACGGCGTGAATTACATATTCTTCACACCAATGAGTGGAATTCAGGATATTACCGGCACCGTGCGTGGAAATTGGTTCCTCTTTCGCGGTTTGACAGGTTCAGGTAATGGGATGTAGGTTTGGCTTTTATGGGTTGAAAGTCACGTGTAGCTGGGGATGGTGAAAATGGAAGACGAAGAACATCTTGCAAGCGACTTGTGTTCATTCCAGGGGTTTCGAACTGGGGGAGATTGATGGGAGAGATTGAATTGGGGTTCACACGAAATGGATTTAGGGAAACTGGTTTTCATTTTAAAGGTATGAAAATCATGTCTTTCTGCAAACACACATTCACCGTGGATTCACCAAGACGCCGTCAGTAGCCACATGGAATTCCGTTGAGCCAGGTCAGACAATTTCAAACGGCTGTGTTGTGAGTGATGGATGGAGAGACAAGTTTGTACGTTGAGTGACCGTTGGGCAGCAAAAGAAAATTCAGTGACTACAACGTGACATTGTGCCAAGTTCAGTGACTATTGAAACTTTTTACTCGGGTTTCTGTGGGGAAATGGTGGAGGAGACATGGCGTTAGCTTGTGAAAATAATGATGCAAAACAGTAATTGAAAGACTCATGGTAGAAGAGTCGAGATGAATTCCAATAATAATGAGATAAAAAAAAAAAAATTTGAGTTGTCAAATAGAGGGAAGAAAAGGGCACGCAACCTTATGAACAATGTCGAAACCAATTTTTAGGATATGAAAGATACAACTGTATGAAGAGAAATGGAAAGTAAGATAGTTGAGTGAGAGTGTAAGCAAATTAGCTGGCAGGTTTTCAATAGTTGGAAAAAAAAAAAAAAAAAAAAAAAAATAATAGCAAACAACCCTATGAACAGTGCCAAATCAAAGCCACTCTTTTATGTTATAGGGAAATGTGCCAAGTAGTAGAAGTCTCTATTTGGTAACCAATTTCTTTTAAAAAAATATTTTTCTCATACTCATTTTTCATAACTATTTTTATAATAAAATATTCTTCACGTAAATTAAAATTTTTCCTACTTTTATTTAGACATTTTTCATAAAATTTACTATTCAAATGCTCATTCTTTCCATAAAAAAATTGTCAAACAAGGGCTTAATTGAAAATCTTAAAGGTTTGATGACTTGGCTCACGAACACAAAACTTTCAATTAAAATGTACGTCAAACTGAATTAGTGGGTAGTGGGTTGAATGAACATATTTTATTCTTGAAATTTAAAAATCCTCTTTATTATCTACAATGTACTAATTAAAAATAAAAAGACTCTTGAAGACATGCTTATTATTGTTTGCAAAGCCATTCGGTTACTAATATTATTAGGATTATTCTGTGTGTACAAAATAATCTTTACCAGAATGTTACCAGTAACTCCCATGGGGTGTGACCCATGTGAGTTAATATTGGCAAAAAATAAACCATTCACCCTGTTCATGTGAGTATTCTGATAAGACTCTGACAAATTTATTTCGTACATATAGGTATAGCATCTCCCATATTATTATTCTTCAAGGGATGCCATTTAATAAAGTAAAATTAAAACTTAAAACACAATATATTCTTTCTTTCTACTTCTCAATAAATATAATAGAAAAATGCTACTTAACCCGCATGGGTGATCACATGGGTGATCGCATGTGAGTGTGTGGGTTCCATATGAATAAAATAATATTTTTCTGCATACTCACATGCGATCATTCCTGCGATCACTCATGATGTTTATGTAGCATGGTTGAATATAATAAGACTTTTTTTTTATTGCACATGTTACATCAAAGTAGTTGTCCGACAAGAACTAATGGTTCTATCACATCACCGAATTCAAGAACATATCAATGTATTTCATTTTTAAACCCTTTGTTTGAACCCTATTTTGAAAGAGATAATGCATTTTAAAATGGTGATAGATGGAAAATATGTTGTTAAAAATTAAGAAAAATTTTGAATTTGCGTGTAATAATATTTTATTGAAGAATGTGTCGTTGAAAATGAGTTTTGAAAAAATGAATTTTTAGAAGAACGAGGCTCAAATTGTGAAATTCTCCGCAATCTAACGACACGTGCATGTGGTTGACGTCGTTTTCTATGATAAAATGTCCGCCATGGGACAAGACTCGAAAAAGACAATCGAACGTCTTAGGTACATCTATGTAGAAAAAGGTGAGCATACTTCTGTTTACTAGAAAAATGCTATATGTACACCAATCATTTGTGAGAAGACTGTACATCGGAGTGTCAATCCCGATGTACGTATAGTAAAAGTTTTCTTGTTTATGTCTTACAAAAGTCCTATCACTGTTAAAACCCTTAAAAAAGTATGTTAAAAAAAATACAACCGAACCCATATTAACCTACAAATAGTCGTAAACTCCATCTTATTTAAGTCTCAAATCAGAGCATTTGCATTGTAAAAAAAGCGAGCATTCATCTTGTTTCTTTGTCATTTTTTAAAATCTACTGCAAATTTCGATTCGTCACTGGAAAAAATTTAAACGAGGTTTAGGATATGCATCAATCTAATCTAACTGTAGAAATTAATTACTAAGTAAATTATAGAATGTTTTTGTTGGAAACTTGAAATGTACATAGTTTCTATAAAGGTATTGCAATATTTCTTTGTTTATTTATTGGTCTAGAATAATTAAAATAATATTAAGAATAAGATAGCGCATATTCTCCCGAACACATCTAGACTCGTAAGATTTGAAACTTGACTTACAAGCCTTACGTCTTTTAAAATCCTGAAAAAAAAAAACTGCTTCACAGGTGAAGTTTTTCTTATTTCCTTGATGCCAATAATTCGTTGCTAAAAATTATCCCATACAGAATTTGTTGAAAAAAATTTAAAAATTATTCTTTAAATTAATGGAATTAGGGACGAAGTGAACATAGACGAAGGGGTTGTTGATGCATGCTAGAATAGAGAGAAGTTTTAAGTCAACGATATATAAACGGCCTTTAGCAATTTATGCAGAAAAAACAAAGGAAAAGTAGTATCAAATCTAGCTTTCAATTGTAAATAGTAATTTACATGAAAAAGTCCAAATGAGTGAACTTTGCCATTGACAAAAGTCCATATTTATACACGTATATATTCCTCTTGAATTATATATATGATGAAAAGCTTTGTCCATATTTTGCACGTTATTTATTAATAGAAAATAATTTATTGATAAATGGACTTTCATGGAAATTACTAAGGGGTTGTTTGACAAAGTTATAGCAAATTTTGACAAAATATTTTGAAATTTGTGATTGAAAAGTTTCGGATATTATGAAATATGTAGTAAAATTTAAAGTTCGAACCGTTGAAAATTTGATAAAATTTTGTGAAACAAATAATCAACTTGGGTTTTCTTTCATGCACATCTAAACCAGAAGCCTTAAACAATTTTCACAGTGAAAAAAAAAAATTAGAATCATTCTAGTGTGACAGAAAATTTTTGACACCCTAATTGACATACGCTAACAACAGGGGTAGGTGGGGGGCATTTTTTATTTACACGGGTCCCACGCACATGTGAAAATAGGTCATATAAGGTGTCAATATTTTTCTAACATTTTTCAAAAAATTATCATTTGACACCAATAAGGAAAACCTAGGAGTCCTAAAAAATCCTGATATATTCAGAGTCTTCTTGTAAGTAAAATGTCCTCCAAAAAGGTCAAATTCCTGTTTACACTAAGGGATCTTAATTTCATGAAATTTGAGGGCATATTTAATGTTGTCTTATCATAGAGTCCAAAATAAAGTAGGCTTTTAACTTGTTGTTTATTAGGGTTTTCTGTTTTAGTGTCTTAACAGTCTTTTTTCCTCTACTATTGAGAAATAAAATACATGCATATAGTATAGTAACTATATCATTGTGTTCTAGAACCGAACATATCTAGAAATTTGCTAATTAAGCTACTTGTTTTATTTTTCAACCAAACATATGGATAAAAATGGAGAAACCCTTATTATTTATTAACGTACTATATTAAAAATAAAATGGTTAAAAATCTTAATTAAATTCTGATCTTGGCACATTTTCAGAAAAATATTCTACAACATCCCTTAACAAGTCCTAATTAATTAATTATTTCTTTATTAAATCACTTTGAGGTTTGTTGAAATTTGAAATATTCTCTTCAATAATTAAAATGACATGAATGACTGACGTGTTTTTATTTTATTTTATAAATTATCATATTTTCTAATAGAAGAACCAAAGATTTTAACATAATTCAATCATACAAAATTGAACTCTATATGTTTGTTGATTAAAAATTGATTTTAAGCTAGATGATTTCATATCTTTGTAAGCATTTACGTAAAAAATCAATGGTCAAATTAGTGAAAGTTTTTATTTTCTTTTCTGAAGAGGCAGTGAAATTCATGTGTATTGTTTAACTATGAACAAAGAAATAGACATATTTTTTTCCCACTTATTTGCGTTATTTTCTAGAGTTGGTATGGTTCGTTCTATAAAGGAAAAATGATCTATCATCATATGCCAACCCACATGATAGCTGATATGCCAAGATTACAACAAGCACAATTGATATGCCAAGATTGCAGCAAGCTATAATCAAGAATCAGCTAGAATCAAGGATTGGTTTTATTGTATGAATATTTTTCATTATTTATTTTCCATACATAGTTACTGTACCTATGTATATAAACTGTTTTTACATATGAATGAATGCGTGCAAAATTCAACATAAAGCAGTGGTTATTTCCTTTTTATGGTATCAATTTTGACCCCAAACATCTTCGATGAGAATTTTTTTCCCATGGCTCAACCCAAATCTCATCCTTCAAAAAATCCCCAAGACGACCCTAGTGCTCTGGACAAGCCTCAAACTGTGACATTTTCTCTGTCGACATTACATCATGATAAATCACCGCCGCCAAATGTCTCAGCAATGGGTACAGCTGCTCCTTCGTCCTTTTTGGTAGATTCATCTCCCACGATGACTCCTTCACAGGTAAGTCAACCTTCTACACTTCCTTTAGATCCACCAGAACATTGTCCTCAAAATCTAAATATGAATCATGCATCTGAGTACCCATCAATACTGAACCTCGCACCCACACTGTGGTCACCAGATCTATGAACAACATTTACAGACCAAAAAAATTGTTTATGGTCTCCAAACACCCTATACTCCCATCCTTGGAACCCACTTCGGTGACTCAAGCGCTAACTGATCCCAAGTGGTGCGATGCAATGTCATTTGAGCTTACTGCCCTTATGTGCCATGATACTTGGCGTCTGGTACCACCTCCCAAGGGATGCAATATCATTGGGTGCAAGTGGGTGTTTCAGGTAAAATGACTAGCTGACGGATCAATTGACAGATTTAAAGTCAGATTAGTAGCAAAGGGCTTTAATCAGAGACCTGGATTAGACTACACTCAAACTTTTAGTCTTGTAGTGAAACCAGTGACCATTCGAACGATCTTATCTTTTGTTGTGATGCGAGGTTGGTCGCTAAGACAATTAGATATTAATAATGCTTTCCTTCATGGTCATCTTACGGAAGAGGTATACATGACACAACCTCTGGGCTTTCGGAATCAATCAAAACCTGATTATGTTTGCTGCGTTAGAAAAGCAATATATGGTCTTAAACAAGCACCACGCGCTTGGTATTCTGCTCTCAAACAAGCCCTATTGGAATTTGGTTTTGTTAATACCATGTCAGACTCTTCATTATTTGTGTATGCTGTTGAGTCAACTATTGCATATTTTTTGGTGTATGTTGATGACTTAATTATCACTAGCAATGACTCAAATTTTGTTGCAAGCATCATACAAAAACTTGGGGGCAAAAATTCTCTCTCAAAGACTTGGGGCTCTTAAATTTCTTCCTTGGAATTGAAGTAATTCCTACCAACAATGGGTTGTTTCTCACTCAACATAAATACATCAGAGACCTTCTGGCCAGAACATGCATGGTTGGTGCTAGGGATATCACCACTCCACTGTCCACTTCGGTCCCTTTGAAGTTAGATGATGGATCCGCAGCTGTTGACTCCACAAAATATCGTCGAGTAATTGGTGCTTTGCAACATCTCTCACTTACTAGGCCCGACATAAGCTTCACAGTAAACAAACTATCACAGTTCATGCACACTCCAACTGCAAATCATTGGGCTGCCACAAAACGATTGTTGCGTTATCTCAAGAATACCATTTTTCATGGCATTTCAATCCAGAAAAATATTAGCCCCGCCCTTATATGCTACTCTGATGCGGATTGGGCAGGAAATCTGGACAATCGAAGCTCAACTTCAGCATATTGAATTATGCTCGGTTCAATTCCCATCTCATGGAGTTCCAAAAAGCAATGTGCCATTGCAAGATCATCGGTAGAGGCTGAATATCGAGCGCTTGCTGCAGCTGCAACTGCAACTGCATCAGAATCTATGTGGATACTATCACTCTTTACTGAAATGAAGTTCACCCTTCCAAAGCCACCAATGCTTTTGTGTGACAATTTTGGAGCAACACATCTCAGTTTTAATCCCGTTCAGCATTCAAGGATGAAGCACATACAAATTGATTTGCACTTTGTTCGGGACCTGGTTCAAAAAAATTCCCTCATTGTTCGACATGTCCATACACATGACTAGCTTGCAGGCTTACTCACCAAACCACTTTCAAGGCAACGCACAGATTATCTACAGAACAAGATCGGCTTGACCGATAGTAGCCCATTCTTGCGAGGGGCATATCAAGGAAAAATGATCAGTCACCATATGCCAACTCACATGACAGCTGATATGCCAAGATTACAGCAAGCACAGCTGATATGCCAAGATTGCAGCAAGCTATAATCAAGGATCAACTAGAATCAAGGATTGGTTTTATTGTATGAATATTTTTCATTATTTATTTTCCATACATAGTTATTGTACCTGTGTATATAAACTGGTTTTACATATGAATGAACGCGTGCAAAATTCAACACAAAGCAGTGCTTATTTCCTTTTTACGGTCCGGCGAGAACTAGGCTAACCTAAATATTAAGAATTTATGTTTACCTTATCCAATAATACATTTTTATGCTAGCCAATTAACAAATATTTTAAAATTATTAACTCGTCAAATTAAATCCATTATGATAATTAACATTATTGATAGCTCAATTTAATTAATCTTCAAATTTGTTTGTTGAAGCTCTATTTCTTACAATTGTTGGTTTTTTATTTTTATTTCAACGCCACATACGCCACCACTCATCAAAGATAATTAATTACATCAATTCGACTACACTTAAAAGGATTATGACCCCTACATACATTTAACACGAACTTTGCTCTTAAGATTCTCCACAATGCTGCAACCAAATCCCCATGAAAAAACCCTCAAAGGGGAGGCTGAGGCTCCTATTATGGGTGCACAAAAAGATTAGCTAACTTTTCCTATTTCGATTATTGAAATACAAAATCTATTCTAAGTGTGGGATAAAATCTCGCTTGTCTAATGTCTATTATTGCCCTTTCTTTTTTCATTTTTTTAATGACACTCCATACTGTTTGAGAACACTAGGAAGCGACCTCAATTTTCATTTTCTTTGTTCCAACATTTTCCGGCAATAAAAACGATTTCATAACCTCCGAAGATTGCTTCCCTTTTTTTGTCACCTTAACCGGTTTCGATACATTGGAGCCGATAAGATGTGGAAAATTAAGCCGAGCTTTTTGGCCACGAAACTTGAAAGCTCATAAGCCAATGCTGCATCCTCTGGCGTCTCATATGTGCCAGCCAAAGTCTTCTGCCTTTCTGGGAGGGATTCCTTATTTCTGCTGCAAACTTTCCCCACCGCCGCCGCCTCACGCCTCTGTACCGCTTCCACTCTGGTGGCACGTTGATTCCACGTAAAGATTCCGACTCTTCTGCCGCAGTCTCATCACAACACGGTAAATTATCATCAAATAGTAGTACTCCAGGGCTTTCTGCGAAGAATGAACTGTTAAAGCTTGAGTTTTGGCTGTATATTTGTGCATTGCATGAACTTATTTCTTTAAAGTTGTCAACAGGAAAATTATCAGAATCATTTAAAAGATAATTTTGTATGGACTGAAGAAGGGCCATGTCTGAATCTGAAATGGGATTTGCATACATTTTTGAGGATTAATTCCTAAGTTTTCTTTTCACACAAATGGTGTCAAATTATGGATCTTTGTTCACTGTCAAAATCTATAAAGTTTCTGGTGTTATATATGCATGACAGAAAACCCTAAGTTTTCATCTAGTGATTTCGACGAAGGTCTCTCAATCCACGTGTTAAATACTCGAATAGAAATTTCTATTATGCAAAATGAGTATACATTTTCAATGTTGGCCATAAATTGGCTTAATTTAATATGATGAGAATATAAACTATGCTTTTTCTTCATTGGGTAAAGAAAAATGTAGCATCCAAGCAATAGGGCATAATATATAATATTGTCGCAGTTGCTTGACTCACTATTGATTTGATCATTGATATGTACCACGGGCATTAAATAAACAAAAGAATTTGGGACCATATTAAAAATATGCTACATGACTACCTGAAATGAGGACAAATCATTATTCAATTTCATTGAATATTTAACTTTCGTTTCACAAGCTCATTATGTCATATTTAGTATTTTTCTTAATTACTTAGAGAGTGAGGTTACATAATACATAAAAAATAACAAAATTATTAAATTTTCTATTAATCTATCTCTATTAACTTGATTTTATTTGTTAGTCAATGATTTTTGCAATATAAAGTTTTTTTAGTATTTTTAGTTCTAGAAACCTAAGTAGGTCCAAAACTCGGAATTATTATTATTTTTTTAAAATTCAATTTGGACTAAAAGTCTAAACCAACTAATCGATTCGTTTTAAAACCTAGATTGGGTTGGTTTGGGTTGCAATTCACCTATATCACTAATTTTATTTTGATTTTGTGTTAGAGTAGAAATTGACACAAACTAAACCGCGTTCAGACCTATATGAAATCATAAATGAGATTTCTTGGATTTTGAAACATATCGTGTTCATCTCATCAATAAAATCTGTTTTTCCAATTGTGTTAGTTTGGAGACACAAGTGATATGACTTCTTTCAATTTATCATGATATTCAACAAAATTATAATTAAATTGTACAACAAATCACAAATATAAACACAAAAACAATTAATTACCGCTTCTAAACTATACATTTAACTTCCCTAAATAAACAATTAACAAGATTAACAATTATATAATTAATGTATTAATTTACAAGATTACACTTACCTCCTAATAGGTTGTAGTGTAAAGGTTAGTTTAGGATTAGCAAAATTTAGGGAAAGGATTATCAAATTAGTACACAAAGATATTGCAGATTAGCATAATCCTTTCCTGAACTAAGAGACATTTGAGATGTAACAAAATTTCCTTCGAATTTTATTCCATATGCAACCTTCTTATGAACCAATATTAGACGATACTAGCTATCACAAGTTATGAATTAATGGTGAAAATGGAACAATACTCAAAGGACTTTTTGTGAAGGGTTATACTAGCACAAAGGCCTATTAAATATAGTTTAGAAGTTAATTAATTTGATGATTTAGGTAAGTAAATACATAATTGGAAAGTAATTATTTTATTTATTTATTAGAAGGTAGCTAACGTGCTGATCTTAATTTCATGAAAAAAGAGGGCATATTTATTGTTGTCTTATATTGACAAATCATTTTCTTTGTTGAATTTTATGAAACAAAGAATTCCTAAGAGTGATGATCGTTTTGAGATTATTTTCAGTTTTCAATTTTTAAAACACTTAAAACGTGTTTGGTATGTTATTTTCAAAAAATGCGTTTTTGAAATTAAAAAAAAAAAATAACAAATTACAACATAAAACTCAAAATGATTTTTTGATGTCAAAAACTCGAAACAAGGAAAGTGAACTTAAAAATTTATCTAATTAAAAAATTAATAAAATCATATAAAACCTACCTAAATACAAATATCCATCTCTCAATCTTTCTCCCTCTCTCTCAATTTATTATCTACTGATGATTTCGATGCGATTGTTAAAGATATACTTACAATGATTTTTTTTTTTTTTTTTTTTTTTTTACCAACTTTAAAATTTGTGTTTTTTTTTATCACATATTAGCATAAAATTGATATGTTTTAATAAATAATCAAATTAATTGAAAAAAAGGTCATAAAATTATTTCTAAAAGTTTTAAACCATTTTTTTTTTTGAGAAATACTTTTTTTAGAATGACAAATCAAACTCATTTTTGGGAATCTTAAAATAAACACTCAAGATAAAAAATGAATTCAAAACTGAAAACAAAAAATAGAAACACAAATCAAACTCACCCCTAAGATTTTCAGTTTTGATGTCTTAATAGTCTTTTTTCCCCCACTACTTCAAAATGTTGAAAAATAAAATACACGGGAAGGAGATATGCATTTATAAACATATCATTCTACAAATGCAGTAATTTAAATATTAGTAATAGTTATTAAAATCGAAAAAAAAAAATGTTGAGATGAATTCGTCTCTCCCATTTCTTCAACTCCTTCCAATCAAATATTCAAACTTATCCCTTCACACCGACTCTCAAAAAAAAAGAAAAAGGAATTCAATCTTTGTAAAAGAAGTTCAACGTTCTATAATTATTAATTAAATCTGATCGTGGCACATTTTCAAATTAATAAATTCACAAATCAGTATTTGTATTAATTATTAATTTCTTTATTAAATCAAGGTTTTTTATAAACTATCAAATTTTCTAATAGAAGAACCAAAGATTTCAATATAATCAATCATACAAAATTGATTTCTATATGCCCACCGTAATAATTGACTCATATAATTGATTTTAAGTATTTACGTGAAAAATCTATGGCCAAATTAGTGAAATAAAGTGTTTTTCTTCTTCTTCTTCTTTTCTGAAGCAGCAGTGGAAAAATAATGAAAGAGTAATATTTGACGTCGGATTATATTTTGTTTCTTTGACTTAACCCAACAAAAATTGTTTGGTTCTCAAATTTAAGATCTGAGATAAGTTTTTTTTTTTTTTTTTCTTTTTTTTTTTTTTTTTTTTTTTTTTGGAATTGAAACAAACCAGTCGATTGGTTCCATCCAGTTCATGTAGTTTCAAGATTATCCGCCCTTGTCCATTTCCAAGTGAAAAGACCAAATAAAAATGAGAAATGCTACACGAACATAACCGTTGACATAACGGTTCACACTCCCCTCACACATGAGGGGAAAATGTTATTTTATTCAAGTGGGACCTATACACCCATGTGAGAGGAATGTCAACCGCTATGTCAAACATTATGTTTGTTTAGCATTATTCTAGGAAAAAACCCTCAAAGGGGAGGCTCCTATATATTATGGGTGCACAAAAAGATTGGCTAGCTAACTTTTCCTATTTCGATGATTGAAAACTCTAGTATAATGTGGGAAATGCAAAATCTATTCTAACTGTGGGATAATAATCTTGTTAGTGTTGTAAAATAATGAGATAATTATTTATGATTGTTTAGTGTTATCATGATATATAGATAAGTCTTATTTAATTTAAAAGATCTATTTCATTACAATTGTAACTCTTATTTTGGACCCTATAAATATAAGATATTGGTTCTTAATAATATATACTTGAGTTTTGACTCTTATATTCTTCTCTTTTTCTCTATTTTATAACACGTTATCAGCACGAAAATTTAATTTTTCAAAGTTTAGAATAGGTAGTATATATTTAATTGTACGCAGATTCAATAATTTTTAATCACAATTTAAAAAAAATTATGGCTGTCAATGTTTTTTTGCATCTTCATAAACATGTCTCTTTTTTTGACCATAAATTCTTTCTCTAAAAGATAATAGGTTGCCATTGGTTTCAGCCTAGATAAAATATTTCTCTTTATTAAATCCATAACTTTCTCTCTCTAAGAGAGGTGACATGTAATTAATGATTGTTCAACTTGAATTTTGAGCTGAAGTGAGGTATGATCTACTGCTTTTATGTGGTTTATACAATAGCAACACATATTCATCATTCCACGTGTTTTTCTTTTTGTCTCTGTGCATTATAAATAATTCGTTATTGTTTCAGAAGTAGCACCACATTATAATTAAGTTCCTGTTTGATTCTCATTTTTTCACCATAAAAATGAAAAATATGACTGTTATCCATTACATCCAGCCACTATATTTGACTTTACATCTCTTGTGTGGGATTCATAACGACTATATTTTTCATTCTCATTTTACAAATAATGTGTATCAAACGGGGCCTAAGTATATTACTTGTTCATGCAGAGCATGAATATTCCAGAAAAAATATTGACAAAATGCTCTTGAAAAGTAATAGTAAAATACAACATGCTCTCAAAGTAGTGCATGTTTCGAAGAACAAATTATTTTATTTTAGTGTTTACTCTTGAAGGAAAACACGTAACTTATGTCATGTTTATATTAATTGATTAATCATTATGTAACGTTTAACCATATTATTCGAAAATAATTGTATTTTCTTTTTCTTTATTGTGTAGTTAATCAAATGACAAACATCATAAAACTTGAGTTTGCTGCACTTGACATATCTGACAAAAATTATCTGTCATAGGTACTCGATGCTGATATACATCTTGTCTCAAAGGGTTTGGGAAAGACAATAAAAGAAGAAAACAAATAATCTCTACAGGATCGTGCTAAGCACTCTTCTTCCTTCATCATCATCTTCACGATGGATTGAAAATTAAACATCTCAATGAAAAAGATCTACAGGTTCTTTGGAAAAAATTGACCGAAAGATTTGATCATCAGAGGACTATAGTCCTCCCCAAAGCCCGCTATAAGTAGATACACATTCGTTTGCAAGACTTCAAAACTGTAAGTGAGTACAATTCTGAACTTTTCAGAATATGTTCAAACTTGATCTTGTGTGGAGAAAAAATCACTGATGAAGATATATTCGAGAAAACGTTTTCCACATTTCACGCCTCGAATGTGCTCCTGTAACAGCAATATTGTGAGCGTGGTTTTAAAAAGTACTCAAAACTTATATCTTGTTTGCTTATTGCTGAACAAAATAATGAACTGCTATTGAAAAATCATGGGTTACGTCCAACTGGTTACATCGATACAAGGACGTGGACGTGAACCCATACATGCACGTGGAATAAATCATGGATGAAATAATCAACAAAGTTATCAGTAGCAAGACAACAATTTCAAAATGTACAAAACAAACGAATGTAGCACATAAAAAAAGGTGTACGAAGAAAATTGCTTTAAATGTGGAATGAAACGGTATTTGACACGTACCTGTCGTATGACAAAATATCTTGTGGATCTTTACTAAAAATCAATCGAGGAAAAGGAAAAAATGGAGACAAATTTTGCTGATTATGATGGTCCGACTGATGTGACTCATTTGGATGTTTTTGATTTCTTTACCGATCCAAATGAGAATATTACCATTTGATTGGGGGTGGTGTGATGGAAGATATAGATTAGTTTATTTTCTACGTTTCTAATATTTCCTTTTATTTTAGAAATTTAGTTAGAAATATATTTTTACTTTTCGCAAAAAAAATTAAAAAAATATAAATTTTATTATATATCGTCAATTTCATAATATGAATTATGTTTACTCTTTTAAATTTAAACACAAGTTTTTTCTTGTTAAAAAAATATATATTTTGTTATATTTATAGATTCATGATGGATTGTCAACATACGTGTTTGATTGATAGTGCAACTACACGTACCATTCTTCAAAACAAAAAATATTTTTTGAACTTAACATTAGCAGAAAATATTGTTAATACGATATCTGGTGTATCGAATATCGTTGAAAGCTCCAGAAGAGGTTGTATTATTTTACCAAAAAATACAAAATTATATATTGACGATGTACTTTACTCTAACATATTCAGAAGAAATTAGCTTAGTTTTAAAGATATCGGCTGCAATGGATATCACATTGAGAAGATACAAAAAAATAGTGTTGAATATCTTTGCATAGCTTCTTTTGTATCTGACAAAAAGCAGATAAAAGAAAAATTTTATGCACTCCCATCTGATATGTATTATACATTTATAAAAATTGTTGAATCAAACAATGTTATGAACTAGAAGTTCGTTGACCCAAAAAGTTTTGTACTTTTACTTGATTGACTTGGACATCCATGAGCTATAATGATGCGTCGAATAATAAACAACTCGCATGGACATCCTTTAAAGAATTAATTCTTTTACCTAATGATTATCTATGTGTAGCATGTTCACAAGGTAAGACCTTTGACGACAAAGGTCGATATTGAATCTCCAACTTTCTTATAAAGAATTCATTGAGATTTATGCGGGTTTTGATTCATCATCCATTATTAGGTATCTTGAACATTTAACGGGTGATTTATTTACTGCACGTTTTGCAAATTGTCATTTTGATGAAATGATTTTTCCAATTTTGGGAGAGGAAAAACTACATTCTAAAAAATAAGGTAAAATTTCTTGGAATGAAATAACTTTATTTCACTTTAATCCCCACAACAATCAATGTGGATAAGAGATTGAAAAAATCATTCATTTGCAAAGAGTTGCAAATTAATTACTTGATGTATTTGTTGACATGAGAAAAATGACAAAGTCATATATACCAACAGAAAATATTTCCACAAAATTGATGTCCCTGCAGGACAATCTACTGTAACAAATGAATTTCACATACCCCAGAAGCGTGGTCAACCAGTTTGTTCAAAAAATTCTGTACCTCGAAAAAGAAAAGTACAAAAGAAAAACTAACCAAAAATTTCAAAAGAAGTAACATTAGAAAAGATTGACCAATCAAATATTAAAAATATGGTTCCTGAAGAACCACAAGTGTCTGAAAATAATGATATTTCAATAAATTATATGTTATCTCATAAATTATGAGAACGGAATAATGTTGTTATAGGCAACAGTTTCGTCTTTAATGTGGCTCTTGATATTATGCAAAACGAGGATCCTGAATCACAATTAATTAAATACTGTTAAAATAGAAATGATTGATCAAAATGGAAAGAAGTCATACAAGTGGAATTGAATTCCTTAGAAAAACGAAAAGTGTTTGGACATGTAATTCAAACACCTAAAAATGTAATCCACGTAAGATACAAATGAGTTTTTGTACAAAAGAAAAATGAAAATAATGAAATTGCAAGATAAAAAATCCGACTAGTAGCTCAAGGTTTGTCAGAAAGACCAGAAATTGATTATGAGGAAATATAATCTCCCGTAATGGACACCGTCACTTTTAGATTTTCTGATTAGTTTGACAGTATCACAAAAACTTGATATGCGCCTTATGGATGTACTAACTTCCTATTTATATGATTCATTTGATAGTGACATATATACGAAGTCCCCGAAGGACTTAAAGTATAAGGAACGAACGATACATGCCCAAAAATTATGTTCTCAATTAAATTGCAAAGATTATTATATGGATTGAAACACCTAAATCTGATTGGCGCCACAACCGTAACCAATTTTGATCCAGTCCAATTCTTCAATTTCATAATTAGAAAATAATTTTAAACTGTCAACTCAAATGCAAATGTTGTTGATTATTCTAAAAATATGGTAATTTAATGCATGTAGATTAAAGTAATTGTTAATTTAGTGGAAAACTAATGAAAGAGTAATATTTGACGTCGGATTAAATTTTGTTTCTTTGACCCGAACCCAACAAAAATTGTTTGATTCTCAAATTTAAGATCTGAGATCAGTTTATTTATTTATTTATTTTTTTGGAATTGAAACAAACCAGTCGATTGGTTCCATCCATTTCGTATAGTTTCAAGAGAAAAAAAATCCGCCCTTGTCCATTTCCAAGTGAGAAGACCAAATAAAATTTTGCTCTAACTTTTTTGGTATTTTCATTTTGGTTTCAAAAGAACACGTGAATTACTCATGCTGAGTTCTGGTTTTAAGACCCATGCGTTCACATTATGCCTTGTTTGATGAAAATTGAAGTTAAGATTTTAATTCAAGTCAAAGTCTAATTATAATCAAACATTTTATGTGGCTTACAAATTTTCAACCACATAATTCATCAACTTTTATAAAAATTTAATAAAAATCAAATTTTAAACCCCATCAAACAGGGGCTAATACATGTTTTAACATTCTTGGATAATGCATTTTCAAGCTAGTGTAGAGTTGTACTCATCACCGTTCACGATGACCATCATTTCAAATTAAAGATAATTAATTTCATCAATTCTACTATAATCAAAGGATTATGATCCCTATGTTTAACACGAACTTCGCTCTTAGGGTTTTTTGTTGAAGTCTGAGCAAAGCTGTAGATATCCACCCTCCAAAATCTTCATTTGAGAAATATTAAAGAAATGGAAAATAGAATAACAAGAAGTCATCACAAAAAGTTATGTAAAAAAATTGTAAATTGAAGAAAAACAGTGGCCGTAAAAGACTAATCTAGTTAATGTGTTAATAGTTATTATAACCACACGATAACTCTCACGCCTTAAACCTTCCGGCACACCAACACAGTACACCTCGGACAGCATATATCTAAAGAAGAAGTTGGATTCGAACCTTGGCTATTTTATTGGTGCTGTCATAATTTGTGAGAAGTCGTGTTTATGGAAATGCAACTCTGTTAACTAATGTTCCGTTGAATGGTTGACACGTGGTGACATCTTGGCTGTTGATTTCAAATTCGGAAGGTCCCATTATTCATTGACTTGGATGGTTGATTTTTTGGTGCCATTCATTCAATTCATTTGCTGCCTTTCCAGCTTCGAGAGAGAGAAAAAAGAGGAGAAGGGAAAGGGCTAGGGTTTGGTTTGGTTTCTTTCATCTGATTTTACTTAAAATTCCTGATTTTAAGTAGTGTGTGATAGAGTATACCTTCGTAAATATTCTGTGTAAATATTGTGAGAAACTTTGTAATTTCTCTGTTGTTGGTTATGTTTGTGTTCGAAAATTTTTTTAATAGAGTTCTTGGTAAATCTTTACAGATTTATCGTTGTACTTGAAAGAAAAGTATTCAATTTCATTTCTCTGAACATTTGTAACCATTTGTTGCCATTTTGGGGTCATTTAGTGCAACCGAGCGTTATCCAATAAGTTGGATGCTCAACGGGAAATATAGGCGTTCGATGTGGAGATAGGAAAAAATCCCTCAAAGGGGAAGTTCCTATATATTATGAGTGCACAAAAAGATTGGCTAGCTAACTTTTCCTATTTCGATGATTGAAAACTCTAGTATAACGTGGGAAATACAAAATCTATTCTAACTGTGGGATAATAATCTTGCTAGTCTATTATTATCCTTTCCTTTTTTTTCTTTTTTTTTTAATGACACTCCATGTTTGAGAAAACATATTAGGAAGCAACCTCAATTTTCATTTTCTTCGTTCCAACATTTTCTGGCAATGAAAACGATAACATAACCTCCGAAGATTGCTTCCGTTTTTCTGTCACCTTAACCGGCTTCGATACATTGGAGCCAATAAGATGTGGAAAATTAAGCCGAGCTTTTGGGCCACGCAACTTGAAAGCCGCTCGATCATAAGCCAATGCTGCATCCTCTGACGTCTCATATGTACCCAGCCAAAGTCTTCTGCCTTTCTCGGAGGGATTCCTTATTTCTGCCGCAAACTTCCCCCATGGCCGCCGCCTCACGCCTCTGTACCGCTTCCACTCTGGTGGCACGTTGATTCCACGTATAGATTCCGACTCTTCTGCCACAGTATCATCACAGCATGATAAATTATCATCAAATATTAGTACTCCAGGGCTTTCTGAGAAGAATGAACTGTTAAAGCTTGAGTTTTGGCTGTATATTTGTGCATTGCATGAACTTATTTCTTTAAAGTTGTCAACAGGGAAATCATCAGAATCATTTAAAAGATAATCTTGAATGGACTGAAGAAGGGCCATGTCGGAATCTGAAATGGGATTTGCATACATTTTTGAGGATTAATCCTAAGTTTTCTTTACACACAAATGGTGTCAAATTATGGATCTTTGTTCACTGTCAAAATATAAAGTTTCTGGTTTTATATATGCATGACAGAAAACCCTAAGTTTTCATCTAGTGATTTCGACGAAGGTCCCTTAATCCACGTGTTAAATACTAGAATAGAAATTTCTAGTATGCAAAAGGAGTATAAATGTTCAATGTTGACCATAAATTGGCTTAATTTAATATGATGAGAATATAAACTATGCTTTTTCTTCATTGGGTAAAGAAAAATGTAGCATCCAAGCAATAGGGCATAATATATAATATTGTCGCAGTTGCTTGACTCACCATTGATAGGTACCAAGGGCATTAAATAAACAAAAGAATTTGGGACCATATTAAAAATATGCTACATGACTACCTGAAATGAGGACAAATCATTAGTCAATTTCATTGAATATTTGTATGATTGGTATCAAGCCCATATTTGGTGGGATCTAAAATTAATTTTTTTTTTTTAGATTTTATTAAAGGTTAATAAAATATATGATTAAAATTAATTATCGATTTTGACTTAAATTAAAATTTTAATCAGTACCGAATAATGACCAATTAATTAAAATGAAACTTAGTAATTTATTTGACAGTTTTGGACCTTTGGTCCTATTGTCAAAACACGAAACAATAAATCGTGATGTGATGAATCACTCGTTCTAAAAGATTACCCTATTAGAAAGGGTTTCATTTTGTTTAAATCTTCAATCCACGATCGTGATCCCATTTGAGATGAAAACAAAAATTTCCCATTTGATAAAGATAGAAGGGTCTTTCCATATTCTTCATTTATTTAATACAATTAAAAAATAAGAAAAAAATAAATGGATAGAAATTTTTAGAAAGAAAATATTCTTCTTCTCCACCTACACAACCCACACACCCTATAGGCTACAGCCTCCACTCATCTACCCACGGACTCCCCCGGTCCCACCACACCATCATTGAATTTGGTTTAATTTGTGGCAAAATCTGAGCTCCAAATCACGTTTCCAAAACTAGGGACCTAGTCTAGTTTCGCGCAAAATTATACAAGATTCTCTGGTTTGTCGTGAAATAAAAGATTGGGAGATTTTGATGGATGGTTTAGCAAGGGTGCGTGAGTGGTGGTAGCGGAATGGGATTGGTGGACACCATAAACTACCCTTTTTTTTTTTTTTTTTTTTTGTTCATGGATTTTAATTTTTTTTTTTTTTTTTTTTTTTTTTTGTCTAATTTGATGATAGGGGTGGCAATTAGGTGACGGCAGAACGAGACTTTGAGACGATTATTATCGTTCTCACCTCATTGATGATTTTTGAGAGTTGGGTGAGGATTATAAAATTCAAATTCATTGTCTTGTTTAATTAATTATTTATTTTTAACTACGGTTTAAATTAAGATACAAAAGTAAAATAAAATAAATATAAAGAATTCAGGCGGTGTAATGCGAGATGTTTATTACCATCCGTATTTGTGGAGCAAGGCAAGTTTACAAGTCAATTTCATTCACAGTTACTGAATTTTATACTTAGGGCGCGTTTGATACCCTAAATTTGTCCTGGAACTAGGAAAATATTTTCCTAGTTCCTACTTTTAGCTGTTTGATTAGCCAAATTTGCTTTGGAAAATGTTTGCCACCAATTTCTAATGTACAATCCCTTGAAGCACAAAAGTAGGAAAATATTTTCTTATGATTTTAGTGAGAAATTATTTTCCACCTTGTTGGGTGTTTTTTTTTATTTATTATTATTTTTTTTTTTGCTTTTTGGCAATGGAAACATATTCTAAATTCAATGGTAAAAAAATTTATCCATTTAATTGACAATTTGTATGAAAAATGAAGTCAAACGAACATAAAAATTTTATGAAAATATTTTTTTTTATTTTTTATTTTTACTTTTTGGCAATCCAAACAAATTTTAATACAGATTGTAAAAAAATTATCCTAAAAAGTAACAATTTGCATGAAAAACAAAGCCAAACGGATTAGGTGGAAAATTATACTAATCAAACATCATTAATTACAATTCCCTCTAAAACAAATTCTAGGCAAATCACTTCCCTGCCAAATATTTTATTTGCCATCAATTTTCCATCTTTCTATCAAACGGACCCTTAGTCACTTTGATCATTAAAATTTAAATTGTTAGATACTCATCACTGAACTTCACAAAATTAGGCATTCGCAGAATAGTAGTTTGACATTCATTTTTAAACAGAACATTCTACTTATTCATGTGCTAAGTCATAGGATTTAACTAAAATTCTTAAAGGTTCGATGGCTTGGCTAATGAGCAAATAGAAATTTGAGATAAAAAAAAAAATGAACATCAATTAAATTAGTGGATTGAATAAAATATTTTGTCAAGATCAATGATGAATTTGAAATAAATTAAAGTTAAGTGACCATTAGTAAATAACTCTTTAAGTTTAATAATCTTATAAATTATTTTATGCTTACAATGTAATTTTTAAAAATAAAAGGACTCTTAAAGATGTCCTTACAACTATTTCCAAAGCCCTTCAGTTACTAATATATTTCAACTACATTTTTTTAAATAAAATAATTTTATCTTAAATTCAATTTTTTCTACTTTTAATTACATATTCTTCAAAAATTTACTTGAAAGACAGATTTCTTACTTCTTTTATTGCATGTGTTACATCGAAGTAGTAATTATTTGACAAGACTACCAACGAGTTCTATCCCGTACCTCATCGAATCCAAGAATAAATTTTTCAACAATTCTATTCACTTTGTCATTTTATTGTCATCTTCAACTATGGCATGTACATGTGATTGACGTGGCTTTCTATAATATATTAAAAATTATAATATAATACACATAAAAAATCAGTATTTTAAAAAATTCATCTAAACTTGAAACTTACAAAAAAATCCCGCAATTGACCCCCTTCGTTTCAAGATATTGTATTTAGAATAGTGTTTTATGAGAGAATGTGTGATTGAAAAAGAAGGAAAAGTTTTCGATTTACGTGCAGTATTATTTTATTTAAGATTGTGTGATTGAAAGTAGGAGAGAGAAAAAAATTATATGATATGATAGGGGCCAAACAAGAGCCTAATGTGCACATAGGCAGAGAAATGCCATCCTACAAATTTTTTGCGACCCAAAATGTAATTGTTAAAATTAATTACTAAGTAATCGTGATTTTGAGAATTATGTTTTTGTTAAAAACTTAAAATGTAAGTATAAGATTTCTATAAAGGTATGCATTATTTATTAATTGTCTTGAATATTAAAACAATATTAAAAATAAGATAAATCATTATTACGACAAGGCATCTCGTGGACATGTCTAGGCTCGTAAGGCTTGAGAATTTACTTTCACGTCTTACGCCTTTTATAAGCTTAGAAAAATAGATGCATGGGTGAAGCTTTTCTTACAGAATTTGTTGAACAAGATATTTGAAAAGCTATTACTAATTATGTATTGATAATGTCATTTTTTGTATAAATCATTGCAGTGTTGTGTGGCTGTTAAAAAAAAATTAAAATAAAATAAAATTGAAGTTTTAAGTCCACAATATACAATCATAGAAAGAGGTGAGCAATTTATTCAGAAAAAAAAAAGGGAAAAATATTTGAGGAAATTACACTCTACCAGGTATTTCAAGATTCCAATGCAAAAATCAGGTCACAAGGTTTTTTATGCAAACATCAGGTATCCAATTAATTATCATAAATTATTAATATTAAAAATATTATTATAAAACCATATTTTTAAACCCTAAAAGATAAAACTCTCTCCCTAAACCTATACACTTTCTCTCTGCCTTCTCTCTAAAACATCGGCAGCTCCTAAATCTAATCGTCGCTCCCCCTCTTCGCGACGAATACTGGTGACACGACTAGCGTCGGAGCGCAGGACGACGAGCGTCGATGTCGTGCCTGCTGAGCGTCGATCTGAGCGCAGTTGCGGGTCAACGTGAACATCGAAGTCGCGACGTTGTTGTGGCTGTGCTGTGCGGCGACAGCGTCGCAAGTCGGGTTTGTTGGTTTTTGGTGTGGTGGTGGAAGTGTATTGGTGCGATGTTGTTGGGTTTGTTGGTTTTTGGTGTGGTGGTGGATGTGGTGGTGGTGCGGGGTGATAGCGGTGGTGGGTTGAATTGGTGGTTGTGGTGGTGTAGACTGCGGCGGTTGAGTTGTGGTGGTGGTGGTGGTTCTACCAAATCTTTTTTTTTTTTTTTTTTTGAGTTTGATTTATGCTATGAAGTTGTGGTAATGGTGGTTGATGGTTTTGGATTCTTTATGTGGGCAGTGGTGGTGGTGATAGTGATAGTGATGAGGTGATGTTGATGGGCGTGGTGTTGGTGGTGGTGGTTGTGACGGCGGAGGAGGCAGCGACAGTGATTGGATGGGGCGCGATTTGGGGATTGGGCGATGGTGGTTCTGGGGATTGGTTGGGCGATGGTGGTTCTGTTAGTGTTGATAATGTTGGTGGTCGTGGATCTGGGATGTGGTGTTGGTGGATTTGGGATGTGGTGGATCTGGGGATGTGGCTGTGGTGGTGAGATATTGGTGCATCTAGGATCTGGATCGTGGTGGAGGTGGTGGTGGCGCTAGCGGTGGTCGTGGTGCTTATGGCGATGGAGGTGACGACGGACGCCGTAGTGACGGGATGGGACGTAGAGTGTCTGTAACCAATAATTTGGTTATATTTGACCAAATACTCAAATGTGACCTAAAAATTTGATAATATGTGGCTGGAAAAAGATTTGTGACTAAATAATTTGAAAATCTGTGACTTCGAAATAAACTGTAATCGATAATTTTGATCTCTAAATAAACTGTGACCTGTAAATTTTTTGAATTCTGACTCCGAAATAATATGTGACTAATCATTTTGATAATATATGACCAATAAATAAATTGTGACATTAATTGGATATCTGTGACCATTAATCGAAAAATGTGATTTTATTATATTTAATTAATTATATATATATCTGATTTTTGAATTTTTAAACTTTGTACCTGAATTTTGAATTGAGGTAAACTTGATACCTTAAATATGAATTTTTCCCAAAATACTTAAATTTGTAACGATCCAGCTTATAATTGTAAATATTAATTTACGTGAAAAAGTACAAATTAGTAAAGGTTCTCACTTTTCCGTTGACAAAAGTTCATATGAATGCAAATGAAGGCTATTATGGATAAGCCCTAAGTTCGTTTATTGGGTTACATACATAGTTGACAAAGACACTTGTATGCATGGGATGAGAAGCCTTGGACGGTGGTGATTGTAAAAGAAAGTGAGTGAAGCGTTTAGACGTACGCCAAACTGTAGTTACTATCTATAATACTACTAAAATCCCTATTTTACCAAAATAGGGACCAAATTGAAGATTCTTGTAAGAATATTGAAATCTCGTAGAGTTTCGCCGTTCGAGCTCGCATTGCCGCCATGTCCGAGCTCAACCTCCGGTACATCTTCTCCCCTCCAACCCAGCTCGCACCTCTGGTCCTTTTTCTCACTCCAACCCGTATTTCATTACATAAGAAGGTATGGATGCTTTTGTTTTGTAGGTTGGAATTTCTGGGTCTAAGTTAAACTGAAATTGTAACCCATGTATGAGTTTAAGTGAAGCTGAATATTTTCCATTTTTTGAATAAGCGAAGTTGAAATATAGGTCCGTTATTTGATTATTTCCCGTTCTGGTTTAAGGTGAGCTGAAATTGTAGGATTTTTTGGGTTTAAATGAAGATGAATTTTTTTTTTTTCCATTTTTGGTTGAACTGAAGCTGAAGTTGTTGGAATTTTTGGTTGAAGCTAAGCTGAAATTACTCGCTGAAATTGTTGGATTTTTGGGGTTTAAGTTAAGCTTAATTTTTTTCCAATTTTTTGTTTAAGTGAAGCTGAAATGTTTTCCAATCAGTGTAATATCCTGCATCTACTTTAGCCTAAAGCATTGCATTTGAACTTTTTTAAATGTTACTAGAATTTGGATAAAAATTATGTCACTGCATATAGCATTTAAATGTTACTGAAATTTGGATGAAAATTATGTCACTGCATATATTCGGTGATGAAAATTATGGAAGATCGGTACACATTTCCACTAAAATGAGCTATATGTTTAATCACATTTTACTGTCAGTTGATGACAAATAGCATTCAGTACACGTAAATATTGGGTCCGTGTTTATGTTGTGCAGCAGAAAAGAATATGGAAGATGTTTCGTTTGTTAAATTTGATAATGAGAATGTAGACGACACTGTAAATGTTGTAGAAGACGAAACAGTAGGTAGAGATGATGTTTCTGTGCCTGAGGTTGGTATGCAGTTCAAAGAAGAAAAAGAAGCGTACAAATTTTATGCAAGATATGCTTATGCCGTAAGTTTTCCAATTAGGAAAAGAAGTTCAACAAAGGATGATGATAGTGTTTTGAGATATGTCACATTGACATGTAGTCGGGACTTAGCAAAAATTTTAAAATGCTCCAATAGCCTCTTTATTTTTAATATTTAATTTTATCATTCCCAATATGTATTTATGGTTTTTTTTTCATTATTTTATTTTAACTATCTTCCCTCCAATAATTATATTACTTTATTTAATTAAGTCGATAAAATGTACATTGGAAGTTGGAATCTTTGAAACATTAAATTATAGAGAGGTGGGTTTGGCTCTCTAAATTTGGAGACTCAAACTCACTCTATATTTTAAAAAGTTAAATTGAAGAGTCACTTGGAATAAAATTTTAAAGATTGGCTCTTTAAAATAGAGAGCATTCTACTTTTAAAGAGTCTCTTAGAGATACTCTAAGTCCATTTGCATATCAACACTAAACGCGTGGTTCGCCAGCTATTGTATATGATATATGTATACACGTATTTATTCCTCTTCAATTATATACAATGAATAGTTTTGTCCTTAATTTGCACGTTATTTATAAAATGAAAATAATTTATAGATAAAAGGACCTTCATGGAAATTACTAAGGATTATTTAACAAAATTTTTGATAAAATTTTCTAAAATGTGTAATTAAAAATTGATAAAAATTATGAATTTTATACATATGTGATTAAATTGAAGTTTGATTAAAACATTTTATCAAAGTTTTATTTTTACAAACTGAAATAGAGAACTTAGGGTTTAATTTCATATATACAACCACGAACCTTGAACAATCTTAAAGAACAAAGAACCTGGGAATTGGGATCCTCAAAAATGTATGCACTTTTCATATCAGACTTAGACATGCCCCTTCTCCGCCCTGTCTAGCCCATATTATTTGGTGTTAAAAAAAATTAAATAGTATTTTTTGAAGAATGTATGGCTAAAAAAAATGAAATTTTTTTATTGACGTGTAATATTATTTTATGAAAAATTGTATGATTGAAAATAAGAGAGAAAAATTATAATGTGACGAGGCTCAATTCATACAAAATTATCTTCTAAATGATTCTAATGAATTCTTTTTTGACAACTTTCCATTTGATATTAATAATTTCACTAATGTTATAGTGTTAGATAGGTTGACAGGAAATGTTGATATAATATCACACGTCATTCTATCATTGAACTATTTGAAATACGGTCAGCTTTTTAATCCAATCATCTGCTGTCACCTACACTTCTGTCAGTGCATATGTCAAAATTCTGTGAATGATATTCTTTTTCTACTAGTAAGTAAATAAAGTCCTGCAAAAGGGCAAATTCCCGTTTTCACTAAGGGGTTGTAATCACTTGATCATAATTCCCTTTTCCAGTTTGAGTAATGTTATATAGTTTCACTGAGGTTACAATCTAAGTTTAGGTAATGCTAAATGAAATGTAAAATGAAATGAGTTATTTAATTTTACCTATCAATTAATGTTACATTAGCGTCACATAAACTGTGATTGTAATCATAGTAGGGCTAAATAGCATTACTCTTCCAATTTTGGTGTCTTAACATTCTTTTTTTCTCTACTTTTAAATATTGAGACACAAAATACATGTGAAGGATGTCATATAGAGAACTATATCATTGTGTTCTAGAACCAACTAGAGATGGTTGAAAATTAAATTTATTTATGTTTTCAGATTTTATGAAAGATAAAATGAAAAAAAAAAATTGGACGATGTAATTTAAGAATTTGTTTAATAGTATAAAAATAAAAACAAAAATGTTGAGATGAATGTTTCTCTCCCTTTTCTCCAACATCAAATCAAACATTCAAACTTATCTAAGATGAAGCACTTTTGTCTATCTAAGAAAGGAGTATAGTCCGTGGTTGATTGAAATTAAAATCAGATTTTTAATATATTTTGATAAAAGTTGATGAACCGTGTGATTGTAAAGTCGTGGACCCCATTAAAATTAATTATTAATTTTGACTGAGATGAAATCTAAATTTTAATATTTACCAAATATGGACTTAATCTTTGTGAAAGAAACTCAACGTGCTAGAATTATTAATGAATTCTGATCATGGCACATTTTTCAAATTAATAGATTTACAAAATCCCTTAATTTGTCCTAATTAATTAATTTATTTGTTAAATTACTTTGATGTTTGTTGAAATTTGTAAGATTCTCTTCAGCAATTAAACTGACATGAATGACCGACGTGGCTTTTTTTGTACAAAATTGAATTCTATATATGTCCACCGTAATAATTGACTCACAAGTATGTTGATTAAGAATTGATTTTCGAGCTAGGTTGTTTCATATGATTGTAAGTATTTAGTGAAAAATCAATGGCCAAGATATGATTTTTTTCCCCCAAATTCATTTATGTATGATTTAACTATGAACCTAGAAATAGACATGTTTGATTTTTAAAATATGCTACACAAACAAGCTAAAAAAAATAGGTTCAAAAACAGGGTTCACACGTGTCAACACATGATCGGACTGTTTGAAAAATTAAAAAAAAAAAAACAAGCACCCAATCATCTGCTGTCAAGTCAGTCTGTTTTATTTTCCTTGTCTTTGAACTTGGACAAACATCATTGTCTTTAATTTTTTACGCGACATTTATTAGACCGTAGGTCGTTGGATCAAGGTCTTCTAGTAGGTTCTTCTTATATATACTCCATTCTTGGGGAGAACGTTGATCTTCCTCTTCTTCTCTTTCAAATTCTGATAGACATTTTCTTTTTCTTCTTTATTTTTTGGTTCCCTTCCGTGGAATGAAAATTGATTGTTTTCACTTTAGAAGAAGATTATATTTCTGGCGGATGTCGATGAACTGTAACACTTGCATATGCCATAAATTTTTTTTTATTTTTTTATTTTTTTTTAGGTACATTTGGTTTCTAAAGCACACGTGAATAACTATGCTATGAATTTTCGGTTTAAGAACCATGCGATTACATCATTGCACGTGTTAAGGTCATTGGATAATGCATTTTTATGCTGGCCAAATAACAAATATTTTAAAATTATTAACTCAATAAATTAAATCCATTATGATAAATTAAATTATTAATAGCTCAAATTAGATAATCGTCGAATTTCTATTATGTGTAGATAAATATATACTCCTTGTTACGGCTTTACTACTTACTTTTTAATAAAGTTATTTTTATTTCAAAGTAGTAAGATTTCTATTTAGCCCCTATTTGGTCGGGATTAAAATCTAGATTTTAATTTAAGTCAAAATCAATAATTAATTTTAACCACATATTTTATGGAATCCACAAATATACATTTCATTAATTTTTGTCAAAATCATTATAAAAAAAAAAAAATCGTACTTTGATCCCCCAAACTTAACTTTCGTAAGTTTTAACGAGTCAAGAATGTTGTATGGCTCATGTCCATATTGTTTATTAATTACTTGACATTATCTACTAATGGGTTATTATGTTTATTTTTAACGAATTAGTGGGATTGTATACTAGATGGTCATGTTCATCTAGCATAACTCAAATTCAATTTGGAGGTAAAGACTGTCAAACTGATCTATTACAATCGTTGATTTTTTTATTCTTTCAATGACGTTGATCTTTGAATAGGGAGCAATTGCCACATGTGATCACCACCACTTATGATGAATATCATTACTCATTAAAGATAATTAATTACATTAATTCGACTATAGTCGAAGGATTATTATCCCTTTGTTGAACTCCATTCTTGCGATTTTTGTTAAAATCTGAGAAAGATCAACACAAAGCTTTACATGAGGAATTCAAAAATTCGAGAAAAACAATAACCTTAAAAGACAAAGATTTATCCAATGTGTGAATAATTATTATAAACTCACAATATCTCTCACACCTTAAACCCTCCGGCACACCAACAAAATTTATATAGACGAGCTTATAAAGGATTCATAACTCCAAATATTAATCTTGCTAGTCTTTTATTACTTTTTTTTTTTTTTTTTCCCAGTGACACACTCCGTGTTTGAGAAAACATATTAGCAAGCGACCTCAATTCTCCTTTTCTTTGTTCCAACATGTTTTGGCAATGAAAATGATAACATAATCTCCGAAGATTGCTTCTGTTTTGTAACCTTAACCGGCTTCGAAAAATTGGAGCCAATAAGATGTGGAAAATTAAGCCGAGCTTTTGGGCCGTGCAACTTGAAAGCCGCTCGATCATAAGCCAATGCAGCATCCTCCGATGTCTCATATGTGCCTAGCCAAATTCTTGTGCCTTTCTTGGAGGGGTTCCTTATTTCTGCCGCAAACTTCCCCCATGGCCGCCGCCTCACGCCTCTATACCGCTTCCACTCTGGTGGCACGTGTATTCCACGCACAGGTTCCGATTCTTCTGCCACAATCTCATCACAGCATAAATTATCATCAAATATTAGTATTCCTTCAGGGCTTCCTGCCGAAAATGAATTGTTAAAACTTGAGTTTTGGCTGCAAATTTGTGCATTGCATGAACTTATTTCTGTAAAGTTGGCAACAGAGGATTCTTCAGAATCATTTAGAAGATAATCTTGTATGGACTGAAGAAGGGCCATTTCTGAATCTGAAATGGGTTTTGCATACATTTTTGAGGATTTCTAGGTTTTCCTTACACACAACTAACGGTGTCAAATTAAGGATCTTTGATCACTGTCAAAATCTATAGAGTTTCTGGTCTATATATGCATGACATAAACCCTATGTATTCTCATGTGATTTCCATGAAAGTCCTTAATCGACGTATTAATTCACGCGAAAATTATGCTAATTCTTTAATGCTCGACTAGAAATTTCTATTAGTCAAGATAAGTATATGTATACATAATACATAGTCTATATATAAGCACGTATCCGTATGTATAAAATGACATATTTAATATGCACGTGTTCAATGTTGACAAGAAATTGGCTTAATCTAATGTGTTGGGGGGGGGGGGGGGGGGGGGGGGGGGGGGAGGACCGTGCTTTTCTTTATGGGAAGGAAGAAATGTAGCATCCAACCAATAAATAAAATATTTTGGGGCCACATTAAAATATACTACATGATTACCTGATCATATGAGGACAAATCATTTGATAATTCGATCGATATTTTTGTGATTGGTATGACAAATTAATTAGAATGAAATTTAGCTCCGATTTGATTCTCATTTTTCTCAAAATTCTTTTTTCTTTTTTCTTTTTAACCACACATTCTTCAATAAAATAATATTACACGAAAATCCAAAAATTTTCCTTATTTTTTAACCATACATTCTCCATCAATCAACTTTCAAAATACATTATTTCCCCCAAAATGGGAATCGAATGGGGACTTGGTAATCTATTAGACAATTTTTGTCCGATATTTTTAAAAACACAACGCAAAAAGATTATGCTATTAGAAATCAAATATATTGTTTAAATCTTCAATATGCTATCGTGATCTTCATTTTTTCGATTATAGCCTCACGGGTACACGATTTCATTAAATGGTTAGGTAGCAATGTGACTTTGAAAGTTCAATACCTTTGCTTCTGCTAATCTTGTACAATTTTAAAGTTTACATTGACAGTTGTCGTGAGTAGAGATCCAAATTCACATATTTAAACATTACTTTTGAAAGTTAAATTAGAAATAAAACCACATACAGAAAATTTAAGGAGCCCAAAGCCGACTCGACCATAAAGCTACTTCTGTTGAGATTAATTACACTTGAAGTAAATAATTGAGCAACCTAAATTTGTACTGTATATTGATCATATTTATAAGGTTTCATATGAATAATCTTATAAAATTTGTATAAAATATGTGAAGAGAAAGAGAGTTATGGAGAGGAGAATAATACCTCTATGTTTTTATGTATATTGAATGAATGATTATACAAAGAAGAGAATTACAAAGATTATATATTAACCCTAACTTGTGTACAAAGCAATAGGAATCCTACCTAATATAGAGATCCTATACATATGGTAAGTTAATATTATGGTAACTTAATATTTGCAATACTCCCCCTCAAGTTGGAGCATGTATGTCAAAAGTGCCCAACTTGCGAGTGAAGTGTAGGAAAGCCTCCTTGTCTAATGCCTTAGTAAATAAATCTGCAACTTGATCGTTGCTTGGAACATAGGCGGTCTTGATCTCTCCCTTGGCAATTCGTTCACGAACAATATGACAATCTATTTCAATGTGTTTCGTTCTTTCATGGTATACTGGATTCGCAGCGATATGCAACGCTGCTTGATTATCACAATACAAAATCGCTGCTTGTGGATGATCCACACATAAGTCTGTGAGCAACTGTCTTAACCATGTAAGCTCACAAGTAATGGAAGCCATCGCTCTATACTCTGCTTCTGCTGAGGATTTGGACACGGTCGTTTGTTTCTTACTCCTCCATGATATGAGCGCATTTTCCAAAAATACACAATATCCCGTAACTGACCGTCGTGTAGTAATGTCTCCTGCCCAATCTGCATCACAAAATCCTGTTAGCTGTAACTTCCCTTTTGATGGGAAATATAATCCTCGTCCTGGTGCCCCTTTCAAGTATCGAAGCAATCGGTGAACAGCATCAAGATGGGGTTGTCTAGGTGCCTGCATGAACTGACTGAGTGTGTTGACCGTATATGAGATCTCCGGTCTAGTAATGGTGAGATAAATGAGCTTCCCAACCAACCGTCGATAGTATGTGGAATCTTTCAACAACTGTCCATCTGTTAAATTCAATTTTAATGACTGTTCCATGGGGAATGATGCTGGTTTTGCTCCAAGTAACCCGGCTTCTTGAAGAATGTCAAGAGTATACTTCCTTTGATTTATCGAAATTCCTGATCTTGAGCGAGCGATTTCTACTCCGAGAAAGTACTTTAATGTGCCAAGGTCCTTTATCTTGAATTGAGATGCAAGAAATGCTTTCGTAGTAGAAATTGCTTCTTTATCATTTCCTGTGACAACCATATCATCCACATATAATAAAATGGCTGTAAATAAATCTCCACTAACCTTTGTAAAGAGTGAGTGGTCTACGTTTGCCTGTTTGAACCCAAACTGAATGACAGCAGAAACAAATTTTTGAAACCAAGAGCGAGATGCCTGTTTCAAACCATATAAGGATTTATGAAGTCGACATACAAGTGTCTCCCCCTGTCGACGAAGCCCAGGTGGGGGAGTCATATAGACCTCCTCATCAAGGTGGCCATGGAGGAAGGCATTATGCACATCCATCTGATGGAGCGTCCAATTCCGAATGGAGGCAACAACAAGTAAGCATCGTACGGTAGTCAATTTGGCAACTGGAGCGAAGGTGTCAGTATAATCAATCCCCTCTCGTTGTGTAAATCCCTTTGCCACCAACCGGGCCTTGTACCGTTCAACTGTACCATCAGAGTTAAATTTGATCTTGAACACCCACTTACAACCAATAGGGTGATGTCCTGGAGGAAGTGGGACAAGTGACCAAGTGCGATTTTCTTCCAAGGCATGAATTTCATCTGTCATAGCAGCCACCCATTTGGGGTCCTGACGGGCTGCCTCATATGATGCAGGCTCAACAGCATGTGAAATATTGTGTATATAAGCATAATGAAGAGAAGAAAGGTTGTCATATGACACATACCGTGATATGGGGTGTCGAGTGCTGGATTTGGCCGGAAGAGACCCGGCTTGAGTAGGCAAAGCATGGTTGACAAGGTAATCCTGGAGGCGAATGGGTGGTTGAGTTGATCTTGTAGAACGTCGAAGGTGGTCATTTGGTGGTATTGGCTGCTGGATTTGTTGATCTGTGGGAGAGTGAGCAAGACTAGGTGCAGGGGTTTCTGATGAACTGGCTGCAGGTAGGTTCGGTCGACCGGTAGGGGAGTTCGGTCGACCGATAGGTGCGTTCGGTCGACCGGAAGACAAAGTATCGGGATTTTCAGGCAGAGTGGATGTTTCGGGTATATGGTGGCTGTCAGGATGTGATAAATTTTGTGTTTCAATGTCAAAAGGCGTGAATTGGGGCAACGGGATGGAGTTGGTGTCCTCATGCGGTTGGGAAGCATATGGGAAAGTATCTTCATGAAACACGACGTCTCGGGACACCACTAATTTTCGATCGTTGAGATCATATAAGAGATATCCCTTTTGTCCTGAGGGGTAGCCAAGGAACACACACCGACTGGCACGAGGATCAAATTTGTGGTTGGGTTTAAGGTTAGTGGCATAGCACAGACAACCATAGACACGTAAATGGGAATAAGGAGGGGGCTTCTTGTGCAGTCTTTCATATGGTGTTTTATGTGACAACAATGGTGAAGGAATCCGATTGATAAGGTAACAAGCAGTTTTGATGTGTTCCCCCCAGAATTTTAACGGAAGATTGGCTTGAAATCTAAGGGCACGGGCTACATTGAGGAGGTGACGGTGTTTTCTCTCCACGACTCCATTTTGTTGGGGAGTATAAGGACAAGACCTATGGAAAGTAGTGACATTTTCATCTAGGAATGTTTGCAAGTATAGGAATTCTTGGCCATTGTCAGACCTTAAGGCTTTGATGGTCAAGTTGTGTTGAGTTTTAACCCAAGCAAAGAAGTTCTTAATTATGCCTTGAGTTTCAGATTTATGGCGCATAAGATGTACCCAAACATAACGAGAATAATCATCAACAATTGTAAGGAAATATTTAGCGCCAGAATAAGAGTAAATTTTATGAGGTCCCCAGATATCACAATGGATTAAATCAAATGATTTATTGCTGGAAATTTGACTGACTTTAAAAGGTAATCTAGATTGTTTTGCTAGAGGACAAACATCACAAACATTGTGGGAATCAAAACTAATTTCTAAAGTATTTTGTGTTAAGAATTGAAGAGGTGAGACTGAAGGATGCCCAAGTCGTCTGTGCCATAGGTTGGTTGGTCCACTAATAGTATGGTGTATTTGTGGTCTTTGGAAAAGATAATATAGGCCGTTACTCTGCCTTCCCAAGCCAATCGTCTTCTTCGTAGTCAAATCCTGCATGACACAAAAATCAGGAAAAAATGTCACATAGCAACCTAACTCTCTAGTGAGCTTGCTGATAGACAACAGGTTAACTTTGAAGTTGGGAACATAAAGTACATTATCAACAATCATATCGTTCTTCAATTTAACTGCACCAATAGATTTAATAGAAGCCAGCCCCCCATTTGGTAAGTGCACAGCATTTTGTTTAGGCATAAATTTATTTTCAACGACTCCATCTTTCGTCACATGATCAGTGGCTCCGCTATTAATAATCCACGAATTACTTAAAGAGGTAGTAGAGTGATTGATACCTAAGGTGTTAACATAAGGTTTATCATTACCGGTCTTGTTGTTCAGGAGCGACATGATTTGCTCATATTCTTTGGTGGTAAGTATCTTTCCTTCCTTGGAATCAAGATTAGAAGTGATGGAGGCGTTTGTGAACCGTTTGTTTCGGGGCCTTACATCTTTTCCATGAAGTTTATGCCCTGGAGGGAAGCCATGGATGAAGTAGCAGGTATCGACATTGTGCCCCATCATCTCACAGTGGCTGCAGTGTTTCTGAGATCCCGCTGCACCGGTCAACCGGTAGGGATTTTCGGTCGACCGATCCTGTCTGAGGCGAATTTCGGTCGACCGCCCGGTCGACCGAACATTACTGAGCGAATTTTCCGAAAAATTATTGTTCTTCTGGTTTGATCTCCAACTTCCTGATTTTTGCCAATTGATTGAGTGCTGCCCTTCACGATCCGTTGTAACCTAAATTTGCCTTTCATGTTGCATTAAAATAGCATGAACCCTTCTAGTATCTGGGAAAGGATTCATCATTAAAATATTTTCACGAACCGTCGAGAAGGAATCGTTCACCCCCATTAGAAATTGCATCACCTTCTCCTTCTCATCTCTTTCAGCCAGAATTTTAGCATTCCCACAAGTGCATTTAATTGGGTCTCGATAAGAACCCAGTTCATCCCATAATGCCTTCAACTTAGTGTAATAAGCCGATACCGATTGGCTGCCTTGTCGATGTTCAGAAATCTCTTGGCGAATCTGATACATACGTGCATCATTACCTTGAGAGAACCGGTCTCGCAGGTCGTTCCACACCTCTGTGGCCGATTCGGAGTACATGACGCTTTCGGCGATGTCCTGATGTACCGAATTCAGTATCCAAGAAAGCACCATATGGTTGCTTCGTTCCCACATCTGATGTTTCTCATCATCTCCTTCTGGTTCTTTGGTTTTGCCATCGATGAAACCAAGTTTATTCTTGGCGATTAGAGAGATTCTCATAACCCTACTCCATTGTCCATAGTTGTTTCCATCAAGTGGTTTAGAAACGAGTATTAAACCGGGATGATTGGATTGTTGTAGAGCCATGGGATCCGATTGGGTTGTCATCGCCTCTATGTTGTCTTTACCACTGTTTTGTCCAGACATTGTTGCTCAGAATCTATGCTCTGATACCATATAAAATTTGTATAAAATATGTGAAGAGAAAGAGAGATATGGAGAGGAGAATAATACCTCTATGTTTTTATGTATATTGAATGAATGATTATACAAAGAAGAGAATTATAAAGATTATATACTAACCCTAACTTGTGTACAAAGCAATAGGAATCCTACCTAACATAGAGATCCTATACATATGGTAAGTTAATATTATGGTAACTTAATATTTGCAATAAATCTTAATGCTATAGAGTAACATATTGACAACATTTCTTCTAGGAGAGATTGCTCTTCCTTCTTTAATTCTTTTTCGTGTTTCTTCTTCTTAAAACTCCAAAGACTTGATTAGTGCTTACCATCTAAGGTGTCGTTCTCTTTGCCATTTTTGAGCCGTTTTCTATTTTCGATTTTGGAAAACATTGAAAACGCGTTCTCTTTCCTAATTTTGAAAACGCGTTTTTGAAAACACAAAAAAAATTATAACTAAAAACACAAAATGACTTTTTTTGGTTTTGGGCGTTTTCAGTTAAAAACACGCAAAATTTCCAAAACACGGTACTATAGATAAAAAGTGACCCTCTCTTCCCACTGTTTCTAATCGCGTCTCGTTCCTTCTCTCCTTCCCTCTTCCACAAAGCCAACGACGAAGAAGAGCTCTCCTCTCTTCTCTGCAACCAACGATGAAGGAGACCACCACAAAGCGGGCGTCGGCGTGGATCGTGATGCTGTTGTTCGTCTCTGCTGTGAACGATGCTGTCGGCTTGGGTCGCGATGCTGTCGTTCGACTCTACCTCCTCTCTCTTTTGGTTTTTTGGTTTGGAGGTTTTTTGATTTGTCTCTGCTGTGGTTTGGGGTTTTTTTTCTTCCGATTGGACAGCTTTGTGGTGGTGTGTGACGGCGATTTTTGTTTGTGGTGGTGGTGCGGTGTTGATGGAGGTGGTGGCGATAGAGATTTTCGGTGATAGTAGTGGTGGCAGCCGTTGATGGCGTTGGTGGTGGTGTTAATTTTGGCGATGGTAAACCCTGATGGTGGTAGCAGTGGTTGATGTTGGTGGTGGTGATATTGATTTTGGTTGATGGTGGTGGTGACAGTGGTTGGTGGTGGTGGTGACGTTGATTTTGGCGATGGATGACCCTGCTGGTGGTAGCAGTGGTTGATGTTGATGGTGGTGATGTTGATTTTAGTTCACTTTGGCGGTGATAGATGGTGTTTGTGGTGGTCTTGTGATAGTTCTTGAATAAAATATTGTAAACAAGCATTTTCAAAATTTTCGATGTAAACGCGTTTTGTGTTTTGATATTTTGAGCAATCATTTTTCAAAATGACAAAAAGAACGTATTTTCAAAACGAATTCAAAACTCAAAATACAAAACGAATTCAAAACACAAAATACAAAACGAATTCAAAACTCAAAACACAAAACTGTTACAAGGAGAACGGCATCTAAGCTATTAATCTAAATTATCGAGATGGAATTTTCTTTTTGAAAATTATATAGAAAAATGATTTCAATCAGCTAAAATTTTTGCCAAAGAAATTGCAAATGAGATGAATATAGAACCCGTATATATGTGATTCGTAGAAATAGAATTTGATAAATGTTGACGATGCAATTGAATTGTAACGCTTTTCACTGAAAAATACTTTCTTCCAAGGTAAAAGACAATTTGCAATGATGATTGTATGAAGATATTATTTTAGGTTTTGAATTATTGTGAATTGAATTTGAGGTCCCAAACTTTTTGAAGAATTGTCATGAGTTTCCAACATTTCATTTTTGACACTGCAATCCCAAACTTTAAAATTAATACGCATGGATTGTGAGCTGACCCAAAAGTCACCTCTAGACCGAAATGTGAACAATTTAAAATGGAAAATTTACAAGATACACCCTTTATTTTGGGTTTATTTACATATATTATTTTTCTTTTTATATTTTATATATTACATTTTACAGTATGATTAAACAAAAAAGAAGAAGCTAAAAATACTAAGAATTCGCTAGTAAAAATAGTCAAATATAGCAAAATATCCATAATTGAAAATAATAAATCACGTCTTTATGTTACATTATGTAATGCTTTACGTTCCAATGTTTTAACTATTTTTTTTTATTTTCTAAAAATATTATTTTTTCTATCCAGTTAGAAAAGGAAGAATCTTTTAATTCAATTCCCGATAATACAATTTCAGGCAATTCAATTCCCTGGAATCCATTTCCTTTCCACCCATTTTTCACTATTGCAATCAAACGGACCCTAATTGTTTTTTGATGAGAAAATATGGTTGGACCATTTTTACCCTCCTTAATACTGCTCGAATGAAATTCCCTCCCTAATTTTTGGTCAACTAATAGACCTTTGACAGAACTAATTTTTTTGACATGTTTGGTACCCCATTGCAATTTTGTTCTTTTATTTATTGAAGAAGGGCCCATGTAAATTTTATTTTCGGTGTGAATAGATACAACACGTGCGATTCTTTTCGCATCATTCCATTCTTCGTAGTTCATAATAACATATAATAATACTAACTTTATTAACATTTCAAATTGTAATAATCAACCTTGGCCCCCATTATTAGAAATTTTAATGATTGGAATAACTTTTTTTAAGAATATGCAGTTAAAATATTAAAAAATAAATAAAATTTAAATCACGTGTAATATTATTTTATTGAAGAATGTAAAATTTATAAAAAGACGGAGTAAAATAAATTTTAATTTAATTGGGCCAAGAGCTAGGATTAACACATAAAAATGTGCCCATCCCACCAGTTACGGTATCCCTGATTCTATGTAGAGATTGCAAATGGACGCGATCGAGAGAGCCATCCTCCTCATCCCCAGCATCGCGAGAACATTTCAGAAGTGGCGTTGGGTAGAAATTAAAATATTCTCGTTTATCATCCTCATGTTTTTGTCCTATTCGCGGTTAGATTGCTTGCTTCGTTTAGGCGGGGCCACCTTTGTCTTGTTAAGCCAAACATGGTTACATTTCAGAGCAATAATGTGGCTATTGTGAATGAAACTCATATTGAGATCTATGTGGAAGAGGAGAATTATGACAGATTGTGTGAATCAATTGACTTTCATGATAACTTTGAATAACAACAGAGATAATTCAAATTAATTTTTCAGAGTTGAACAAAATTCAATTTTCAAAGTTGCTCATAAAACAATTTCTTCAACAACTACTCAGGTCTGGGTCTAAGAAAGAGATGAACAAGAAGGGAATAGGAGGGGAGAAGTAGGAAAGATTATTTCTATTGCAGATTTCTGATATATTCGTGGATTTCAGGTAGGAATGACAACGGTTTGGTTCGGAGTCGGTTTAGCCAAAATCATAACCGCACCACCAAATTTTTTGTCCTACCATAACCACGTAAGTCGGTTCGATTCGTATCTTGATTTGATCTGGTTAATAACCACGAAAAAATTTTATTTTTTATAAATCCAAACTCCAACCGTCAAATTGAAGAAAAAAAATTATGAAAAAAAGTCAATAAAAACAAACAATATCAAACAAACAATACTAAGTGAATTTAACAAACAATATCCCAAATAAAAATACAAACAATATTCCAACTTCCAAATTCTAATATATGCTAATCTATCACCAAACAACTACTACAGAGCCATTCATTTCACATCTCTTTTATTCATCAAAAATAGATCTTCATTTGAAAAAAGGAAATAGATTTATCTATCAAATTAAACAAATGAACTCTTTTTTAGAAAAAAAAAAAAAAAAAAGTAATTGACTAGTGGGCAAAAAATTCAACAATGGCATAAGTGGTGGCCCAGACGAGAAATCTAAACAGACCTACAAAGAAGCAAGAGCAGCTTACTATCCTTGAGCTTTTTGTTCTTGTTCTTCCACTAAAACTGACTTGGGTTCCAAAACAAATCTGTCCCACATAAACTTTACATCAATTTACACAATTTCATCCCACGTATCAATAAACTAACATCAAAATACAAATGAGTTATCAAAAAACTCGCGTTCGGCCGATGAATTTATACGTACTTGTATCATCAGATAATGGTTTAAGCTCCTCCAATGTTAAGTAGGCCCTTTTTTTTCTCCTTCTTTATTTCACCACCGGATTCGGCCAACGAAAACCAAATAGCCGGAGAGAACAGCAGAATTAGTGGCTGCAGGAGGCTAGGTTTCGAAGGAGGGAGAGAGAGAGAGAGAGAGAGAATTCACGCTTGATGCAAAATACTGTAATAGGGTTTATATTTGATAATGGGCCCAGCCCTGCTAGTAATGCTAATTGGGCTAATATTTTGAGAAAGCTCAATTGTCAAAATTGTCCAATTAATATTGGGAAAGAATAATGACTTTCGTAATTGCTCAATTAATTTTTTTTAACGGATAATCGGTTCGAGGCGGAACACTGTCACTAAATACCATACTCGTTCCACCCTAAATTGGGTCATTAAAATCAAAAACCATAATCACCCCATTATACCATCGGTTCGATTTTTTTTATCTTCATTTGGTTTAGTTAATCGCAATTTTCGACTTTACCAGTTCAAATTGTCATCCCTAATTTCGGGAGGTGATTTGTGAATAAAAGATGGTAACTGTGGCATCTTCATAAAATATTTTTTGTTACAAATTTATATAAAACTTTTGGCAATTAAGTAATTCTACTTATGGTCATTAAGTAAACAAACATATTAATTAAAATTATGGTATAATAAGTAAATTTTATGATGGTAATATAATCAATTATGATATCATTTTCTGACAGTACACTCACAATAAGGGAGGAGGAGGATTTTTTTTTAGCCTTTTTTATTCACATGAGTCTTATTCTCATTTGAATATCGGTCAAGTAAGATGTCAAATTCTTTCTGGTAAAAGAGCTTAATTCTAATATGATTACCCATATTTTTATCATCCTCAGTTCTAAGCACTCTCCCCCATTCCTTCCATTTTCTCACATACGGTGAGGATCAAGCCCATTTTTTAAATATCAAAATCTATCCTAATGTCAAAATGGTCCTAACAGTCCAAGTTTGGAATGACCACTATATAAAAAAGGGAAAATTTCATATCTAAAATACTAAGTATGACTCACTTCAAAATTAAGAAACTATGTATATTATTTCAAAAATAGATATTAGTTAAATTTTATTTATAAAATATTTTATTAAAATATATTTTATTAATTAAATATATTAAAGTTACACTATTATATAATTTATTGTCACAATTATACACTTGTCGCAATTACAGATATCACAAACATAAATCACAAATTTTATATCAAATTAATTAATCATAAATTTTTTTTGTCAAAAATTATCGAATTATTGATCATGACATGACAAATTTTTATGTTACATATTATTTATTGGTTAAAAGTTATCTATTTCATTGGTCACATGTTATTTATTAATCATAATCAACTAAATAATTTGGGATCACCACCACCATTTAACCATCATCTTACCATTGCATCGTCGTCACCCGTCAAACACCGTCGCCTCCAGAGCCATCCACCACTTCACAACAACTGGTCGGCAGCACCACACATCGGCAGAGCCACTACCACGTTGCCAACACTACCACAACCTTACACAACACCACACCACACCACATCCAACCACGACACCTTACACAGCACCGCAATTGCACACCACCATCGCATTCACAGCCACAAGGCACCACAACCGCACACCACACCACACCACATAGCTCACGGCACTACAGAACCACAACGCACCACCACACCCACATCACACCACAAATCGCACACAACATCATATCACATCATCACACAACACCACATCAGCCATTGAACAAATCAAAATCAGGGAAAAATATTAGTGCTTTCCACCACACTACACAGCATTGCCGCCACATCATCACAGCATAGCCGTCACATCATCATCACAGTCGAGCGATGTAGGCCTTTTTCACCGGTGGTGGCTTGCGACCCATAAATCATAATGTATCCTAATTTTTGGCATAATTCTTCTTCTGATGATCGATTCAACCTCTGATAAAAAATATATACCTTGGTTATATTTCATCTCGATGGCGTCAGGGCTTCGACAGATAGTGGAGAAGGTGAGAAAGGAAAAGTGAGTGGAGATGGAGAAAGAGAAAAGGCTTCGGAAATATTTAGGGGTTTGAAAATGAGGTGGGTTGGATGTGGGGTATGTTAATTAATTTAATTTTATAATCTTATTATTAATATTTGGAATTTTAATTATATCTAATTTCTGAAATGAAAAAAAAAAAAAAAAAAAAAAACTCTTAATTATGAATTGAAACCACATAAAAAAAATTGGTAAAAATAGCTCAACAGTCGACTCAATTTGGACCTTTTTACGAGATGACCCACCATAATAATGGGTCGAGGGTGATGGTCTAGCCTGACAAACTGAGAGCCAATTCAATTGGTCCGATTATTTAAAAAGGAAAAAATTACTAGTAATTTTAAAGAGTTGTTGAACTCTGTCAATTCACAATTCAATAACTTTTTCTTCTAAACCCCTGTTTAATAACCAAATTTTTTTCCGGGAATTAGGAATCGTTTTTCATCTTCCTTCTTTTGTGCTATTTGATAGCCTTTATTTTCCATGAAATCGATTTCCAACCTTTTCCAAGGTACAACCACTTGAAGCGTGATTCCGTGGAAATCAATTTCTTGCTATTTGGTGGGAATTGGTTTCCACCTTTTTTTTTTTTTTTTTTTTTTTGTAGCAATAGAAACAAATTCTAAGATAAAGTGTAAAAAAAATTATCTATTTAATTAAAAAATTTCATACAAAACAAAGCCAAACATAAAAATAAAAAATAATTTTTTTTTTATTTTTTTATTTTTTATTTTTTTTGGCAATCTAAACATATTTTGTCCCTAATGGTAAAAAATTTATCCATTTAATTGACAATTTGCATGAAAAACAAAGTCAAACGTATTATAATAGAAAGGTGGAAAATTATACCAATCAAACACCTTTAATTCAATTTCCGATAAAATAATTTCAGGCAATTCAATTTTCTGGAATTCAATTTCTTTTCCACCCATTTTTCATCCTTGCAATCAAACGGATCCTAAATTCTAATTACAAATACTTAGGGCCTTGTGGTTTGTGTTTCGAATTTCAATTTTCAGTTTTGAGTTTATTTTTTATTTTTTATTTTGAATATCTATTTTAAGATTTTTAAAGACGCGTTTGATTTATCATTTTGAAAATTTATTTCTCAAAACTAAAAAACAGGTTTCGTTTGAAATTTTGAAAATTTATTTTATGACATTTGATTTCATTAAATTTGATTATCCAAAAAAATGGAATAATTTTATGTTTATTATTAAGTATTATGTAAATCTTAATGTTGGTGAATTTTATAACATTTCTTTTCACTAAAAATTAAAATAAAAAACAATAAACTAATTTTAAAATATAGAAAATTAAAAAAGTGGATTTAAAATATTTTTGTCTATGTTCATTTAAAAAAAAAAAAAAATTCTTAAATTTTTATGTAAATAATCATTAATTAGAAATATTTTTATTTTTTATAACTTTTTTCTAGAATATTTTATAATTTTTTTCAGGATTTTAATTTTTTAAGTTTTTAGAATGATAGATTTTATTTTTTTTATTTTAATTTTTTTAATTTTTTAGAATTTATCAATTTTATTTTTTGAATTTTTAAAATTTTCAATAATTTATTTGTTAAAATTTTATTTTCATTTTTTTAAAATTTTATTTAAACAATTACTTTCCATGTTTTCAGTATCTTTAGAATTTTCACCGAAAAAATTCAAAACATCAAAAATACGTTTCGAGTTTTATGCTATAAATTTATCATTGTTTTCAAAAATACCGGACCAAACATGTTTTCAGTATTTTGAAAAATTAAAATTTGAAAACGACTTGAAAACAGTAAACCAAACGCACCATTACTTTATCTTCTCATCCTTCACACATCTCTCGTGTCTCACAATATTCATTTTTTGCGATTATGACTCAATGTCCTTCACACATCTCTCGTGTCTCACAATATTCATTTTTTGCGATTATGACTCAATGTATGTTTGTCAAATATTATAATTGATTATAAATAGTGGATTCCAATGAATGTGTGATTAAAAAAATATGTAAAAATTGTAGATCTTTCAAAATGTATGGATAAAAATAAAAATTGAGGTATATGAAAAGCGGATTCCAACAACTCATCTAAATTTTCCTACCAAAAAACCTATTCGATTACGAGGCTTAGCCCAACATTCTCTCTTTTCTCCCCTTCAACTTGATATTTTATACCACGACGAGTTCTCACATTTGTATAATCTACTTGTTAAGTTAAGAGCATTACATGTGTTAGACTTTTTATATATGGCTAGGACCAATGCTTTGAATCTTGCGTCAAGCCATGTTGTTCAGTCTTTCGGAACTAAACTTTTAGAGGCATGTGCTTCCTCCCATCAGCAATCCACTCTATACGATCACTCTGTGGACTACTCCAATTTTCATATTTGGAAGTTGGTCCTAAATCCTAATCTAGTCCAAATTATTTTTTGAGACGCGTAGTTCAAATCTAAGACAGGCATGATAAGACCTTGTCGTCCGCTAGCTCGTCAAGCCTGGTCCACCTATTTTAATACCACTAAAATGTTATAAAATTAGGAGAAGTTGAGCAATCAAAATTAATTTTGTGAAGTTATCCTAACAAATATGGGTTTGTTTGAAAAATAGAAGAATATATTTTGTAATAGTATTTTTTAGTAGAAAAAAATAATAAAATTTTAAATAATTTCGATAAAATTATTTTATGGAGATGATACGTGATTGAAAGTGAATTTAGAAAAAAATAATAATAAATTTTTAAATAATGAAGTTCAAACATTGAGTGATATACGCTTAACAAAATAGACAGCGACTTAGATCAGATTACAGACCACATCGAACGCCAGATCTGACCCTTCGGGACTCTCTCTCAGCGCGAAAATGGCGAGACCGGTGGCCGATTGGCGCAGCAACAGAGCGGCGGTTCAGGGAACAAACGACGACGCTTCCGCCAGCAAACTGTGCGTTCCGCGTCTCTTTTCATTTTCTCTATTTATTGCGATGAAATTCAAGAATCACAATTTCATGATTTTATGTGCTCACTCGCCCCAATTTTGCTTTTGCTAATCAATATAAAGAATAAGAAGGATTTTTTTAATCAAAAGAATAATGATAATTTTTGGTAGCATATCATTTTTAATAGAATTCCTTCAGACTTAATTAAATTGCTTCTATTTTTTATTTTATTAACAAAATTAAGGAAGAGATTTAACTCAAGGGAAGAAAAATGATATGGTGGGATAAGAAATACATGGTTATATGCAAATGATTGAAGATAATTTTTAATTATGATTTTATTGTTTGGAAGAGTGATTTATTGTGTGTTCAAGAAGACAATTGATATTAATTCCAAGATCATTTGTCATGTGATTAACCTATCAGATTTTTAGTTATTCTCTTTTGGAGAAAAGGTTTTGGTGATATAAATATTTGATGGCATCGTGAAACTTGTCATACCTTTGCTATTCATGTTTATTTTGCTCATAAGACTCTCTACCGCATGAATAATGGCATTTATGTTTTTTTTCTAAGTGATAGTAACTCTCTGTGTTTGGTAGACAGGTCGTGTGTTAAAAAGGGATACATGAAGGATGACTATGTTCATCTGTTTGTAAAAAGACCAGTTAGGCGATCTCCAATAATTAATCGTGGTAAGGTTTGATTATTTTCCCTATCTGGAACTTGCTTACTGAGTTATTTGTTTTTATGTGCTATGGTTTCATTTTTCCTTTTGTAATCCCAAGGATATTTTGCCCGGTATGCGGCAGTCAGAAAGCTTCTTCATCAATTTCTTAATTGTGAAATGAACACTGATGAGCAAGGCAACACCAAGAAGCAAATACTGTCACTTGGAGCTGGATTTGATACGACATATTTTCAGTTGCAGGTGCTCGAGCTTTCATGCGAAGCATGAATATTTTTTGTCACGATGAACTTGAGTAACTGATATAGTAATATCTTTTGCTTTCATAATTTGTGTTCGCCTTCCTTTTGTCTTTCATCTTCTGTAATATTTCTTGTTAAACAAGAAAGCAGTGTGTGCATGGATCTGTGATTTCTATGCTTCCTGATGTTGACACTTCTCATACACCATGCCCCCTGTCACATGTGCCTCTGTAAGCATAGTATTACACTTGAATTGCATATTTTTTTGTAATAAGAATGATGAATATCTACTTGGTTGGAGTGGAAAAATTAGTTTCATTTGTATGACATGTATGATAGGAGATCTATTGTCCAGATAAATTGTAGTGTACTATCCATACTTACTGAGAGAGATACAGACGATGTTTGATGAACCATGTATTGGGATTTCGGAAGGTCCATTTTGATGGATGGAAGTTGACATACTTGAGTCCAATGGAAACCTCTAAAGTGGTTAGAATTTCAGTTCAATACTAGGCTTACATGGATCCTTCCATGCACGCTTGTATGTCTTTTTGCTTAACTTAGAGTTGGTATTGCTACTGACATATATCATTTAAACATGCTAATATAACTCCGAAAATATGCAATATAGTTGTGGTTCTTTAAGCTAACTGTTTTCTTCTTTTACAGGATGAAGGGAAAGCGCCTTATCTGTACGTGGAACTAGACTTCAAAGAGGTATGAATTTGGAAAACTTGGGAATATCATGTGAGCATTTAAATATGTGCTGGCTTATAAATTTTCCAAGAGATGGTTTTGTCCGGTGATTTATATGGATTCACAAACCATTATTTGAGCAGTCAAACTTCTATACAATCACTTTACTTTTAGTTTTGTTTCGCAGTGCCATTCTTTTTCTCATTTATTGGAATCCAGTAATGATTAATTTAATCTTGGATGTCTATCTTTTCTCATTTTCCGTTGTTTCAATTTGTTAGGTGACCAGTAAGAAAGCTGCTCTTATTGAAACCTGCAGTCAATTGAGGGATAAAGTTGGTGAAACTGCATCAATTTCTCAAGGTAAGAATTAGGTCACACTTACTGTAACGCCCCGAGTTCCGCGGACCCGGAACGCTACGTCATCTTCTCTTTGCCCTAATTTAACTGAAAAGTTTGGCGGGATAACTAACTTTTGAAAACATCACATTTAAAATTTGTGACCTTTAACGGTAACAAATGCCATTCGAATTGACTTAAGGAAAATTTGATTAAACATTTAACTCAAGTTTGAAAATAGCGGAAACGACAAGGTAAATTTCATAATGTTCGAATGAGTGAAATTTCAAAAGTAATTTAAAACGATTAACTACATTTATTCCACCACTGCCCATCAGACTCGGCCGTCTCCAAAATCTGCAATATTGTTAAAAATAATAGAATGAGCATTTCGAAGAAATACTCAGTAGACTCATCGCCAGTAATTAATCTACAGAGTAATTTAACACATAATTATGCAATCTATACAGTGATATTCTCATGGGCTAATTTTCTTTGAAAAATCATAGGCTCTTTAAAATCATAGGGTGTGAGTAGTCTGTCTCATGCATTTAAGCACGTAAGTTATGCATAACATCATCTTATCTCATAAGAGATTCTCTTTCTTCTCATGCAATTAAGCATATAAGTTATGGCAAGCATAACAACATAATCTATCTCATAAGAGATTCTCATCTTATGCATTAAAGCATATAAATCACATAAAATCACATAATACATGCAATTACAATTTAAACTAATTAATGGGGGCGAATCTACCTCAATTTATCTCGATTTGCGCGAAAATGGAGCGGGGAGAAAAATCTCAATTTCTCAATCGTTCGTACGTTTCGTCTAGCCAAAAAAAAATAGAAAATGAACATTGAATTAGTGTTTCGAAATTTTTAAAGATTAAAAACGATAAAAATAAAGTTTAGGGACTTAATTGGAATTTATTAAAACTGAAAATAAAGTTTAATGGCTGAAATTAAAATTTTATAAAATAGGGACTAAATTGAAAATTGTTAAAACTGAAAAATAAAAGTTTAGGGACTGAAATGGATTTTTCCAGAACCTGTGGGCTGATTCATTTTAAAACATAGGTTCTGGGACTGTTTTCTTTTAAAAACCGAACTTCGGGACTGAAATGAGTAACTTTAAAACTTGGGGGACCAAGATAACCTAACTTCTAAACTTTGGGGCTAAAACCGTAATTTTCGAAAAATCAAAAATAACATCACTCTCTCTCTCTCATTCTCTCGTCAAAACGCGAGAGGAGAGAGGGAGGAGGCGACGGGGGACAGCGAAGGGGCGAAGCCCCTTCCCTCGATTCCGGCCGGCGCGAGGTGGCAGCGCCACCGTCGCGTGGTGGCGCCGGCAGTGTGGAGGTGATGGCGGGGTGATTTTGGCGTTTGGGTTGGAGGCTAAGGGTGTTAACCGAGGCCTAGGGTTCGGGTTTTTCTTGGGTTTTCCGGTGGAAATCGCTGGACGATGGGTCGGGGAAAGAGGTAAGTTCATGGGTTCCTTATTTCTGGGTTTGATTTTGATTTTTGGGTTGATTTCTGGGGGCTGCCCGTTTGGTGTGGGTGGCGGTTCGAAGTCGGGGACGGTAGGTGAGTTTGGGTGTTCTCGTGGTGGCGTTTTGGAATGGCAGAGTGGCTGCTTGGTGTGATGGCTCGAGTGGGCGGCTGCAGTTTGTGTTTGCAGTCGGTGTTGGACAGTGGCCGTGTGCAGTGGTTTGTGGGTTGGAGGTGGTGGTTCTGGGTTTCGACTGTGGGGTGTGTGGTGGTTTGACTGGTTGTAGCTCTTGCAGTTTGGTGGTGGTGGTGCTGAAACGAGGGGTTCGAATTTCAGCTGAATTTGGTGACTGGTTCGATTGTGTGAAACTTCATGTCACTGGAGCTAAAAACTGATTCTAGCACCATGTGATTTTTTTCAGTTGATGCTAGAAATTGATTTTCTAGCATCAATTGTAAGTGTCCAATTTAGGAAGGTGACTGGGATTGAGGAATGAAATTTTGGAGAAGATGATATGTTCTTACCCAGGCTGCTGTTGTTGTCTGCGTGAGAATGAGGGGAAAAATGGGGTGTTATATGAACAGTGAATTTTCTAGGGCACAGAAACCTAGGTGATAAATGGGCCAAAATCTTGGGCTGGAGAATTTTTCTACTTGGACTTGCAGAATTGGGCTGATAAGAATACATTTGGACTAATAAGTAATTGGACTTTAAAAATTACTTAAATTATTAAAATGATAAGAAATTCGATACCTAAAAAAAATATTCGGGATTGAACTCGATTTGAATGAATTTAAATTGATTTTATAACGGCTAGACGAACGCGTTTTTACTTAAAACTCGGGATTTAAGGTTTTGCGACACGTTTTTCAAGAAACTTAAATAAAAATTTTCGGTCGCTACACTTACTGAGACTCTGGCTTGTACAATTTCCCCCATTTCCCTGTGATATATACAAATTACGATAAAACTATAACCTTGCCGATATGGCCAAAGAAATGGTGTTTACTTATGCTTCATTTGGCAAGAATTTCTTAAAGATTTAATTTATAAATAAATAGAAATGAGTATTTAATAAGTGGATAATACTTGTCGGTCCATTAGAATGTGTGATTAAAAATGAAGTTTGGCCATTTATAAATTTTGCCAAACAGAGGTTAAATGAAGTTGATGCAAAATTGGAGAGAGAATCAGGGACAGTGGAGGAGAGATGGTGCTTGTTTGGAAGTGTTCAAATTATAATTTAAGCAATGGCCCCACGGAATATGTGGATAAAAAATGGATAATGAGTTGTTGGCCCCTAGAATGTGTGGATAAAAATTGTATTTTACTGGCTTCAATTTTAATTTAGATGCCAGATATGCATGCAGAAATTCACAAGAATTGTAGAATTGGAACAAAAGATGATTTCAACATAACTTTGTATTTAATAATCAATAGTCTACTTAACTAAAAAACCCTACTTTTATGTGTACTTAAATAACAGAAAGACAGTGAGTACTAGGATGAGATTGTTGAGAACAAATAGGAAACTAAGGTGCATGCTTGATAGGATAAGAATGGATGTAATTTCCAATTATTGATTTCCAAAGCTTCCTCTAATTACTTGGGTGTGTATCAGATTCAGGCTTTGATTTAAAATCTGAAGGCAGTGGCATTAGATGCTTCAAGGCCACGACGACACATTATGCCTCGAAACGGGTCATAGACTCTCTAATGATGGATGTACCCTACATCAATTTGTATTCATGGCAATTTTATGTTTCTTCTTTGGCTAATAATGTTCTCTCATTTTCATACGACATACATTTAACGGGCAAAAGTGCTAATGAGTACACAATGTACTCATTGTACTTAATATACTTATCTGCTTTAGAAAAACTGATATTATGGATGGTTTAATGTATCTGGAGTTTCACTTGAACCTGTGGTATGATGCTCTAAGTTCTTAATCCCACAGAATCTTTGTACTGTTTGTTTATTTGGGTACTATTGCAATGAGAGAATATATGTGTAATCATCTTGGCACATGCTTTGTTTTAATTTTCAATCAACATAGGGCGTTACTAGTACTAGTTTGTTGTCTGAGGATTACAAAGTCGTCATTTCACATGCTGCATGTGTGTTCTTGCCTTTTAAGGTTACCTGAAAAGGACTCCTGTATGGGATTGATCTAGGGCCCTAGAGATTCATCAATTCACAAACTCATCTAGCTAATTATAGAAGTCGATCACTGCTCTCCTGAAGCGAGTACATCTTGAAAAATCTTGAAGGTCGTATTAGTTCATTTGTAATTGCTTAGCAGTGGTTGGCTTCCGAATTATAAATTGTCACAAGTTTTCTATTTGGTAGACATATCTACAGGAATTATTAATACAGTTGGTTGAAGTATAAAATGTAAATTCCAAACTTTTTGACGTGTAATGGCAGTTATTGTTCTGATGGAGTTGTCATTTGTTAACTGTTCAACAATCAATAATGCATTTTGAGTTTCATGCGGTGAAAATTTTATTCAGGAGGATTTTAATGTTTGTTCCCTAGTATATTCTTACCCTCAATTCAGGTTGTGAGTTCCACCCTCATTCCTACACAGCATAATGTGGGTTGGAAAAATTTATTTGGTTTTGGGTAAGTGTTTTTGCCATAACAATGAAGCATCTCTATTTTTGCAGGTAAAGGGGAAGTGCTTAGCGATCACTACAAATTACTTCCTGTTGACTTGCGTGATTTACAGAAGCTAGATGATATTGTTACTTTAGCTAATATAGATCCCAGGTATGTGTACTTGCTTTATTTTTCTGCTTTATATACAGATTAATTAACTATGAATTTTGTATGGGCCACCTAAATAGTTTGGATTCTTAATATATTTTCGAAGTTCATTTTAATCGTTGTTTTATATCATCTTTAAGATGATATATTATTCTAAACTTCTTCAAATTTTCAACTTGCGATGAGTTGTGTCTGATATATTGATTCTTTTCATACCAGGCAACTAGAAATTTTGTTGCTTCATATTCACATAGATTAAATGTTGAGTTGGGTAGTCTTCTCAGCACCCTCACTTAGGGGATCCTATGGCATTTGGGTTTGCACAAGTTTCTAGCTCATGTTATGTAATTACTACTACTTTCATTTTTTGCTTTATTTCGCATTCAATCCCAAGAGTCATATATGTATTTATATTTTTAGGGTTAGGTTTTACAAAATTAGCATGACACGAACATTTTAGTTTAATTAGATAAGGCTTCACTTGTTGTATTAGATTTTTTTCTCCCCTGCTCTGCAGCTAACATGCATGCTCTTGGATAATGTGCTCATAGATAATCGTTTAAGTAAATCTTTCAAAATGAAAGGTCTGAGATGCTGAAATTCGTTTGTGACTCTCTGATTGATTCGTAAACTGTAGCACGCTTAGATGTGTTGAGCAGAAAATTACAGAGGCTCTTGTATGTTTCCTGTTCTTATTTACATTCCCCGCACCCCCAAAAGGAAAAAAAAGGGGTTCTGATAAAGTGATCATCTTGTATTTTTGGCTCATGAAAGAATGATTAAACCTTGCCAATCTGATGTCGTTATCAGTTTGCCAACATTTGTAATTGCAGAATGCGTTCTTATATACTTGGATCCAGATTCAAGCCGCGGTATAGTCAGATGGGCTTCTAAGACATTTTCTACGGCTGTTTTCTTCTTATATGAGCAGGTTGTGGAACATTTTAAACCTCAACTTTTCAATTATCTTTGGGTTTCTCCATTTCTATTGCTGACATTGCCTGTATACTGGTTCTTGTGCTTTCACTTTCATGCTCCTAGCTTCCACTGAAAATGAATTTGTTTTTACTATAATCGATTGACTGATATTTGTGCTTATGAACAGATTCATCCAGATGACGCTTTTGGACAACAGATGATTAGAAATCTGGAGGTACTTCTGCTCCTTTTTGCATCGAAAAGAAAAATAAAAATAAATTTAGCGAAGAGTGAAAAGGTTCCTTTGATTTATTTAATTTTCATGACCATCATTCAAGGAATAAGAATGCTTATGATTTGATTATCTAGACTATCCCAAAACAACAAAACAAAACTAAGGCTTTTCCCCAATAAATTGCGATCGGCTACATGAATCATTTTTCCGTCTTTATTTTGTTATATTGCTAGATTTATGGGAAGATCTGATGCAACTAGATTTTTAGCAACTATCATAGGCCGTGTTATTTTAATGTACCCTCTCTCTTCTGACCTGTTCTATCGAGATCCCGTCTCTCTTATTTACGAGATCCTCTTTAGGCCTATGCAAAATATGATAGCAGCTTACTTACAGTTTCTTGTGTGCTATCACATTTTTCATTTCATTTGTTAACAGATTCAGGAGTCATACATGTATAGCTGAAATTATCCAATCTTTTATTTCTACATACTACTTTATATGCCAATGAAGCTTTTTTGTGTTCTCTATTGAAACAAAAGAGAATAATAATCACTGTCGAAATATTTTTTTAGAGGTGTATGTGAGCAGATCTGATATTGACTTTTTATTTCAGAGTCGAGGTTGTGCGCTATTGGGAATTTATGCTACACCGACTTTGCTTGCTAAGGAGAAACTTTTTCTTGATCAAGGATGGCAGGTATTCTCTCCTGATGAAAAGTATTGCTTCTTGGGTCCCCCTCCCCATCATACAAGGGAGATAAAGAAAAAGAAATGGAAAAAAAGGAAGCAAAGATAGTCCTTTTGTAGATTTAATTGACATTTTTATGCTTCAAGAAGATGGTTAGAAAGCTTAAGTTTCTGTTAGAGCACAGATCTTGATGTTCAAGACTGTCATCACCTGATATTCACCAAGTAAAATAATTTAGCATTCTTGGAAGGCAGGAGGATTTTTTCACTAGTAAATGTAATGATGTCTATGAGTACTTAGTGGTCGTCTAGTTTGGAACAAGCTTGCCTAATGCATAATGAATGAAGCCATTGGATGTGCAGGTGGGTATTAGGACCAGAAAGCTTCTCACTAATTAAGCTGCTGGGAGATAGAGATTGTGTCGAGATTTAGCTTTTGGATTCTGAGATTTAAACCCATATCTGTGTTTTGAACATGAAAATTCTATGCCTTTCGGTTAAAATGAATGGGTCTGGAATACTATTAATGGTCACATATATGCTCTACTGAACTCATGGCATGATTTCTGTTCTTGTTTACCTTTTCTCTAGCAAAGGCTGTCAAACTTTTTCATTTCTTCTTTCTTCTTTCACTTGCATCTCTTTCTCCCATGTTATTGAGTCGTTCATTCTTTGTTGGTCAACTTTGGCTGAGTTTCTCCCTCACACTACTATGATCTCTATTGAGGTGCTTTAGAGAGCTGTTGCCTGGGACATGCTGAAAGTGTATGGTAACTTCATTGAAGCTCAAGAAAAACGCAGGTAGAAATCGTTCTCTCGCACAAGAGAAATATCTTATTGCTATAATCGTTGATGTGGTTTATGGTTCCTCGTATGATATTATGCTCCTCTCATGATTGCTATTTGTTAAAGAAAACTAAGAACCCCCTGAAGCTCTGGATCTTTAAAATTGAGATATGCTTCTAATTGCATTCCCGTGCCTTAAGTTTATGCTCAAATATGTCATTGTCTGTTGTGGGCAAATTGAATCCTGTTTTCAGTATCACATACGCTTTTGAGTTGAATGCCTCCAGTTTTGCTTTAAACTGTGTTGTCCTCTGAGAGTTAATTCTGCATCTCCTTCATAAAAAATTGTCCTTATCTGCCTTTTAACGGTGTTGTTTCTCTATAACGCGCCATTATTGTGCTTGGGGCTGTTGGGTTTAGCAGCTCTTTCTGGGGTTTTGCCATTGCATCCTTGTGTACAACTTATTGGGTTAGAATTGGATGGTGACCTTTGTTTCTGTGAAAGATGTAATTATTATGTCTTCATGATACTGTTTCAAACTCTTAATGCAGTTTTCTGATTTGAGTAATAAAATAATATCTTCGGGTCTACATTTGGTTGAAATGGAGATGTTTAGATCAGCAAGTTAGGCCATCTCCAACCTCGCATCAAAATTTGCATCATTTTGCTCCAAATCTTGTACCAAACTAAAAATCATCTCCAACTCATTACACCAAAATGTGCACGAAATGAACGGTGTTTAAACATTTTCTTCATTTTTTATTCTTAACAATTTATATAGCTGAAAAATTATTTATTTATTTAATTTACTACTACATAAATAATTATGTTTCGTTTACGAAAATATTAAATTCGTTAATAAATTTTAAAAATGTAGTACAATTAATAAAAATACCACAACTAAAAAAATATTAAATCATGTTATTAAAAAACAATGTAGTACATTTCAAATCCCGATATTAGGATATGACATAATCAACCTAGTGTCGTAATTTAATTATCTGAATTCATATATTCATCCCACAAATGTTCAATAATAATAATAATAATAAAAGAATTAAAATTTATGTATAGTGTAAATGACACAAATACCCTTGATATAATTTGGTGCTAAATGACTTTTATCAAATTTATGGTGCAACACTATTCACTTGCACCATTTGGTGCAAAATGTGGTGTTGGGTTGGAGTGACATTGCACCAAATATTTGGTGCAAAATGGGGAAAACAGTGTTTTGGTGTTAGGGTTGGAGTTGCCCTTATGTGGTGCGTATGAGGATGCTGAAGAAATTGCAATATATTTTAAAAAATAGTTGAATGAAAATTTAGGATTTTCAGTACCAGTCTTATAATTAATCATTTTCCATTTTATGAGTTGTGGTTCAATGGGTAGATCAAAAGAGAATTTAAATCTTAACAATGCTATATGATTCGGGTGCCAATTTAGCATAAAATTTTATATCTTAATTTGGATTGTAATACTAATGTTTGGACATGCATGGAATGTAATCATTACATTTTACCTTTTCTAGAAAATAAGTACTGCTTTCTGAACTTACGGTTGTAGATGAAGATTCCAAGTGTGTGCTAGAGTACAGACCTATTGAGTTCTGCAGTTCTAAAGTGTGTTTGTTCTAAAGACTAAACGGTTGTTTGTTTCAAGATTTTTTCGTTTTTCCTCTTTCTCATCTGCATTTAATATAAGATGCTCATTCAGTATTCGTATTTGTGTGCTTTTCATCAGGATTGAACGGTTGGAGTTGTTCGATGAGTTTGAAGAGTGGTACATGCTGCAGGCAAGATTTTTCTTACTTTTATATTGCCTTTGAAAAGAAGTGCTTTAGATAGTCTTTTATCCACCTGGAAGAATGCCATGTTTGTGGGTTGATTTTATAAAATTCTCTATTATATCCCTTAAATATGATTTAAGGTGGTGATTTTATCTGTATAATTGGGTTATATGATTAAAGTCAGGAGTTACTTTAAGAAAATTAAAATGTTCTATCTGAATAATGAATGTTGCATGATAAAAATGTTCATCTGAATAATGTGTATTGCATTAATGAATTCCTTTTCAGAAAAACTAAGAACCTTTTCTTTTCTTAAAAAAGAAGAAGATCAATTATAGTTTATAACATGGTTGAAATGAGTTTGAAGGTTTTTATTCTAAAATTGCTGATTTTCAGGAGCACTACTGTGTGGTCTATGCAATCAATGATACACTGGTATGCCAGTATTTATGTAGCATAAATTACTATTCTTTCATCTCTTTTTTTAGTCAGTCACCATATATTCTATCTTGATGCTTCAGGGTCTGTTTGAGAAATTCGGTTTCCCTGAAGATGAGACGGGAACGGCTGTTGCAACATCCTCAAGAGAGGAATAGTTGTTTTCTGAAATGATTCTTTTCCATGCCTTGATGGCTAATATTGGCATGAAATGAATTCAGCATGCAACTGGCTCGTGTTGAACCCGGGTGCTCTCTTAAACAGTTTTTGGGTCTTAGCTCCAATATATGAATATACTAGTGTTGTAAGACCTAAATGTATCCATCTTTACATCTGTCGTCCCATGTGAAATTTGGATTTTGCTTCCTTTTTAATGGTATTTCTTCCCCTTTTTCTCTCTTTTTATTTTTAGTTCGATCACAGTGCCATTGGATTGATGGATGGAACAGTCAATTACCTCAATGACTTACATTTGTTCTACACTTATATAAGAAAAGAATATTTTACATTGTAAATGTGGGTTTTTTGTGCGAAGACTGAAGTTGGAGGAGCCAGACTCGATCAAATTGTATTCTGTGATGTTATGGTCGGTCAGTCACAATCATGAACATGTATTATGCAGACACGACCTTAATTGTAAATGTACTTATAAACTCACGAAGCAAGTCTATTACGAGTGATGTGAGATACAAATAGATTATAATGATTAGCAATTGTAGCAAAATTCTTATAGTTTATGTTAAATTTGAGTTGAAGGAAATAGAAAATACAAGGGCCCTTTGAAAAAAGAGTAGGTTACTGTAAAGGGTTGGAATAAAATTTTGCTGATAAACGAATTTATTTGAGGTGGGCTTAGACAAGGTTCTCTTTATATCATAGGAGAGGAAAATGTCCATAATTTTGGATGGAATGCAGTCTGTAATTTCATCTATCCTATTTTTATGCTCTGTAGGGTTGTTTTGAGTGCGATATTGATACGGGGTGGGTCTGTTTTGTAAGAGATTCTTCGATTTAAGGCTCAAACCACTATTACTTGGGTGGACATTGGAGCCTCATTTTAGACGATTAAAGGTTTGACAATTCCTCTACTATTAACTGTATATTTGGTAGAAATGAATACGTTTATGAAATTATGTATGCCCCATAATTTGGAATTTTAATAAGAAAGGTTTGAATTCGATAATTTAGCATGGATTGCTGCATGCGTCATTGCTTCTCTCATTAAATTTTTTTGCTAAGAAAATAAAAAAGAAAAGTGAGGTCTTAGCCATCTAGGACTTTAGATTTTCTGGATAGCTTGAGCTTATAATCGCTTGCACTTGGTTGCTCACTTATTTCACACCCTTGGTTAGAGCAAAACTAATGTTGTGTGGGGGGGGGGGGGGGGGGGGGGGGGGGGGGGGGGGGGAGGGGAATATTTGAGTATATGTTTTTTTGTTTTAAGACTGCAGGTTACGAAATAAACTGTCAAATTATAGGATCATGCAGGAATTACAATTTTTTCACTTATATTATATGCACACACTTTGAACGGTGTACATTACTTCTACTATTTTGATTCATTCTAATTTATATACATTATACACCTCATATCTCATATATTATCATTATCTTTCACATCTTATCCTTCTTTACATCTCATCCCCATATCTGTATAGCCAATCGCCATATTTCTGAAAGACTGAAAAATCTCATCATTGGACATGACTGAAGATCCTTTCAACAAGATTACTCACATGCTCATGGGAAATGAAGATGAAGAAGATGATCTAGAGTTGGAATTCTCCCCATTGTTGTTTTCTAGTGAATGAGAAATGGAATGTAGATGAAAAGAAATTGGAGATGCAAATGAAAAAATTATGTGAGAGGAGAGGGTGAAATTTTTGTGTGAAGAATTGGAGTGAAGAGTATGTATGACCTACAAATATTTTATTATGTGTAGGCTCCTCTCCATGTGAGGGGTGTGTAGGCTATTATATACACTATTGTGTACATATAGCATAACCTTTGTTATTATCCATATTTCTGATTTCTTTTTTTACTATATTTATTTTTTTCACATTTTTTGGAGATAACCGTTGGAAATTAGAAATGTAGCTGTTGGAAACGATTCGGCAGCTGAGTTTTTTGTCCTCGTATGGCAGTTGATATCTGTAAATTAGAGTGCAAATTTAACCTACTTTTATAGATTCCACTCCAAAAAATAGGTTTATTCCCCCATCCCCTCTAACACTATTTGGAAAAAGTGGAATAACGAGGAGCAAACACATATTTGGGTTTTTTTTTTCCCCAACATTAGTTTTGCTCATAATCACTTTTCACAAAATCTATTCTAAAACAATCTACAACATGCAGCTCTTAGTTTTGTCATTTATATCGTATTCTCTTTAATAATCTTGTTCAATGCCATCCTGACTTACATAACTAATATTCCTCAAGGATTCTATTATAGCCAACTGAAACTATTTTACTTAAGAACGAAGCTATCTAATTTATAGAAAGAAGAAAAGTCCTTAGTTTTCTTAATTTATTGTTAACCGTGATGATGGTGAAATATGTTGCTGGGATTCAGAGTTTTGAACATCCGGTTAGATGCCTTTAAAATGGATAATGAAGAACATTATCACTATGTATTTGAGCACCTCTAATTTGTTTTGATTCTGAAATCATTTCTAAAACCCAGATGGAGAAATTCATTACAAGATTGTTGAAATGATACAACAGGACAGGAATCCTATATTATTCCTAACTAAAAGAACTCAAAATCCAGAAAATTTCCCCCTGGTTTCATGTCTGTTCCTACCATCCTTTTGCTGGAGCTGTTGACCCCGATTGGGCTTACTTGCCCAAACTTCACTGGAGACTCCATCTCGACTGGTCTTGGCACCTCCGGCGGTGTACTGCAGCGTATCAGAGCCCAGTTAACCCCCTCAAAGAAAGGGTGTTGCTTTATCTCGGTTGCACCTCTCTTCACTCCAAGCCGCTGTTGTGGATCTTTAACAAGTAGTCCGCGGATAAGATCCCGGCTGGCATAACTGGTTGCTGGTGAGTCTGGAAATTTAAGTTGCTGCCCAACTACATTGAAAAGGGTTGCTCGATTCCCTGAGCCCTTAAATGGAGTTTTACCGTAGAGTAGTTCGTGTAAGAAAATACCAAAAGTCCACCAGTCCACTGCACTTCCATGGCCTTCTGCCTTGATGATTTCAGGGGCTAAGTATTCATGGGTGCCAACAAATGACATGGACCGTGCTGCAGTGGGTTCTGCAACTAGTTCAGGCAATATGCCAGAGTGCAGACTGAGCTCTGCTCGTGGTTTTCCCGGATTATTTTTCTTACTTTTTTGACCAAAAATTCGAGGAAGAAAACATGATGGCTGAATACATGCTGATGTGGGCTCAATGCACGCTGGCTGCACACAGAATGCAGCTCCTCGTTTAGAAGGATCAGAATCCCCAGAAGTTCTTACTAAGGTTGGGGAAACTGCACATCTTAGGGACAGATCGAAGTCGGAAAGCATAATGTGGCCATCATCGCGAACCAGAACGTTTTCTGGTTTCAGGTCTCTGTACACAACTCCCAACATGTGAAGATACTCGAGCGCCAAAAGAACCTCAGCTGCATAAAACCTGCATTTATGAAATCAAAAGGTTATTAACTTCAGTAGCATGAAAATATATTTCAAAATGGTAAGAGGTAAATAATATGGAAGGAAGCAGTAAATTTCAGCAAAGCAGAGGTTAATCAATGGTCAACTGAAATCCAGTAAGATAGTCGACAATCATAATATAACAAATATTTTCACGTGAAAAGGCAAATGTAAATGCCTGAAATGGGAGGTTTATCTTTTAAGTTTTAACAAACAATAAATAAAAAATTCTCGAATGCAGATCTCTAGATGCTTGGCATACATCACAAAATTATACAGATGAAAACCTGTTGCATTAAATTAATTTTAATCAGAAATAGTAAGTATGAGTAATTGTCAATATCAACACACAATTAGCACTCTCAGACTTTCAAAGCTGCTGCTGCTCCACATTGCTAGACAGTTGAACACTATTCTTTTTCCAGTTATTGCAAAAATTGAGTTCACATTTGCAATACTACAAAAGTTTCTACTTTTCTCTTTTATCATGCAAGTAAACAATAAAAGAAAGGATCTACATTTCTTGTGTATCTGAAAATGTAATGGATCACAATTTACTACATGAAACTTCATTGCACATATTTGAGAGATTTCACTCATCAAGGGAGCAAGATGTAGCTTGCTGTTAATATTCTATCCTTGCTAAGACGTACATCAGCAAATCGCAAAGCCATGGAATTAAATCTTAAAGTAGTAATTTCATGCAAGAAATTAATTTTTTAGTCTGCAACAAATGTATATTCCTGAGCGAATCAAGGAACAAGCTCAACAATAGCCTCTCTGTGACCCAATCACACTACTTTACGACTGATCTAAAATTACTCAAATAATTTAGCTACTTGCATCAAGATAGTCTTAATGATATTACAAATACGAGGTATGAGCAAGCTGATGTGCTTCAAAGAATAAAAAATTACCAAATTGGTCGCACATTTGAAGGATAATATTTCATTCAAAGTGGGAATGATCAGGAATGAATTTTATTATCATTAGCTAAAATAAGATTTTGAGAATGATAGGCTCACAAATAAATAACAGGAAAAAGAATGAGCACTAAATGAATGATGCTGAAGTAGAAGAAATAAGACCTCAAGTTAGTAATTATAACCTAATAGATGCTTAAAAATTCGAGAGAATGATAGCGCTTACCGTGCAGCATACTCTGAAAAATGTTTCCCTGGTTGTCGTTGCCTCAGAGTATGCAGATCGCCTCCAGGACAATATTCCATGACCAAGCATGAGAATCTGTCCGTTTCAAAATGAGTGTACAATGTCGGCAAGAATGGATGGTCTAGCAACTGCAGGATTTCTCTTTCAGTCTGAGCCCTGGTCAATTTGTTCCTGCTTGCAAGAGATGCTTTATCCATTACTTTCATTGCAAAAAAACACCGAGTTCCAGTCAACTCCGAAAGATACACACTTCCAATATCCCCGCAACCAAGTCTTCTGAGCAACTTGAATTGATTCATGCCTAAAATACCGTCACGTATTCGAATTGCAAGAATTGCCTTCCATCGAGGATCATTTCCTTTGTGAGGCTTATTTGCACTGCCAGTTATATTACTCCAGTTACTGTCATCACTAAGGCCGCTGCTACCACTTGCTCGGCTAAGGCTAGTTTTAGTACTCTCTAGCGAGTCCCCTCGAATGCTCCCCTTTGTACTTTCATAGTTTCTGTCCACACTAAGCATCCCATCACTCATTATCACATCACTCCGGTTTGTGCTAGTGCAGCTATTGACAATGCTCATAGCCTTGAAAATGCCAGTGCTATCAATACTACTGTGGGGGCTAACATTACCACTAGGAGGTAGTGAAGAATCCCATATACATTCGTCTTTCTCCTCAGAATCCATTGGTAGACTTGCTTCAGTAGTATTTTTCAATGGATAAGGAACAGAAAATGGAGAGGCGACCATGGCTATGTCGTTAGACTCTTCAACCAAGCTCTCTGCAGGAGAAAGTAGTGACAGGCTTGGCTTTATACTTGGTACCCGTATTGAAAGATCTTCCAAAAATGGACCCTTCACAGACAAGCTTTTAGTGAAACATTTTCCGTCCACATTTCTCTGACCAATAGGTACATATAATGGTCTCATCAGGTCCGTATCAATGGGTTCAGGGGGATGACTCACCCCATGGAATGAAGTCGAGCCACTTTCCTCGAACGAATCGCCACTCACCTTAAACGAAACACTATCAGGAATGAGTTCTTCAGTATCCATCAAAGAGTTCTTTCCTTTCCATCTTTGCACAAGTGCAGCCGAGTCCAAATGCCTAGAGTCATGCATAGTGTATGGATTCCTGATATCTTCTATTAACAAACTAGGATTAGTAATTGTGACTTTAGTCATAATGGGCAACTCTTTGGGAAGTGGTTTCGCCTTGTGAACTCTTTCCATTTTCTATCACAAATATCATTACAAGTACGGAGTACCTCTCTCTGTTAGACAACTCTGTACTGAACACGAAAACTAATATCCGCAATCAATTCTGATTAAAACTCGCTTCAATCAAATCCACTAATGAGGTTCTCAGGCCAATTATAAGAAGTCAATTATGAAATTGCAATTATATCACCTTCCCAACTGCCAAAGTTTCTCCAAAAACATCCTGAAAATGGAAGCACAGAATCCTCAGGAACTCACCAGATCAAAAGACAGTTCATATAAATAGTCTGCAACCGTTATCTTTCAAAACATTAAGAACAGATAAACAGAAATCCGTGATATAATCAAGAACCAAATGCAGCAAAATGCTCCATTTCTTCACATACATTAGCAAATGCTAAGAACTAAGGAAAACAAGTAATTCTACACGCAATTATCAATTATATGCAAGAAATAAACAAATAAAATATGTAAAGAGATAATCAAGTTTACTTAGATTCCACGCAAATACCAGAGCCCAAAAACTAAAACCAAGAAAAAACACGAAGCAAGGAGACTATCAAAGGGATCATTTCATTACCAAAGGGAAATGAGAAGACACACAGCAGAACAGTAGTAGCTGCCAAAACGTAGTACTCAGTTACCACAGCGAAAAATCAGTATCTTGCACATCAGGGTCATCTAACAATCTCTGTAATATTCTTCGGTCGGTCCAAAAAGATTGTAATCTACCAGAAACCCATAAGAGAGAATGGTGAAAAAATTGCGTGAAAAGAGGTGGAGCCACAAAATGCACATAAAGATAACAATTTTCTTGAATATCTGTGTGCAAAGATTGCAGCTGCTTGAAAGGGGGTTAGAATTAGCTTGGAAAATTGCAAAATGTTTACATTTGTTGTAAGCATAAAAATGTGATTGGTGGGGTGGGCGTAGGGTGGCTTTTGCTTTATTGTTGTATGCTTTTGGAGGTGAGAATGGCACTTTAGTCATGTGTTACACTGTGTGTGTAATGACTGGTGGAAAGCAGGGAAGACGAGACAGATAAAGTGTGGGCACACCGAAAGAGACTATTGCCACTATAAAGAGTGCCTTTAGGAGCTCTAAGGACAAAACTACCCTTAATTTCTCCCTATGAATGAAGAGTTTAATTATTTTACCAAAAGGTTAAATCCGTAGGGCCATGAAATAAAAAAGGATAATTAAATTCACATTACATTTTTTTTATTACATCATATTTTTATTTTATTTAAGATTTTCAATCTTTACTTATTGTAATCCTTATACTCTTAACTATATTTTTTAACATATTTTTATTTTCAACATTTTATTAATTAGCACATATCATATCTTATAATGTATTTGTCAAATAAGTTCATTCGAAAGTATAAATTAACTAAATTTTTAATCATATTTAAAAAAAATGAAAAGGTATGACAAAATATTTTTCCTCATTTTAAAACACAAAAAATATTAGGTGCGTTTGATTGCAAGGGTGGAATTTGAGTAGACAAAAATAAATTACAGAAAATTGAATTGTCTAAAATTTATTTTAGAGAAAATTATAATTAATGGTATTTGATTGGTATAATTTTTCACCTAATCCGTTTGACTCTTTTCATGCAAATTGTTACTTTTTGAGATAATTTTTTTTACAATCTGTATTAAAATTTGTTTGGATTGCCAAAAAGTAAAAAAAAAAATTAAAAATAATAATTTTTGAAACTTTTTTGTGTTCATTTGACTTTATTTTTCATGCAAATTGTCAATTAAATGAATAAATTTTTTTATCATTGGATTTAGAATATGTTTCCATTGACAAAAAGGCAAAAAAAAAAAAAAAAGGATGAAAAACACTTTCCCACCAAAACTATGGGAAAATAAAAAGTGAAAAATGTGTTTTTAATAGTTGTACCTAGAAAATGGGTGAAAATGAATTTCATGGAAAAGTTATGCAATCAAACACCAAAATTAAGCATGAAAAATGAATTGATTTTTCTTTTTCACCATTTTCCAGCCTAATCAAACAGGGCCTGAATGAAATCATCATAAAATATAATATTTGTTATTAGTAGAATGTTAAAGATAAATAAATAAATAAAAAAAAAAAAATCGATGAAAAAAGAAGTATTGGACAAAATTTTTAAAATGAGCAAAGATTGATGACCTTAAGACCCTGTTTGATAGCCGTAGTTTTTCGTGGAAGATGGAAAACGTTTTCCTACTTTTTACTATTCACCTGTTTGATTGCACTTATTTTCCAGGGAAAACGTTTTTCAACGTTTTCCAAGGTACAAGCGGTTGATGCACAAAAGCTAGAAAACGTTTTTTCACCATAGTGGTGAGAAAACGTTTTTTAACTTTTTGACAAATTTTTTTTTTTAAGCAATTGAAACACATTCCAAAGTCAATGGTACAAAAATTTATCCATTTAATTGATAATTTATATAAAAAACAAAGTCAAACGAAAAATTTGCCAAGTGAAAAATTATACCAATCAAACACCATTAATTACAATTCCTTGTAAAACGTTTTCTAGGCAATTCAATTCCCTGCCATTCATTTTCTTTCCACTCGTTTTTCACCCTTGCAATCAAACAGACTGACCTTAAGTGAAATTAAAATGGACCAGTCGGTAATTAGAACACCAAAAGACAAAAAGAAGAGTGCGCAAAGGAGAGTGGCAATAGTAACAAAAGCTGTGGAGTTATTGAGTGCGGCAGGCAAAAAGTATTATTGGGAAATAAAGTGGGGACCACTTTAATTGGTGGCCCCACAATGGTCAGATGGGACCCATTATTGTCCCTTCTTTAGTTTACACATCTTTTCGCTGTAGAGAGGGAAAATTAGGCTCTTCTTTCTCGACTTATTTCACATCGCCAACCCACACACGTAACTATAGGTATGGATCTGTGTATGTACAAATATAGATTAGGATAAATTGCATGAAGTCCCAAATCTTTCAATTTTGTGTTCAAACTCCCAAACTTTTAAATTAACTAGTGAAAATTAAACGTGCATTATACGTTATTCCGAAATAGAAAATGTTATTTCATCCAAGTTGTCGTCCCCTCCAATAGGGGGTTGCCACATCACTTGGACAGTCCCATTTTGTCATCCAACTTGAATTTTCTAGCACAACTCTTTTGAAATACTTTATATGTGCTATAAAGGTAATATTTGATACCAATTTATTGTAATGATTTGATGGATCTCAAATGAATTAAATAAAATAAATTTAGGACATAAATTTAAGGAAAAAAATTGTAATCTCAAAACTAATTTCTATGATTAAGATTTTTTTATTGATGATGAAATATTACAAATGAGTAACATGTTTTACTATATTTGGTACATAACAATTAATTCCTAATACATGAATTTAGATGTCCATTAAAATCTCTAAATACGTGAAGATAAATAAATTCCAATGTCATAAAAATCAACTGTTAAAAAAAAAAAAAAAAATCTAAATCACCCAGTTGAACTGGTAACGGTTATTCCTGATTTTTTAGGTTTCTTAATTTTAATTTTTTTATAACTTACTTATTGGGCCCATGCAATAAAGTGTTAGGCCCTTTCATAAATGATCAATTGCCTGCTGGTTTTTATCTTTTATTGAGGGGGAAATTATCTAGAAATTTACATTTAAAAATCAATTTTCATAATTAAGGAGAATTGGTTATAAATTCAAAAATCAGATGGTAAATAAGATTAGTTAAAATAATAAAATTAAACTATTGCACCCCACCCCAATCCAACCCAACCCAACCCGACTCAACTCGACTTGACTCAACTCAACTCAAATCATTCTTCTCGATTTCTCTCTCTATTCTCCATTACCCTTTCCCTCTCTACGCTCTCTCTCCCTCTCTTCCGACGGCTCATTCCCAGCGTCACCACTCATTCTCTTCTAGTGGCCACGCGCGGCAAAAAAACCGCATGCTAGGCATCACTGTGAGACTTACAGCTAAGTGTCGTGAATTCTTCACGAGTAGTGCTATGTTGGGCTGTACGATGGTGGTGGTGCAAATATATGTAGTGTTTGTACGAATCTGTGAATTTGTGGTGTGGTGTGGTGTGGTGTATGGGTTGCGGTGGTGTTAATTTATATTTGATGTGGAAGTGGTAATAGTTATGGTGGCAAGTTGGTGGATTGGAGGAGGTGGTGGTGTGTTTTGGTGCAAGTGGTGGTACCGGCATGGGCATCGTTAGAGGTGGTATTGCCCAAATAACTGTCTGTAACTACTGGTGTTTGGCTTGATTTTTGGTGCATTTGGAAAGGTATTAGGCCTGAATGTTGGTCAAGATTTGTAAAGGAGGTTGAGATGGTCATGTTGGTGGTGGTTGGCTAGTGTTTGGAGGTTTCAAAGGAGGATTGCCACTATTTGCAGCTACGAGCAACGGATCTTTCATGTGGTGGAGGTGGTGCGGTGGTGCCGATGGTGGTGGTTGGGATTTGTTGATGGTGCGCATTTAGTTGACGTTGTTGGAGTGGTGGTAGTGGCAACGAAATCGAGTGTGACCAAGTCTATCTTCATTGTGACTATCTGTGACAAGATCTATGTTAATTGTGATTGTTTACGACTTGGTTATATACAGTCACAAATTAGACCGACATAATCACAAACAGTGATACTGAAAACAAAGTTGATCACAATTAGTTACACATAACACGGGTCAATGAATGTAGTATAGTTGGAGATAATGTTGGTGGTGACTGGTGGTGGATTGTGGTATTAGTCTGCGGTGTGTGAAGATTTGTTTATGGCGACTATTTGTGGTCAAGTATGTGTTTATTGTGAAAGTTGTGATCAATTCTTTATTAATTGTTATTGATTGTGATTTGATCGTATATCATAACAGTTAAGATTAACTTGATCACAGACAACTTATATTGAATACAAAATTGGTCACAATTAGTCACATTTAATACAAATTTGATCACAACTAGTCACGGATAACACATGTCAATGACTTAATTATATACAGTGACTTGGAAGTTTCTGGGTGAGGTGTGGTGGCGTGAGATGTAATATTTAGTTTTTAATTTCTGAAAATAAATAAATTGGGAGGCTGAAGTGGAGGTGGGGATGGGATATGTGGTTCCATGGGGTGGGATGTGATTTTCAGTTTTTAATTTCTAAAATGTTTTGGGGACGTAGGGGTGGGGCCAGGTCCCTAGGAAGGGTTTTCAAGTTTTGAAATTTTTTTACAAGTGGGTGGAGTGGGCATGTGGTGGTGGGGTAGGGTGGGATAATTAATTAATTATATATTATTAAATGAAATTAACAACTAAATTTTGAAATTATTTGACTAGTTTGTTACTTTTGAAATACGATTCTTATATGTAAGAATTATGTATTGACTCATTGATAGAGGCACCTCCCGTCAAGTTATAGCAAAACATCCGATGTGGGATACATGTTGTGCCCAAAAAAATATTTTTCGAGTGCTTATTGGCTTTTAAATTTTTTATTTGATTTTGGGCCAAGCAAAAATAGAAATTTTCAATTCAATCTTTTTATTTACCGAATTTTCAAATTTAAGTTAAAATAAAAAATTTGCTTCATTAAAAATTAGTATAATAATTTTAGATATCACTTTCTATAAGCTCAAACGATTTCTATTTTAACAAAGCAAATTATTTCAATATATTGGTTGTTAGTTCTTGAAGTATCATACTAATTGTATAGTAATAAATCTAATTAAAAAATTGATTTGTATAGTATTTTATTTTTTTGTCTATACTTATTTATTGCATCCAATTCGACCTTTCGATGCCTGGGTCAATTTTGAAAACCTTGATAAATTCATCTATGATAATTCTAGATTCATGTAGATCAAAATTTATCAAATCAAAATTCATTAAGTCAAAATTACTGTGAATGTTAATAAATTGAGAATTGATAACATGAAATTCATACATAACAAGGATTTTGTAGTATTTATTTCATATTGAAAACGAAAGATAAGGTATTGTTGAAATTATTGAAAACGAAAGATAAGGTATTATTTAAATTATTGAATTATAGTAGGATTAAAATCGTTCAAAAAAATTTCTTACTTGATATGATATTTATTATATTATAGATATACAATCCGATGTCTATTAAAAGTTTCAGTCCAAAAGTCTATGGTTGACCAAAAAGTCACCCATTGACCAATTTAAAGAAGCACAAGAAAGTCTTTTTATAGCCCCCAGGGCACATCTCCAAGTGGTGAAAGAGGAATGTGGAAAAAATCTAGCATCGCTTGCAACTGTTGGGTAAGGATTCGAATCCTGAAATATAGATGAGGCCCTTAGTAAGTGGAAGTTAAATGGTAGTCTTCCACCCTACACTCTTGGAGGCATAATCCTACAATTTACCCCTTCACCAAGACTCAAGACAGGATAGGTGGGGACGCCAGGCGTAATCCAAAAAAAAAAATATTTTTATAATATCCTTTTTCTTAGCCCCCAATTACCAGCTAATCTTTGCCTACTACAATCATCGATGCCACCACAATTACCTTCCACGCCCTATTCCAACCCCCATAACCTCCAACGCCCACTATCTCTTCGTATTCGAACCAACATGGGGAAGAATCGTCCTTGGTGGTGCAGCTGTATAACCACTCAATGGTGATTATGCAAGATCGGGAGGGAAAAACCCCCCATGGTTAACCAAGGGGTCTCTCTCCCTTGGTACAATCATGAAACCACCATGACAGTTTCACTGCACCATGGCAAGAAATCCCACACATTGTTGGTGGTGTTTGCAAGGAGGGTATTCTCCCCTTCGTGGTAGAAATTGTCAGGTTGAGGTGGAAGTGATGGTGAGGCGGCAATTGAAGTGAACATATTAAAGCTCATTAAATTTTAACAAGTAATTTAATTCGATTAAAACTACAAAAATGAGCACGAAAACTTCAAAATTGATTTTCTCAAACGAGTTACTATCTTGCAGAGACATATTAAGAAATAAATTTTACATCAAATAAGGATGAAAATATAGATCAACATATAAGGCTCGAGCTATTCTCCCATATTAAGATTTGTGGTTTAATCTTAAAATATTATCATTATTAAGGGAGTTAACATAAGTCCTTATATGTTAATCTATATTTCATCTTTATTCGATATAAAATTTATCCATTAACATCTTTCCGCAAGATAATAGCTCGTTTAAGTAAATCAATTTTGAAATTTGTGTTTTTATTCTTTCGAGTCTTAATCAGATTGAATAGTTCGTTAAACTTTAATGAAGTCTAATATCATATTAAGCCCCATGTTTGGTAGGGATTAAAATCAAAATTTTAGTATACTTTGATAAAAGTTGATGAAATGTGTAGTTGAAAAGTTGCGGAACCCATAAAAATATGTGGTTGATATGAATTGTTGACTTTGATTAAAATCTAGATTTTAATCGTTATCAAGCATGGGCTAAAACTTGAGGTTCCATATTAAAATGTCAATTTTATTAAGAAGAGTAGTTTAAATCCTTATATTTTAGTCTATTTTTTTATTTTTATTCGATGTGGGATCTATCCTTAATATCGGAGTGGTTGGGGTTAGGGTAGGTGAGAAAATGATGGATTTTCCTTTTAAGCTTTTTTGTTTATCATTTTTTATTCTTTTCTTATTTTTTTCTTTCTCCGTTTCAATCATTTTAGATGAGCTAATATGAATAGACATTTTTGTCGGTCTTTAAAGTGGTCAAATGTTGGTTATGGAAACCATTCAAGTTAGGATTTTATTATTTGTATTCGAAGTTTGACATTTCAGGTTACTCGATTTCATCGATACCCTCATATGAGGTTGGACCCCACTTCCTACAAATGCAAGAGCCCTGCCTCCAATGTGAGAGGACGGGTGGAGTTAGGTAACCTAAAGTGTCTAACTCTGAATATCTGTAACAAGATTGTTTGAGTTATCTCGTGCGACAAATTAATTTAATATTTTTGAGACTGACTGCAAAATTGAAAGTTTTGTTACCCCGAGACACTTATTTGAAAGGTCTAGGACCGATGGGATAATTTACCCTTATATAACGATCGAAGACAGATCAAGGCAAAATTACGACCGTAACCGTGATTGCTCTATTATCGTACTTTAGTCTGTATTTGTTGTATTCATATTTTACCTTAATTATATATAGAGAAGGGGATGGGGACTGCATTGGACTTTTGTTTATTTTAAGATTGTTAAAAATTATTTTATGTAAATTAGCTATGGATAAAAAGACAAAAATTATGATTCAATTATGTTAAAAATTATTTTATTTACATTATTATTTAACCCTTCCCCATGTTGAATTTTTGTGTTTCGAACCTTTGCTATTCGATGTCATATTGTATTATTATTATTTTAGTACAGCACACTATTTTATTAATTTTTGTATCATACAATTTAACACGGCATTAAAAATTAATACAAATAATATTATGTTGTTAATATGCCAAAAAATATGAGTATTGCTCCATAATTTATTTATTTATTTATTAAATAAATGCAATTATTACACAATTTCACAACTCTTGATTGACAGTATTGATAATCTTGAAAATAACATTGATGAGTAAAGATAGTTGGCAACAATCGATATAAATCGCTATAATAGCCATTGTCGATGACATTCTACTAGCAACTATCACATATAATTTGTCTGTGGTGGTTGTCGACAATGTTGGTCGAGATCGGGTGTGTGAATGTGGACCTGTAGTCGTGAAATGTAAGTATATTATACGAGTTCAATATTGAGAGCTTAAACCCAAGTAAATTTGCTGTTAGTCACAACAATCAATGGCATTGAAATAATATACATATATTATGGTTATAATGTTAATTTATTGATTGCACAATTATATTTGTGGAAAGAAGTCTAAGGCAATATGGACCATCAATTGCAATTTGGGGTTTGAAATGTTGAAAATTACCTTTTACCCCTTTTTTCATGTATATAACCCTTTAATTTCTTCCAAACTTAAACCTGAAAGCAATGTTGTGACACTTTATAATGGTTAAAACACGTCGAGAAAGAATCTTTCGTCTTATTCTACATGTCTATAGATACAAATCGTATACAAGTATCCGATATTGTACTTTGCAAACCAATAAAAACATAACATTGATCAGTGTAAAAATTATATTTACTCGAGACAATTAATAAACTGAAATTTCACACTACATCTATACTAAAGTATGTCTTTCATAGCTCATAATAAAACTACTTGGTGAAATAGATATCCCAAATCATTTATTTTTCTCCTCCTAGTAATCATATTAATAGTATTGCCCTTAAGTGAGAGAGATGCAAGATTTTTGCTTTCGTTCTTTCTCAATTTTAGGAGTTTTGAGAGGATGCAACTAATTTTTAACTCTACTTAATAAGATGTTTATAAAATACTATGCTATAAAATTGATTTATTTAGAAAGACAGGTACAACTTGAATAAATATTGAACAAACACAATCGTATCATAGGTCATTGAGTACCCCAAAAAAAAAAACGTACATGCCCAATGAATGTTTATGGAGCAGCCATGCAATTATGCAAAGGACTAACAATAGAAGATGAAAATTTGGTCTGGTGGTTCACTTCCATTGAGGGCCAAAAAGTGTAGCCATTTAGGACAAATTATGTCCCAACTTCAACATTTTATGCACTAAAATCAAATGCATCTGATGTTGGGTGGGATCAAACTCATTCGCAACACCACGCCGCGAAACTCATCCGCGACACCACGCCGCGAGACTCACCCGCGAAATCACCCCGCGAAACTCACCCACAACACCACTACGTGAAAAAAAGCTATGAGATACCCTTATGCTATGAAGCACTACGCGATCGGAACGTCGACTCTTATGAGTGTTCTACCACTACGCGGTTGGAACGTCGACCCCTATAGGTGCTCTACCACTACGTGGCCGGACCGTCGACCCCTATAGGTGCTCTATCACTACGCGACCGTCCATCGACCCATATGTACTAAGACGCTCTACAACTACGCGGCCAACACAACACTCAACCATTATGAAAGGTCAACCCCAATGTCTACCACGCCGAACCATCGACCCCATGCGGGAGCTCAACGCACAGGTCAAGCCGCCTACCACTACGAGACACTCTATTACACTTAGTCGCGAGAAATCACTCAAGTAGATAGAGGTCGTCTGGATGTTATCACAAAGACAACTAACCACTGAATAGATAGTAGCCACCATCTTAGAACGTGGTGAATGTGGGATCACAACGTGGGACACGTGGTATTGCAACTGCTCAGCGGTTACTCAACTCCACTCGCCTATAAATATCTCTAAGGCGGGTCAGGTAAAGGGTTCGAAAAACTCGGGTAATTTTGAACACCTGTTATCTACAATTTTCTCCTTAAGTTTGCATTCCAAAAACTCATATGCTAATTCTTACGTCGGAGGTACAACGGGGGAGAAGACCCTGTCCTCATTTTGCAGGTGACTTTAGTTAATCGGAATAGCAGAATCACCTTACGCAATCGAGAGAGCACGGAGGTTTGTTTTGCAACCTCTTTAGCATCGAAGAAGCATGCAACCAAATTTTAACACCTACGGCTCCCAACTTGTTCCTAAACAAAGATTTTAACGCAAGTTGAGCACAATAGATGTGATAAGACAAGCAGAACTCGTGACTATCGTATATTATTCTTCTTTAACTAAGTATAATTCTTGATGACTCGTTCATGATCATTCGAACAAGGATCAGGACTTCTCCAGAAATTTGTAAATGAAGTGTAAATTGTTAATGTTTTCTGAAGAAAAGTACGTGTCCTTTAAATCAAAAATGACTTGAGAATTTAGAACATAAATTTGAATTGCAACTTTCAGGAATTGGTATAGAATTTTGGACTTCTCAGAAGTCAGAACAATAAAATAAGTAATTTTTTTGAAGATTGTGTAGTTAAAAATAAGGAAAATTTTAGATTTATATGTAAAATTATTTTATGAAAAAAATGTATATATGGTTGGAAATAAATTGAAAAAAATAGGTTCAAACGGGAGCTAATTATAAGAATTATAACCCCCGTTTGGTTCCCATTTTTTGGAAATGAAAATGGGGAGAATAGTATTTTTTTTTACAAAATATGTGGTTGAAAAAGAAGGAATTTTTTTTATTTATATATAATATTATTTTATGAAAAATTGTGTAATTAAAAATAAAAAGAGATAAAAATAAAATATATCGTGATGTAATGAGAATCAAACGAGGGTATAATATGTGGCTTCTTCGGGATCAATAAATGATGCAGACGTTGGCACGTTCCCCGTAGGTGCATCCTGTGCCTTCCAACTTTACCCTTGAATTGTCAAACACGTGTACAACTATACCCTCATCTCTTGGTCAACGAAATTGGTCCTTAAAAAGAGTTTTGCCTGCGATAGTTTTGGAATAGGAGAAAGTGCCTGCAAATGTTGGATGTGGAGCAGTCAAATTTTTTTTTACCATGCTTTGTACCATTCTCCTTGACAGATGTACAAGTGGATGAAAATGACTGATAGAAATATTTAAGCAATTTGATGGTAAATTGTCACGTCGGAATGGCAACGGAACGGATTTGACTCCAATCCCACTTCGTCCCGTATTTCGTCCTGCTTTAACTGTGTTTAAAACAATCTGATGATAAGTGTTATATAAGAATGACAACGGGACGAGTTTGACTTCAATCCCACCCCATCTCACTTCATTCTCATCCCGTCCCCTCAGCAGAGCGAGAGATGAATCGGGACTGATTTTTTGGATCCCATTTGGGGCGGGCCTCGTCGGGTCAAAACAGGACGAGTTAAATTATTATTCCTAGACTGTTATGCGATATTATGTCTATTAATGAAGATGGCAATATAGCACGATAAGTTGTGTTGGGGGCACAGCACCGTGCACAACCCCTCACAATAGGGGGTGGGGCCATAATTATTTTAATCGCAGGTCCCACTCTCTATTAGGGAGTGTTGTGCACTGTACAGTACAATCGAATTTTTCCATAGCATGATTGATAAAAAAATCAACAATAATACCTGATGTACATCATAATGTACACCAAGTTTTACACTTCATCACGAGACAACACACTAGTTGACAATTAAAAAAACAGTTTTTTCACCAATCAAATCTTGTCAACAATGATGATATCGAGCATAATGTAGAAATATGATGTACAAGTGACTTTATTGAAAAATCAATTACTAACATACTTGACAAAAGATAGTAATTTAATCAAGGTCTCACACAATTTGAATGAAAAATGAGTTTTTTTTCCCCTTCTAAAAATGGGTCTCAAACACATGCTAAATTATTGGTTAAATTTTCCTTATAAATAACTATTGACTTAAATCCCAAACTTTAACCTTTTATCGAGACAACGATCATCGGGCGATGACAATGGTGTCTCTCAAGCCCACAGACATGTAACATATGATCTGTTTAACAATATCAGAGTATTACTAGCCTAAACCAAATTGCAATAATAGGGTATATGGCATTAGCTTTTTCTTTGAAAGTATAATTCATTATGCTACGTCGTACTAAATATAGTATTGTAGTAAAATAATAGAAGTAATTTCACAAAATGTCCACTTTTAACTAGTCATTTGCAAAAATTTTCACTTTCAAAAATCCTTGCAAAAATATCCATTTTGGCATTATTTAGATCAAAACACCCTTGTTAATAATTTATGATTCTACACAAGTCCAAAAAATGGACATTTTTGCAAAAATGTCAAGATATCAAATCACAATTAATGCTTTTTTTCGCATGACACATAAATGTCTAGAACGACATTTCAAGTGTACAGAAATGTCATGTTTTGGAATGAAATGTCATTCTAGATATTTAATGTCAAGAATGACGTTTTGAAATGTCGAGAACATTTAATATTATGATTTGATGTGTGTACTTTTGAAATATAAAATGGGATTCAAATGTCAAGAACGACATTTGAAATGTTGACAATATAATTTTGATATAACTTCTCATGGAAGCTTCTTTTTTTAATTAAAGGATATAATATTCAGTTTAATATTAAATTTGAAAAATGGACATTTTTTAACTCACACCCTTAAAAGTGGACATTCTTGAAAATGCCTCAAAATAATATAATATTAATAAAGAATGGTATTGGAAGATAATGGAGGGATGATAGATTTCGCAGCTGGGTAACTTTTAGGTGTTAATGGGCACAATCATCTCAGACAAGTTTTCATGTGGGGGATCTCTCCAATCCCATGAAATCTCAAAAATTAGTGATTTAAATGATTAGGCCAAAGGGTTTTGAACTAAAGTCATATCATAGTTCCAAGACAAAGAAAATATTTTAGTAACTATTTGTTGGCCATTCAATTCCTTCTTTATGAAAAAGGAAATGTTGAAAGTTTAAAGAGTGAGCATTGGAATTAGGGAAAGTGATAGCAGTCAAATGTGTGTTCTTTCAAGATTCCTTTCTCAATTGGTTTTTGGTCCACTAAATGTGTTTTTTTATTTATGGGTATTAAAATACAAATCTTGTAAAATGAGGTGCATTAGGTAATTAATTAATATTTTTTTGTAAATAATCAACAAAGTAGAAGATTCCCATCTTGTCATCAGAGGAAATTTAGGTACTAATGGCATCTTTGTCACGGAAAATATTTTAATTTAATCCAGTAAAGTGCACCAAAACAAGTTCATATTCGTTATGTTTCAAATATTGATTGATATTGATTTGACACGATTTGTTCGTTACTAGTTCCCGAAAGAATTAATATTTTCATTAGCTAAACCCTTTCTTCCCTTATCTTCTGACTCGTATTTTGTTATTGTACAATCAAAGATGACATTCCCGATATATGTTGCAATATCATCAGTAGCAAGAACACTCTTACTTCGTTTTTCCTTTAATAAAGTCATCAAATTTGTTGGTTTTTGATCTCCAGTTGCAAGGGGGAACTTAGGCGACAGAATTCATGAATGCATTCAATAATATTTATGTTACATGTTACTCTATTTCAAATAGTCATAATATTCAGTATTTTTTTTACAGTATGGTGTTACATATTCGTTTTGACATGGTCAATGATATGAGTTCGAGTCTCATTTTGGGGACGGGGTAAAATTCAAAAATAAGAGTAGATTTGTGTATTAAAATTGTTTTGTGAAGACTAGCGTATATGAAAATTCAAAAGTTAATCGAGTTATATGTGTAATTAACCCTTAAAATGTGGCCTAACTGCCCAATCATCTTGAATTAAGGCCCATCTCGTAAATATCCACCCATAGGCCCATTTACTGAACTGTGAAGCCCATTTATTTATCACATTTATGGCCCTTGCTCCAGTTTTTTATATCTAACTAAAGAGAAGAGGAGAAGGGAAGAAATCTCTGGACGTCAGCATGTCTTCTTCTAGAGCCCGATCACCGCCATACCCAAGTGCAGCTCGCATAGCCGATTCTGATTGCTATCCACAGTACACTGCTTCTCTCAAATGTAATTGTCAAAACCCCAGTGTACAATTTAACTACTTTTTTTTTAACGAATTCTTGTTAGTTTTACGCTGCATTTTTTTGTGTCAAATATGATTGTTGTTTGATTTTATGTTGATTTTTTAATTTTTTTTATAGGGTCTGTAAATTATTTTGTGGGCGATTAAGATTCTCCGTAATTTGTACTTCCAACTACTGGCCAGTAATTGATTTTTACCTTGTCAACATTCCTCGTTTTTGAGTGATAAATGTTATAATATATAAAAGGAGTTAATTTTTCATTTCTATTGTTGGCTTGTATTGTGATCCTGTGAAATGTTGGTTTGAAATATTCCTAATTTTAGTTTTTTAATAAGCATTCACTCCCATATGGACACAATTATTAGAGCATTACTTACTTTCAGCTGTGATAAAATCGGCTCAGAACACAAGGTTTGAATAGTAGAAGTATTACCCTTTGCAATGTAACTATTCTACATAAGCTAGCATATTACTTAAACGGTGTCAACATTAAATTGGCTAAGCTTATAAGTTACTTTATGCAATATTTTTTGCCAACCATGTTTGCAATTTTTTAGAAGTTGCTTCCTTTTTTGGGATCTTGAGTTTAAAAGCTTACTAAGTGCCTTCTTTTATAAGCTTAGCAAAACGTGCTTATGGCGAACTTTTTTTGGTCAGAGTTTAGGATTTTGAAATGTTTGTCATTGTTCATATTGTATGAGTATTGTTTTGCTTTTATACGTGTAAAAACTCGTTAATGGGAGTCGGAATAAATTAAATCAGTTGTCGACAGACGGTTAATCATATTGACTCCTCGAGGCGAAGTCTATGGGGTTTCTAGTCGTTCGTAGTTCTTGATATTTCCATTGTTATGTATGAGGCTTCACTTCACATTCTTCCAGTTTTGAGGATTTCCTGAACTAATGAAGTGCGCTAGTTTCAAAGTTGACATTTTTGTGAATTGTGCCCTTTCTGTAACATTGTAGGCTTGGAAGAATTTCACTCGGACAAGAGTAAATGTCAAGAGCATTTTGACGTTTACAAGGAATGCAAGAAAAAGGAGGTATAAAAATTCATTAAAAGTCAGAAATTTTTTATATCACATGTACTGAAGTAATTTTTTACATTTTTCTGATATGGTTCGTGTTTTTCCCCTGGCTATGACAGAGAGAAGCTCGGTTGGAACGCAATCGGAGTCGGTCTTTCTTTTCATGAGTTTTTGTTGCTAATACTTAATATTTCTGTAAAAGGATTCTCTTAGATTGTGGAATAATAAAATGGAATACTTATAAAATCTGGTTGAATTCCCTGAGTTGTCTTCTTCATGTATGTGAAATGTCATCTCATCGCTACTTGCTATAGCTTAATCTAGTTGCGCTACTCGTTTTTATCTATGCTTGCAAATATATTCATGCTACTAATTACTACTGATTGAAGGTATTATTTGATGGTTTCTTCTTGATCAAACATTGCATACTAAGCTTCGGTTTGCATATGTAGCTTATATCTGGGTTTACTGGGACGCATATTTACTCTTTTGATGCAGAACTCCAATTGTACACCCACTGTTGAACAATCTGATATAGAAATATTTAATTTGTAGTAAACACTTATCCCTAAAGCCTAAAAAAATTATTTTCTCCATCCTGTAAAACTTGACTTGCTTTCTTTTTCATTTGTCCCAATTTATTTGGCCACTTTTCTTGTCCAGAGCATAGTTGATTTCTTAGTTTTCTAATATACTCATATTTAATGTGTCTTGTTATCGATAAATATCAAAGATTTAAATCATAATTTAATGTATGGGTATATTAGAAAAATGTAAGAAATATTTATATTTTTAATTATATTAATTATATTTTCTTAATCTGTGTGGAAATGAAAATAAGGGTGCGTTTGATTGCAATGGTGGAATTTGGGTGGAAAGAAAATGAATTGTAGAGAATTGAATTGCCTAAAATTTGTTTTAGATGGAATTGTAATTAATGGTGTTTGATTGGTATAATTTTTCACCTAATTCTTTTGGTTTTGTTTTTCATGCAAATTATTACTTTTTGAGATAAATTTTTTTACAATCTGTAATAAAATTTGTTTGGATTTCCAAAAAGTAAAAAAAAAAATTTAATAATAATTAAAAATAATAATTTTTGAAATTTTTTTGTGTTCGTTTGACTTTGTTTTTTATGTAAATTGTAAATTAAATGGATAAATTTTTTTTATCATTGGATTTAGAATATGTTTTCATTGCCAACAAATTTTTTAAAAAAGGCAAAAAAAAAAAAAAAGATTGAAAATCACTTTCCCATAAAAATCATGGGAAAATAAAATGTGGAAAATGTGTTTTAAATGGTTGTACCTAGAATTTGGATGGAAATGAATTTCATGAAATTGTTTGACAATCAAACATCAAAATTAAGTATGGAATTAGAATTGATTTATCTTTTTCACCAATTTTTTAGGCTACCAAACATAGCCAAGTCTTTCTCTGTAGGATGGAAGGAGTACTAAACTTTTGTAGATTTAGTTCTGAATAGTCATCTTCTATATAATAATGGGTTAATTTCAGAAATGGTCACTGAAATTACATGAAAATTACAAAATGGTCACTAAAGTTCAAAACTTTCATGAACGGTCACTCAAGTTTTAGGTGCTTTCAAAAATGGTCACTGAAATTTAAGACTTTCACCAACGGTCACTGAAATTTAGTGGATATTTCACTAACGGTCACTGAAGTAACAAAAAGTTTCAGGAACGGTCACTAAAGGTCATGCATTTTTTCAGTTTTTTGGACAACTTTTTCGGCTATTTTCGACCACCAAAATCGTCAAATTTTGATACCGTAGAAAAACCCACAATCTCCTCTTCAATTACCACCCAATATTTTCCCCAAAGTCCAAACGATTCGACAAGAAAATCGCCGCAAAAGTCACCCAAAAAATTGGAAAAATCTGTCCAAATTTTTCCAATTTTTTAGGCGACTTTGTGGCGACTTCCCGGCAACTTCTGACCACCAAAATCGCTGAATTTTGATATTGTTGGAAAGCCCACAATGTCCTCTTCAATTATCACCCAAAATATCCCCCAAAATCCAAAAGATTCGACCAGTAAATCTCCGCAAAGTTAGCTACCAAAAATGCCGAAAATCTGCCCATATTTTTCATGCTGACTTTGCGGCGATTTTTCGGTCGAATCTTTTGGAGTTTGGGGGAGATTTTGGGTGGTAATTGAAGAGGACATTGTGGAATTTTCAACGGTATCAAAATCCGGCGATTTTGGTGGTCAGAAGTTGCCGGGAAGTAGCCCCAAAAATTGGAAAAATCTGGACAGATTTTTTCAATTTTTTGGGCGACTTTCCTGTCAAATCGTTTGGAATTTGAGGGAGATTTTGGGTGGTAATTGAAGAGGAGATTGTGGGATTTTCTACGGTATCAAAATTTGACGATTTTGGTGGTCGGAAGTGGACGAAAAAGTCGCCCAAAAAGCTGAAAAAATGCATAACCCTTCAGTGACCATTCCTGAAACTTTTTGTAATTTCAGTGACCGTTAGTGAAACATCCTCTAAATTTCAGTGACTGTTGGTGAAAGTCTTTAATTTCAGTGGCCATTTCTGAAAGCGCCTGAAACTTGAGTGACCGTTCATAAAAATTTTGAACTTCAGTGACAATTTTGTAATTTTCATGTAATTTCAGTGACCATTTCTGAAATTAACCCATATGATAATATCACCTATTTGTTATGTCCATGTGTAAATTGTAGGTAGCACACAGTATACTTAAACCACCCCAGAAGGAGAATTTTTTTTTTAAAGAAACCAACAAGAATGTGAAAAGCCAAAAAGACATAGGGAATATTGCACCATTGTTACTCAGTTTATTAATAGTTGGATAAAGATGCTTTGCCAGAAAGATTTGACAGAAAATTTAACATAATTGCATGTGGCTATAGATGATTGGATGAAAGACTAATTGTGTTTTAAGTTGTTTGATGATAAAAATTAGACTAAAGCCGGCACTCTTTTGTTAGTAGTTATATAGGTAACAAATTAGACATTTTAAAGGGAGTGTTTCATCTAGGGATGGCAAAAAAATCCGTCCTGCCCCGCCCCGAATGGGGCAAAAAAACCCGTCCCAACGGGTTGGTGGGGTGGGATGGGGCGTAAGTTTATGCCCCGACTCGGGTTTCGAGGCGAGGTGGGTCGGGGAGGGGCTTCCCCGCCCCAAACCCGCCCCGTGAGAATAGAGAGAAATTAAAAAAAAAAAAAAAAAGGGTCAATGGCTCAGTCAGGCCCAAGCCGCCCAACTAGCAAGTAGCAACTTCCTATCTGCCTAAGAAGTCTAAACGTCTAAAGTCTAAACCTAAAAGAAGTGAAATGCAATTCAACATTTCAACTGGAATAACTCTCATTCTCTCACAATAACTCACGGCCGTCTTAGTTCTCACCCGTAGCTCACAGTCTCCACACAATTCAATCTCAGAATCTGTCAATCTGGTATGTTCTTTGGGAATAAAATGATGGCGAGTGGCTGAATTATATATATATATATATATATATATATATGCATTAGTATTACACGCATAGAGGAAACACAGGAATTACAAAAACATTGGGCAGCAACTTTGGGAATAAAATACAACTTGTTAGGTGTCTGTATGCGCATCTCATTTTCTGTTTTTATTTTTTTTTCATTTCCTTTTCTTCTATTCACAACTTAGAAATTCTGTTTTTATTTTCTGTTGATTGGTGGAAGATGCTTTGGGAAGTCGAATTGTGAAAAAATACAGATGGGTAAATAAGCACTTGGAACTGTGGTTTACTATTTGCTTAAATTTCTTTAGGTTGTGGCTGAATTATATATATATAAATATATATATATATATATATATATATATATATATATATGTATACACGCATAGAGGAAACAAAAAAAAAAGGGTTGTTGTGCTTAATTGGAGAGACAAACATATGACTAAGCATGTTTGGTTTTATTGTATTTAGTGAGTCTTCTTTAGATAAATAAGGCAGCAAGAAACCACAGTAAAAAAGTTTGTAAAGTGAATGAGTGGAATGTCTAGTTGTCCACTCTAGTTGAAGGGGTGGTGAAATTGCCCCTGTTTCAATTTTTATTTATGTTTTTGTTAAGTTTGTTAGATTTTCGTTCAAAGTGGTTACGTTTTACAACTTTTATGTACACAGATGTTTCCATTAATGTCATTTGTTATTTGCACAGATGTCTGGCCCAAGTAGTCCTGAAAGTATTGGATTAGGACCACTACGGGAGGAAGATAGCATGACCAATATACCGGTGAGCAATGTCCCGCAAGAAGATCCAACTAAACCGTTACCAACAACAGATAGAAGTCCAATAAACCTAAGTGACGAGGAGCGTGATATTGAAAAACTATCTTTTGAAAAGAGAAAATTGACTTCAGCTGTTTGGAAGCACTACAAAAGACAAAAAAAAAATTGGTGACAAATGGAAGGCCATATGTAATCATTGCAAGAAACAATTAAGGGGTGAAACAAAAAATGGTACAAAGCATTTACATGATCATTTGAAGAGATGTGTATTCCGTCATAGAGATAATACTCGTCAAGCAACATTAAATTTCAAAAAGGATGCCGTGAGTGGGAAGGTCACAATAGGTACTTACTCTTTCGATCCAGATAAGTGTTGGTATAGTCTCTCAAAAATGGTGATTTTGCGTGAGTATTCTTTGTCTATGGTTGATCACATTGGATTTCGAGAGTTCTTGCACGACCTACAACCATTATTTAAGGTTCCTTCTCGCAACACTCTGAAAAGCGACATTTTGAAAATCTATGAATACGAGAAAACAAAAAATATGATTGCACTTGAGAAGATTGAGAGTCGAATTTCGATCACTACTGACATGTGGACCTCTTCTAATCAAAAGAAAGGATTCATGGTTATCACTGCTCATTTCATAGATGATGCTTGGAAACTGCAGAGTCGAATCATAAGGTATAGTAAAAAATTCTGTTAACTTGTTTTCATATTTTACCAAAATTATATTGTTAATGTTGATTTAATTTGTTCTTGAATGAACTCAGGTTTATATATGTGCCGTGCCCACACACCGCTGATGTGCTTTCAGAAACTCTATTGTGCAGCTTACTAGACTGGAATATTGATCGTAAGTTACTAACTTTGACCGTAGATAATTGCACCACAAATGATGCTATGATCAATATTGTGTTAAATCAGCTTTGTACTCGTTCTCTTGTATTGAATGGTGAATTTTTCCATATGAGGTGTTGTGCACATATATTAAATCTTATTGTGAATGATGGGTTGGAGATTATTGGTGGTAGTGTTGAGAAAATCCGTGATAGTGTTGCTTATTGGACAGCCACGCCAAAGAGATCTGAAAAATTTGAACTATTTGCACGTCAATTGAAAATTGATTGTGAGAAAAAATTGGTGCTTGATTGTAAAACAAGGTAGAATTCTCCATACTTGATGCTTCATACTGCTTTGATTTACAAGGATGTTTTTCCTCGTTTGAAACAGAGAGAGTCACAGTATAAATGTTTGCCTAGTGATGGTGATTGGGATTTGGCAAAAGAAATATGTGAGAAGTTAAAGGTTTTTTTTTAGGTTACTGAATTGTTTTCAGGAACAAAGTATCCAACAACTAATCTCTTATTTGCAAATATTTGTGATATCAAGTTGTCGTTGTATGAGTGGCTTGAATCTCCTTATGTGGAAGTTCAAATGATGGCGACCAGTATGATAGAAAAGTTTAACAAGTATTGGAGTGATATTCATGGAATTTTAGCTTTAGCAGCAATGTTGGATCCAAGGTATAAGATGATGTTAGTTAAGTATTATTATCCTCATATTTTTAATCACAACGCTGCTAGTGAGATTGAAAAAATTTATCAAGTTTGTGGCAAGTTGGTGCACGATTATCAAAAAAAGAATGATTCAAGTGGGCATGTAGCTCAGTCTTCTATTTTTTCTTGTCAAACTGAGACGTCAAGTGCAAATGATAATTCAGACCGCATGGCGGGTTTTTATAGATTTGTTTCCGATGTTGGAGCTCCTAGCAATTTGAAAACTGAGCTTGATACTTTCTTAGATGAGCCTATATTGCCTCGGTCGGATGATTTTGATATATTGACATGGTGGAAAGTAAATGCAATCAAATATCCGACTTTATCTCAAATTGCAAAAGATATTTTGGCCATCCCGGTATCTACTGTGGCGTCTGAATCTGCCTTCAGTACTAGCGGTAGATTTGTTAGTCCACACCGAAATAGACTTCACCCCAAAACTTTGGAGGCTTTAATGTGTGCTCAAGATTGAATATGGGCCGATATTCATGGTAAGATGTATATAAACATTTATTTTTCATATTGTTCATTTTATCAATTCTCTTATTAATAATTATTTTACTTTATTAATAGCGAATTCTACGTCGTCTGCATATTTTGGATGTTGCTCCAAGATGAATGATGAGGATGTTGATGACGAGGTAATTTTATTTATCAGATAATGTAAATTTTAATCATAGTTATTATGATGTTATTGAGTATAATATTTTTTTTTTTGTTTTTCAGGATCCATCTTGTGTAATCTCTAGCTCTGTTGATGAATGAAGATGCAAAAATATCAAATTCTGGATAAAGAAATGAATTTTAGTTACAATGTAAATTTTATTTGCAATTGTTTATAATTGAACATCGTTTGTTTTTAGTGTTTACTTTGAATATTGTCGTTGTTAGTTTGAGCATTATTCGTTTATTTGCTTTGGATTTTAAAATTTAAAATTTGTATTTTATCCTTGATAATAAAATAATTCGAAATTCTATATTAAAAAATAAAAATTAAAAAAATAAATGGGGTAGCAAACGGGGCAAGCTCCTGTCCCGCCCCGCCCCGCCCCGCCCCGTGTCGCGCCCCGTCCCGCCCCGCTCCGCTCCACCCAAGGCGGGGCGGGACGGGATGGGGTGGGGTTGAGGTGCCCCGCTCCGAACATGTCCCATTGTCATCCCTAGTTTCATCATGCATATAAAAATATCAAACTAAAAGTCCATGCAAAATGAAAACCTAGAAAAAAAAGAAGTCCATATGCAGATACGAAGAACCATAAGACTGGATTACCTTTGCCCATAGAGTAAGTTCTCAACTCCATAAATGATGTAAATTACTGATAAATTGTCTCACAATCACTTTAAAATGTCAAATTTTAATTCTCTATATGAGTTGATTAGACACGTTTTTCACGAAAGTTGCATCATAAGTTAATGAGGTTTCGCACAAATTCCTTTATTAAATGATGCTGATGATACAACTCTAATCTAATGAAATTCTAGGGACCTCGATGTTTTTAAAACGGTATCGAACTATCATATTATTCACTATTCATGTGATTGAGTTCGATTTCTACATCTACATACTTTTTTTTTATTCCAACTTTTCACAACTGAATATTATATATTTTTGCATCGGTGATAGTACAATCACGTGTGTTCATCTTGCACAATGCACATGGAACATAATTAGATTGAGAAATGATTTAGCCGCTCTTTGAGTCCCATTTGTAAAGGAAATATATTTTGAAATAATGATATAGTTATAATGTGTGGTTAGAAAATGGTTAATTATGTGAATAGTTACTAAATTTAGCCAAGTATTACTATTTAATATTTGAACCTAAAATATATATCTCAATGGTCAACAAACTTCGTCAAGTGTTCCAAATTCATAACTGAACTTAAAAATATATCACAATGGTCATTGAATTATGCACCTTGTTATCTATTTGTTACTCAAGTGGGAATACCCGTTAAGTTAAATAAACGGCGTCAACTTGAATGGTAGATGGACAACATGGTGCACAATTCAATGATCATTGAGATACATTTTTAAATTCAATTATAAGGTAGTGACACTAGACAAAATTCAATGACCATTGAGATATATTTTTAAGTTTAAATAGTAAGTAGTAACATTTGACATAGTAAAGTGACTATTGAAATATATTTTAAAATTCAAATATTAAGTCCCTTAAATCGGCATATGTGAAAGAAGAAATCAAAGAAAATGAAAAGAAAAAAAAAAGATGAAACAGAAAATCAGAGACCTATAAATCAAATAAAAATGGAACTTTTGTTGATATCCATCCATCAAAGTAAAAAGTATGTTTAATTTTTAGATCAACTATTATCAGTTTACCGTACTCAAAATTTGAATAAAAATATTAAAAGAGAGACAGTAGGAGCATCGAAAGAAATTGACAAAAAAAATTAAATAAAATTACAAAAACGTTCAAATTAGAGCCAAAGTAACTAAGGTTGGTTTGATGTTTCAACCTTTTTTTCCCTTCATTTTCTTTGGTTTCTTTTTTCACAGAGGTCGATTTGAGATTAAAAAATAAATAAAAATTGTTACTTCTAAATAACCGAACTTAAAAATGTATCTCAATGGTCGTTGAACATTGTTAAATGTTACTATTTCATAACTGAACTTAAAAATGTATTTTAATGATTATTGAAATATGCATCGTGTTATTCATTCATCACTAAAATCGAGGCATTTTGTTAAACTTGACAAATTTTTCCATTTGAGTGATGAAGGAGTAATATGGTGCATAGTTCAGTAATTAGTATGATATATTTTTAAGTTCAGTTATGAAATAGTAACACTTATTAATGTTCAATGACCATTCATGTAAATTAACCCCGTTAGAAAATAAGAAAAAATTTCGATTTAAATGTAAAATTATTTTATAGGAGAATGTGTGATTGAAAATGAATTTTGAAAAAATAAAATTTTCAAAAAGTAGAGGCCAAATATAGGCTTAATAAGCACACTAAGAGCCTGTTTGTCACCCTTTAAAATTTTAAATTATTTGTTATAGTATCATTCTCTACTACATATTCGCACAATAAAATATTTTACACATAAATCGATAAAATTTCTTTAATTTCTAATCACAAATTTTTCAAAAAAATATTATTCAAAACTCTGTAATTTTCCAAATAATGGATGACAAACATGGCTTAACTCATCTCAATGATATATCACATCAATTCAATTGTTGATAGCATCGATGATCACTGTGCTCATTAGGTCTCTGTTTGACGGGAATTATAATCAGATTTTTAGTAAAAATTGATAAAAGTTGTTAAAATATATGATTGAAAAATTGTAGATCCCATTAAATATTGCGTTAAAATTAATTATTGATTTTGTCTTAAATTAAAACCTGAATTTTAATTTGTACCAAACAGGAGTTGGTCATTTTTCTAAAATATTATAATATAAACATTTTAAGGAAAATACATATAGCTTAAAATAAAAAACGTATAAAATGAGATCATAGTAGAAAGAAACCCCGTTTATCGGTATACATACCGTATAAAATAAAGTCTTTCATTTACAACCTGTTCGATCTGTTATTTGAAAATACAGAGTTTCCATATATACATACACCAATAAACACAGATACATGTTTTGACCTATACATATAGATATACACAGGCAAAGGTTGTTATATACATATATAGAAATATGTACAGAGGAGGAGGGGGAGCGGGGTCACTGAAGGGGGGTGGAGAGATTTTGAATCGGAAGCGAATCAATGATGCGTTAGACAAGCATTTCGAGAAGTCTTCCCCTTCCACCTCCAAGAAGCCAGCCGCCGCCGCTGGAAAGCACCACCACCATCTTGACCACCGTGATACCCGATCGTCTTCCACCACTAACAAGAATAGGGGCCCTGATGGTATGTTATCGTTTGTTTTTATATTGTGTTTTTTGGGTTTGGTGAATATTTTGCTAGTTTTTAATAACTTGTTGAAAGAAATGGAGGGTATGGTTTTGGTTGGAAGTTGTGGTTTTCGGTTCAGTCTTTGGAGACATTCTTTTTTTTGTGTAAATTCAGTGTTTTTTTTTCCCCCGTGAATGGGTAGTGGATATTATTCTTTATTTGAAAATAATTTTTAGAAAATATCCATTTTCGAACCTGTTAAGTTTGAGTAAAATGTGCGTATTATTGTGCGAAGTTCTTCTGAGTTTTGCAAATTTGGATGAGTTGCCTATACATGCATACATTGTATAGGATTGCGTAAGTGAGAGGAACATCTCGCGCTACGTTCTTTAGAGTCTGAACTTAAAGATGCATCGTTTATGTGCTTTTGGCATCAAAGATATGCAATGGTTTATAACAAGGGGTGGTGTAGCAATTTTCCTGCAAGTTTCTTTGCTTTTTGTTTTTGATTGAGAGCCTTTTTAAATTTCTATGGAAAAAGGAATTAAGATTATGGAAGAATAAGTAGGAATAGATTTTCAGGAATATAATGTGAAGAGTTTCAGTTCAGACTGTTTTCATGATTTTTAGGGCCGTTTGGCCCCATTCCATTCTCATTCTCATTTTTTTTCTCTTTCTTCATTTCCACCACACATTTTTCAAATAAAATAATATTACACACAAATCTAAAACTTTTCATCATTTTTCCACCACACATTCTTCCATCAATCACTATTCCAAAAATTCTATTCTCATTAAAATCAACATCAAACACACTCTTAGTTTCTTGCTGTATTTCTTATGTTTCAAAACATCACAAATTGCTGGCCACCAGTTGTTTTGGGAATGAAAGTTGGGACGTACATACATATATCTGTTTGTACGTGGATGTTGTGCAATATGTATACACTTATCTATATTAATATCTCTATAGGTGTAATTGTCTAACATGTATACGTTTTTCTTTATTTTTTGTGTGAATGACTCTATGTATGACATCATGCATACGTGTATTGGTCAATCAGAAATGTATGATTGTAAATGCTCATGTTTGCTCTTTTTGCAGAGGAATCCGAAACTGACAGTGGGGAGTCTGATGTTAGTGGTTCTGATGGGGATGATACATTCTGGATTTCGTGGTTTTGCAACTTGCGAGGAAACGAGTTTTTTTGTGAAGTTGATGATGAATATATCCAAGATGATTTTAACCTTTGTGGGTTGAGCAGTCAAGTTCCATATTATGATTATGCACTTGATTTGATCTTGGATGTCGACTCCTCTAACGGTAAACATTCGAGTTTGTATGGTTATCTTTTGTTTGCATCCTTAAAAGAAAATTGTTGAGTAGATTGTGCTTTTAGAATTATGATTATGTTTTGATATTGGTTAAACTGGCATGCTTTTTTGTAGCAACATCAAGTATCAGTTTCTGTCTTTTATTATTATTATTTTTTTAATTAAGAAGGAAAGAGTCATTCTTTTATGACTGCAATTAATAAATCATTGGGGTCATGCTTTGTTGTGTAGCTTAAATTTTTGGGTTAAGAATGTGAATATTTACCTTTTTTTTCTAAGAAACTAACTGTTTCAGTTACTGGCAAATCTCTATATGAACATGGATCCTTTTCTTGTTATAAGTATGTACTTTTTTGGATTACACCTCATTACTGGCGCCCACACCTGCCCGCCCCTAGGCCTTGGTGTGAGGGTAAATCGAGGGATATGCCCATAGTTGACCAGGGATAGCCTTTGTTTCAACTAGCGTCATGGGGGAAACGAACTCCCCTCCTCTAGCATGCATTCCTGCCACCCCAACCAACTAGGATGTGTACTTGGTTGGAGCCTTGGAGGTTGTCTTGAGAGGACATGTTTGGATGTAGATAAAAGCTGAAAAGTACATTGTTTCTGGTTTAAATAGTTGTGGTGGAACCAAAGAGAGAATAAGAAGTTGAAGACTAATTTAATTTCTTATTAAACTTGAGAAAGAAGTTGGCTGATTGTGAAGACAGAAGAGGAATAAAAAGTAATAGGAGGGGGGTATTTCTGGCATTAGATTTAGACATGCTTTCTTTTACATGAAATGAAGGGTTTTGATGTAAAAAAGCTTGTCCCTTTGTGTAGATTTGTTTTTCCAATATGCTCGGTTCTTTATGATCTGTTTGTCTGTTGAGTGAAGGAAAGCGTTAATAGGTAAAGGGTCTTTAGGTCAGTCAAATAAAAGAATTGATCATTACCAAATAGAGAATCCAGTACCCTCCTTTAAGCACTATATATCACCTTACCCCAAAAAAAGAGTATCTTTTAGCTTTTATTTGTATGTGCATCTTAAGAGTATGTAAAAGTTGTGTAGCCCACTTGAGCCAGACTTAATTTAGATTCACCTTTAGGAGATGATTAATTGTTGTTTCAAAATGAAGGTTGCTCTTTTCTAGTATATATAACTCATTACATTGCTTGAATATGCATGCAAATTGCGTTCATGGTTCACATATGGTGTTCTAACCTGCCTCAAATTTAGGCTATGTGCTGTTTAAACATTTGAAAGAACTTTGGTCTTTATGATCCTGATTTGAATATCAATTCTGACATACCTCAATAACCAGGCATTACCTTGGTTTCTTTATATGAGCTCTAGGAACCATCAATTTTTGCAGAGAAATTTGGATATATACCTGGATAAAATTGAATTCTCATCTAGGGAAAGGCCAAGTAATCTGGAGATTCATCAAATATAGCTATGTTGCAAGCCTCTCATGTAATGCTATCATATATTTCTCTAGTGACTTCCTTTTGGTATGCTGACTATCAAAGTTGACTCCTGCTTGCAATTTCTCTGTTTTTTGAAAGTAGCAGTTCTTTTCAACAGACAATCTCTCTCTTCTCCTTAGTTGACTATAATGTTTAGCAGGTTTCATCCTTGTGATTATCTTAACCGTGGTATAAACAACTCTATGCGTTAGATTTCCAGTTGCTTCTTTGTGTTGGATAACTATGACTGCATCAAAAGACATTTTGGCTTAGTCATAAGAGCTATGGAAGCATTAAACCTCATATAAGCAATTACCACCCTATATTAGTTGCTTTCATACTTTCTCTGAGTGTCAATTATGCTAGAGTAATATTCAATTTTTGTTTAACAATAATATGATAGATAAAGAAAGAATGAAATTTCATATTTTGTTTTAACCCCAAGGGGTAGCTCAGTTGGTCCGACCTTGGATTTGCTCCTCAATGGTCAGCAGTTCGAGTCTCCTCAGGACCACTGAGGTGAGTATCCGACTGTAAACTTCAGGGTCCCGTGGAATTAGTCGAGGTGCGCGTAAGCTGGCCCGGACATCCACGATCATCAAAAAAAAAAAAATGACTTGAGTCAGTTTTTACATTCTATACTTCTTCCTTCTGTAATTCTACTAGAACTGTGAAGAATAGAGAACTGTTAATGCAACACGAATTATGCAAGAACATGTTTATAGACCTTGATCTTGCTTACAAGAGGCAACTGTTACGTGACTATTTTGTTTTGACACCTTGGATAGCTTTTGTCCTATTACAATCTTATGTAACCCCCTCAATATGATTTACTCAATCATCATTGGCTGTTCACTGTTCGATAATATCATTCTTCTTTTATGACCTTGAATAGGTGATACTTTAACCGAGGAACAGAATGAATTGGTTGAATCAGCAGCAGAGATGCTCTATGGTCTTATTCATGTCCGATACATTTTGACAAGCAAGGGAATGGCTGCCATGGTAATTTTGCGAGTAAGAATATTTTCATATCTGGTCTCACTGCCGTCTTATGTAGTTTGTTGAGATGGAATTTCACAGCTAGAGAAGTACAAAAACTATGACTTTGGAAGATGCCCGAGAGTTTATTGCTGTGGACAGCCTTGCCTTCCAGTTGGACAATCAGATATTCCACGTTCAAGTACTGTAAAGATATACTGTCCCAAATGTGAAGATATTTACTACCCGCGATCCAAGTACCAAGGCAGTATCCTTTGGTTACTAGCTTTTTTTTTAGGCTTTTATCCTTCCAATTTAGATTGTGTTTATGCACATCTTACACTCGTGCATGCTTCATAAACAACAATGACAACATACTAGGCCTTATTCCCCTCAAAATTTGAGGTCGTCTAAATGAATTGTTTTTCAATTCTGCTATATTCAATGCAAGATCAACTTGAGACCTAAAGCAACTAACCTTAGCAATTACAACAGGCCTTACCCCTTCCACTTTTAACTAATTGTGCTGGAACTGTATTACTTTTATGAAAAGATCCTCTAAGTAGGAGCATAATCTCATTTCTTATCTTATCCGTCTAGTATGACAACACATCCATTGTATTTTCATCTACACGACATTCATGTAATACAGATCTAGTCCTTTTAACAGCCCAATACCAGTACAAGTATTAACCAAAGTCCGTATCCATGAATAAGAGAGAAGGTGGACAAGTTCAAGAACCTGAGTAAGGTGTTCTTTTGGGTGGCGTTGTAGGACTCTGTGCTCTGCGCCTGAGACTTCCATGTTAAATCCTTTTTTTTGGTAAATGCCTGAATTCAATGTGAAGGATTAGGTGTGGGACTTTTAGATTTTTATTTTGTTTTTGTATGATTATCTTTCTTTTTGGTCATTTATCCTAATTCAAAAGAAGGATTAGGTGTGCACTCCTTGGCATGATACCATTTTTCTGTCAATTTTACGTACTTTCTGTTAGATCTCTTTAACAGCCAAAGATATCGACAGTGCTTATTTTGGAACCACTTTTCCTCACCTCTTCTTGATGACTTATGGAAACCTTAAGCCACAAAAGCCAACACAAAGCTACACACCAAGAGTGTTTGGCTTCAAACTTCACAAGCCTTAAGACACGAGTTTCACGACATTGAGATCTCGATCCTGGTGCCTGGAAATAGTTCCCTCTGGCTTCCTCTATGTGCAAGTTGACGGACTCGAACTACATGAAGCAATGCACTTATATGTGCTTTCATTGATTGAAGAAATGCAATTCTGGCCCGTCTGTTTAGAGAATGATCACACGTTTGACATTATGTCCATATGGATTTAAAAAAGCTTATGTAAGCAGCATACTTGTTTTTCCAGGGTGAAAATTGTGTGAAATGATTTCTATTGTAGCTATCAATCTGTGATATTCAATTCATGTGTGCATACTTGTTCTTGCTATATTTTGCTATGGAGCAGCCATCCAGATAAAACTGAGGGTCAGAGTTTCATCCCTCTGTAGAATGGTTTCTATAGATGTAATCTTTAAACTTTTAGATGAGCTGGTTCAATGTTGAGTTTAGCCTCCTTTTTAGTTCATAAAAATATCGTTAGTCGACCTTCAACTTCAATTGAGGATTCTCTGTGCCCTCAAAGAATGGGGGATTTCTAGTTTGTTTTGGGGTGAAGCAAAATACCCTTATAATTTGTCGTCTTTCTCAATGTGTTCTCATCATATTGCGTCAAGAGATGATAAGGAACATTAATTTGATGGCTTTATCATTTTATTCAATGGATGTATTAAGATCAAAGGTCATATCAGTTAAGATAACCTACATGATTAGATAGTGACTTGATAGTGACTTAATTGTGTCTATCTTCATTTCCCCTATTGAAAATGAAATTAAATGACTAGGTGGATCCATTCTCCCAATGGTTCATCAACTTCAAATTTTTATGTCCCTTTCAAAACCCTTCTTTTGAATTTTCATTGAGAACCATATTTGGACTCAGAGAATGTTTTCGTAGTTGTTAATGGCGAGAGAGAGGTCTCTCAAGCATCAAGTAGCTTCCTTGTCCCCAAGTGCGGCTCAAATGAAAGAAGTTGCCCACCTCGATCCTGATCAAGAAGAGCATGCGGCACTTCGAGAAGAAGTGCATTCTCAAGCGTTGATCATAGAATTGAGAGGAGTTTAAAAAGACTTTTTTCCAAGAGTCTCACAAAGGATAATTTCACTTATCTCACTAAATCAGTGAGTATGTGCTCCGTTAGCTTAACCTCATTCAGGAGAGTGTCAAAATAAATATTTTTTCATTGGATAAAGTTAAAAATAAATAACTTGTTTATTCTGCTAACTAGAGGTGAGCATTAGATGGTTTGGTATTGAATCGGATTAGAGCAATTCTGATGTGATCATGTTCCTACCTTCTCATTGAACCATTGGTTCCCATCTTCTTTATGCTTCAAAAATAAAATTTAAAGAGTTAATCGTCGTTTTAAGTTTCTTACTTCACTTTGAGACTTATAATTTAAATAATAAAACTCTCAATTATTCGAATTGATATAATTTATCGTTTTATTGAGAGATTATAAAAATATTTTTGGAATCGAATCAAAATTTGATTCTATAGCTAGAATCGATCATAAGAATTGTTCGACTCTCGATTTTTAATACTTAGAATTGAACTTGTTTCAACTAGAATCAAATTTTATCGACAGATTTAGTCTGATTCTAATTCAAATCAAGTGATACTGGATTAAAAAATGTCCACCATGCAAACAATATAAAAGGTTTTAAATTAAGTAATTTTTAAATTTAAAAAAAAATAATAAAAAAATTGTAGGTTCGAGGTTTGAAACCAAACCAAGCAAGCCCAAAAAATGAGGGCAAGAAGAAAAATATTCCATCCATTGCTGTAAGTCCATGGGCGGTGTTGAGGCCGATCGTCCTCTGGTTTCATAGTAATCCTTCTTCATTCACCATTAACTTCTCGTACTATTCGCTCTCTCTTTCTCACTCATATCTCCCTATTTTCTCTCTATATAAATACGTATTATCTAAACACATACAGATAAGTATACACCATCATCATCACCACCACCACCACCATCACCCATTTCAAGAAAGTTGTGGAATTTCTGGTTTTGAATTTGAATGTTTAGTGATATTTGGTTTTACGTATGTAATGCATCAGAAAAAATCTGAAGTTCAAATCGGAACAGAAAGCAGTTGCATCTCTTCCGATTTCAACCTCACCCCACCTTCTCTTACTCAAAAACACCCTTCTCTTTCTCAGAATTTCCGGCCAACTCTCCACCACAATCCGCCGTCGAAGAATAACGCGGCCACCTCCTCCTCCACCACTCTTCAAATTCTGATTGACAATGAAAAACTTCAGGAGGAAAATGGCTCGTTTAATAATATTCAGCAATTTTCAAATTTTATTACTAAAGCTTCGAGTTTGTCTAATGCATTTCACAGATATGGGTTGTTTTCTGCTCAAAATTTGCCATCAAAATTTAATCTTTTATACACCAAATCTCAGAAATTCTTGGCCCATTTTCACTACCACCTCTGCCGCCTCCGCGTCCGGCTTATTCTGCTATTTGCCTTACCCTTTCTGTACTTCCTCGTCTCTCAGCCTTCACACTCCTTCATTCTTGATTTCGTCTATGCTTTCGCCTTCTCCTTCGTGCTTCTATTCTCCCTTAATTTAGCCATTCCTAGGCTCCCAACAATAAGGCTGTTCTTAGCAAGATCATTCCCTATTATAATCAAAGGAAAGAACCAAGTGAAAGGGCCACATTTCCCTGTATTTTGGTCAATTGGATCACGCCAAAATGCCAATAAAAAAACCATTTCAGGGTGTTTTGTGCAGGCATATACCAATGGAGATGTATATGAAGGTGAGTTCCATGAGGGGCAGTGTAGTGGAAATGGTGTGTATTACTATTTCATGAGTGGGAGGTACGAGGGAAATTGGGTAGACGGGAAATATGATGGATTTGGGGTCGAGGCATGGTCGAGGGGTAGCCGGTATAAAGGGCAGTATCGGCAGGGTCTCAGGCATGGTTTCGGGGTGTACAGGTTCTACACAGGGGATGTATATGCAGGGGAGTGGTCTAATGGACAGAGCCATGGATGTGGTATTCATACTTCCGAGGATGGAAGTCGATATATGGGGGAATTTAAGTGGGGGGTTAAACATGGCCTTGGACACAACCATTACAGGTAAAATTTGAACATAACTGTTTT